>CM064910.1:20401933-20723849 GCA_032727855.1 Quercus ilex subsp. ballota
AAGTTGTTACTTAGTCAAATTAAGCAATTCTAGATTAAAGTAATCAAATAATCATATCAAAAGTATAAAGCAGCGGAATAATAAAAAACACAATGATATGATCACCCAGGAAACCACACGGTAAAAACCTGGAGAGGATTTGACCCACCGATCCTCAAGGCAAACCTGAATCCACTATGAAAGAATCGAAGTTCATACAAAAGGACTACAAGCTCCCTGCTTGACTTCCTAATACTACCCACCAGTAGAACTTACTGACACGACCACGTGCAAGCTCCGAATCCACGGACTTCTTCTTTCTTGAATTCTTCAATCAGTTACAAGCAGCCACGCTTGATATTCTTTAAGTTTCAATGGTAGCAACCAAGTTGATCATCAAGATGTTGAAGTAATCTCTATCTCGAAAAACCTAAGTTTTGTGTAAAGGAAAGCTCATCTAGATCTCACAAGAGATTTACACAAAACCGCAATGTATGAGTAACAATACAACTGGAGCAACTTTAAAAACGTGGCTAGGGTTTTTCTTTATATACCTAGGGTAAAAACAGAAAACCCAAAACGTTTAATGAGTTAGGCCTGAGTTGGAATATTCTGCAGAAAAACATTCTGCCCGAGATTCGATCGATCGAGCCTTTCCTTCGATCGATCTGTAGCCACTCGATTCCAACTTTACATGAAAGACCCAACTTTGAGCAAGTCTAAACAAGACTAAATAACCTGTTTTGATCATGGTTTGCCAACAATTCAAATTAGAGTTCTAAATACATAAAATCCTAAATATTTAGAACCTAACAAACTCCCCCTTTGGCAATCCGTGACAAAACACAAACTAAAAGCTCAAAGTTTACAAGTAATAAGCCCTTTACAACAATAATGCTCATAAAATCAAAATTCAATCCTAACTACTATCCATCAGTTGCAAGTGTAGACAGCAGCTCAATTGAATCAACCTGTATATTCCTGAAATACTCAACAAACGCATAAACGCATGTGTGACAGAAAATAGTATATAAACAAGTATAACATTCTTGCATGATTCACACAACACATAATAAAGACATATATCAATGAATAACTCATAGAATATAAATCAGTAAACAGTGAATCCAAGGAGACAAGAATCAAATAAAAAAATCATGTATATCAATCAATGTTACTCCCCCTAACATGAATATCCCAAAAATGATATACAAGGTAAAGCGCCTAAATACAAACTACTCCACAAAACAACAAAAACTCCAACAAAATCTCCCTAACTACAAAACTCCTCTACAAACTCTACTCCCCCTTTTTGTGACGGAATACCAAAGGGCAATCACAATCCATCATCAAAAGGAGGTGGTGAGGGTGAACGCAGACGCGCTAGATCAGCTCGCAAAGCTCGGATCTCATTAAAAAGGTCTACCAAAAGCTGACCATGAGCCGCCTGAACGGTCATGACAGTCTCCAAAGTACGACGGATATCAAAGTCATCCGATAGAGGTGGAGGAACAGCAGCAGCATCAGGATCAGGAACAGCCTCACCAGTAGGATTTGTAGAAGAAGAGGGAGGAGGTGCGGACCCAGAAGGTGTAGACCTAGGGTGTTTAGAGCCAGCTCGAAGGTGAGCAGCCCTCTGTCTAAGAAAAGACGCACCTATAGGAGTAATGACATGAACGGGCTCAGAGGAAGGGAAGCCACTAAGATCAAGATAAAGTAAAATCCTATGAATGAAAATAGGATGTACAAGAGCATGAGCAGAAGATGAACTCCTATAGACATCGTTCAAAGAACGAAGAAACAAATGTGGAAAACTGATAGGAGCATCAGTGACAAGAGCGTACAAAAATACACACCGCTCGAGAGGAATGGTGTGAAGATGAGAAATGGGCCAGATGGAGTGACACGCTATCATAAAGAAAAGATAGTGTAACTCAGAAAGCTCAGCAGTGGTGATCCTAGGATCGGAACCCCACTGGATAGATGACCCAGTGATGTAAGACATAACATCACTCAAAACAGGAGACTCATCATATGGGTAGACAGGGTGCTGTACCAAAGGTACCCCTAGAACATCAGCCACTACCTTAGGAGTAATGGTGTACTCTACGCCTCGTATCCAACTCTTTACCAAAGTGTTGGAATCATAGACGCGGATAGAGATGTTCGAGTAGAACTCTCTAATCAAGGTAGCAGGTGGAGGAGGATCAGAAATATCCACCAAGGGTAACCAGCCCCGACGCTCAAAATTTGCCCTAATGGCAAGATCAAGCTCATTTAGAATGACAGATCGCTCAGACCAAATCTTCCTCTTAAGGTTCAACTTATCATAAATCTCTTGGTTTTTCTCACTAGGGAATTTCTCTCGGTCAAAGGGAGGAGGGGAAGGAGTAGATGAGGTGACAGACCTACGAGCTCTAGTTTTCCTAGGCATGATGCTAAGGAAAGGACAGAGACACAAGAGAAAACCAACAAAAAAAACCAAGGGCAGACTGCAAGTCAGCACAAAAAATATAGAGCAAATATCTATATGATGCATGAACAGTTAAAATGACATGATGCATGTACTAATGCAGTAAACAAAGTTCAAAATTAAGTTCAATTGCACAAAATTGGCTCGAGCATAGAGTTTCTAACAAAAACCCCAAAAATTTGAAAACCACTTGAAAAATTTTGAAGTCCATGGATGAATTAAGCCTTACAAAACATTACACATAGATTATAATACCTAATTACATCCAATTAACAAGCCAATTTCACCAATTTCAACTCAATTGAACAAAATCCCCAATTCGGAACTAAACATAAACCCTAGAAATTCAATTTCTCACAAAACCTAAAATTGATCAAATTAAACTATCACAATCATGTTTAAAACATGTCCCCATAAAAACCATTGATCAATTGCACAAAATCAGGCTTGAAACATCAAAAATCCCAAATTTAGATAGGTCCGAAAATTAGAGAGTAATTTCATGAAAAATGCAAATAAACTCAAAAATGAGGGGCAAAAGAGACTTACCGGCTTGAGGAAAGAGAAATCTTGCAAAAAATTTGGAGGAAAACGTCAAAAATTTGCTGTAGATCCGTGCCAAGTCAAAGAGAGAAAGGAAAGTTTTAAAAAAACTTTTGAAAAGGTGAAGAATCAGTCAAGGAATACTGTTTTAAAAAGCTGATTCATGATTTTCGATTGATCGAAAATTACTTTTGATCGATTAAGTCACTCAGAAATTTTATAAAAGAAATTTTAAAATTTTTGATCGATCGAAAAATAGACTGGATCGATCGAAACAGGCAGCAGATCACAATGTTTTGAGAAAAATTACAGTTTTGAAAACCTCAAACCAATTTTTGAAAAATAACTCCTCAAAACATTAAATCAATGAAACACAATGCATGAGTATGAGATGAAATGGAATGATTTTTCAAAAACCCAAATTTGTAATCCCAGTTTCTCCAAAGAAAGTTTCAGCCAGTGAATCCTTTAATTTCTCAATCAAAATAATGTTTTGCATAAACTCAAGATATTTTCAAACTTGGTTGGTCAGACCAAAAACACACACAATAACATGTATAGAGTTTAGCAAAGAGTAACTCGTGTAGTGTGTGCAAACTAACAAAAGCTTGAGAAACATGTGAGGTGATATGTGAATAGCAATTAATCACAAAGTCTACAAAGTTCATCACATAGAATTTAAAAGAGACTATCACCTAAAGAGTTACATCATATAACTCCCACATCTCCTAGAACATAAGCTTGCAATCATGTAAGTTTCTTGTATTTAGCCTCTTAATTATGTGAATTGGCATCAAGCCTAATAGTACACACCAATTTTAAGCGTTAAGCAGTTAAGCCGAGGCTACACCTTATGTTCTTTTTGTGCATGTGCTACACTTTTTCGAGCACAAAATCTTATGATATGCAATAAGGTGTTCATGATTAGCTAGTGAACAGTGGTAAGATGGTTATTTATGCCTTTCTCAAGAGGATCAAGTCTAACAGTCAAATAACATGTGACTTCAAGATTAAGACAAAGTGATAAACACTATAAACATCTTTCCCACATAACATGCACTACAAAGTTTCAACTAGTCAAATGCAATGAATAAGCTCATCAAAGCTAAACAAGGTACATAAAGACATGTTTTGTGTAAATAAATTGACCAACCTTGTTTTCAAAGACCAAGAACAATAATACCCAACACAATTTGCTTTTCACTTTTTTTTTTTTTTTTATTTAAAAAAAAATAAATCCTAGAATGAAATGCATGAATGTAATGCAATGCAAATCCTAGAGAAAAAAAACACAAAAATACAAATACCAAAGAACAATGGTCACAAAGGAATGAGCAGTGAAGCACAAGGACCAAGAAAGCCACAAGAGACTAAAGACACCGAAGCACACCAATCACTTGACGAAGTGTCTCAAACTTACTTCCATCAAGCGGTTTGGTAAAGATGTCAGCATTTTGACGATCAGTAGGGATATACTCAAGAACAACAATTTTCTTTTCAATCAAGTCCCTAATGAAGTGATATCTAAGTTCAATGTGTTTAGTCTTAGAGTGCTGAACAGGATTCTTAGATATATCTATAGCACTGGAATTATCACAATAGACAACCATGGTGTCTTGAGGGATCTCATAATCACTCAACAGCTTTTTCATCCAAAGGAGTTGAGAACAACAACTCCCAGTAGCAATATATTCTGCCTCAACAGTAGATAAAGAAACAGAATTTTGCTTCTTACTCATCCAAGCCACAAGATTGGCTCCTACATAAAAACACCCCCCAGTGGTGCTTTTTCTGTCATCAGCATTCCCAGTCCAATCAGAATCAGAAAACCTAGCAAGAGACAAATTAGACTCCTTGCTATAGAATAATCCATAGTCACAGGTTCCACTTACATATTTTATAATTCTCTTAACAGCATTTAAGTGAGAAACCTTAGGGTTAGACTGAAATCTAGAGCAAACACCAACATTGAAAGATATATCAGGCCTACTAGCAGTCAAATACAAAAGACATCCAATCATGCTTCTATACAAAGTAACATCAACAGACTCACCTGATGGATCAATTGTTAATTTTGCATTAGCAACCATCGGTGTTCTAGCATGAGCAGCCTTGTCCAGTCCAAATCTTTTCACTAGATTTCTTGCATACTTAGCTTGATTTATGTAGATTCCTGACTCTGTTTGCTTTACCTGTAATCTCAAAAAATAAGTCAGTTCACCAACCATGCTCATTTCAAACATTGCCTTCATTTCATCTGGAAAAGAATGAGCAAGAGAATCATTAGTAGCACCAAATACAATGTCATCTACATAAATTTGAGCTACAACAAAACCATTCTTATCCTTTCTTATGAAGAAAGTTGTATCTGCAGATCCCCTTTTGAATCCATGCTCTGTGAGATATGCAATCAATCTGTCATACCAAGCCCTAGGAGCTTGTTTCAACCCATAGAGAGCTCTCTTCAATTTGTAGACATCATCTGGTCTGTAAGGATCCACAAAGCCTTTAGGTTGCTCAACATATACTTCTTCTTGTAGCATCCCATTCAAGAAAGCACTCTTGACATCCATTTGATACAGCTTGAAGTTTAGGTGACTTGTTATGGCCAACAGTATCCGGATGGATTCTAACCTAGCCACTGGTGCAAAAGTCTCATCAAAATCAATTCCTTCCACTTGTGTGTACCCTTGTGCAACAAGTCTTGATTTGTTTCGGATCACAGTGCCATGTTTATCTGACTTGTTCTTAAAGATCCACTTAGTTTCAATCACATTTACACTCTTCAGTCTAGGAACTAGTTCCCACACATCATTCCGAATGAATTGATGAAGTTCTTCATGCATGGAATTTACCCAATCAGCATCTTGAAGTGCTTCATCCACCTTCTTTGGTTCAAATTGGGACAGATAGCATGAGTGAGGAATCACATTCAAAGCTTTTGATCTCAATCTCATGTTATCATTTAGACTACCCAATATATTTGTGGATGGATGATTAAGTCTCACTCTAGAGGATGGACCTTTTACTAAAGATGTGGAGGTACCTTTCTGTTCAGATGGAGGACTGAGCTCACTTTGTACCTGTTGAGTTTCACAAACCGGAGTGGATGGTTCTGAATTTGATGGTACTGAAACTGTATCGTTTAACAACAACAACTCTTCCTCACTATGTTTCACAACATACTCAGCAGGAAGAGAATCATCAACTTCTAAAGATTTATCATGAGCAAGGGCAGTGCTTTCTGTAGGTGCTTCTGAACACACTTCATCATTTATCACAACATTTGAGGATTCCATGACTGTTTTGGTTCTCAGATTGTACGCTCTATACGCTCTACTAGTGGAAAAGTACCCTAGAAAATATCCTTTGTCACTTTTTGCATCAAACTTTTCTATATTCTCTCTATCACGTAGAATGTAGCAGTCACTGCCAAATATTTTGAAATATTTGACAACAGGCTTCTTTCCTCTCCAGAGTTCATAGGGAGTTTTCTTAGAATCAGGTCTGAAATACACACGATTGAGTGTATAACAAGCAGTGTTGACAGCTTCTCCCTAGAAGGATTTTGGCAACTTTTTGTTGTGTAACATAACTCGTGCCATCTCCTGTACAACCCTGTTTTTCCTTTCCACAATCCCATTTTGTTGAGGTGTCTTGGGTGAAGAGAACTCTTGATGAGTGCCTTGATCATTGCAGAAAGTAGTTAGCTTGGTATTCTCAAATTCTCTTCCATGATCACTTCTTATTCTGGCTATCACAGTATCTTTCTCAACTTGCAACTTCTTGCACAGATGTATCATCTTCTCAGGAGTCTCAGCTTTATCTTTCAAAAGCACAACCCAAGTATATCTAGTAAAATCATCTACAACAATTAGAATATACTTCTTTCCACCCAAACTTTGAACTCTGGCAGGACCCATGAGATCAATGTGCAGTAACTCTAGAGGTCTTGAAGTTTGAACACTAGTCACAGACGGATGCTTGGATTTCACTTGTTTACCTATCTGACATGGCCCACAAATGCACTTCTCTATCTTCTCAAACTTAGGTAAACCAATAACTGCCTCACATTTGGAAATCTTCTCTAATTGCTTATGACTGGCATGTCCCAATCGTTGATGCCACAAATCAACTTGATCAATTTTAGCACTAAAGCACTTGTTGTTCACACTTGGTGTTATACCATAATAATTGTCAGCCGTCCTTACACCAACACACATACAGTCACCTCCTCCATCAAGTATCTCACATTTGTACTTGGTGAAAAGAACATTTAATCCGTTGTCGCAAATCTGGCTTATGCTGAGTAAATTTGCCTTCAGTCCATCAACATACCAAACATCTTCAAATACTGGCAGTCCTAGAATATCCACAGTTCCAATACCTCTAATCATAGATTTGTTCCCATCTCCAAAAGTGACTGTTCCAATCTTTCCTTCAAAGAGAGTTTTAAATAAACTTTTGTTTCCTGTCATATGCCTGGAACAACCACTATCCAAATACCAAAGACAAGAATCACGTGCCTTTAAGGCGGTTAAAGCAGTATAGCATAAATAATTCTTATCACAAGTGATTATGCCAAGATACTCAAGGAAAGATTTAATAGAAACAACAAGAGGTAAAGACAACAAGTAGACAAGTTGATATATAAGCAAAATAATTTTCCAAAAATCCATAACAGCAGGGGTCAAGGATCAGCTCAGAGATCAAAAATCTCTAACAAGAGAGCTACCTGCTCTGATACCACTTGATCGGTTTTAGACCCCTTAAAACAACCAGATTGGTTAGCCTAATTAGCCAAGTTGTTACTTAGTCAAATTAAGCAATTCTAGGTTAAAGCAATCAAATAATCATATCAAAAGTATAAAGCAACAGAATAATAAAAGACACAATGATATAATCACCCAGGAAACCACACGGTAAAAACCTGGAGAGGATTTGACCCACTGATCCTCAAGGCAAACCTGAATCCACTATGAAAGAATCGAAGTTCATACAAAAGGACTACAAGCTCCCTGCTTGACTTCCTAATGCTACCCACCAGTAGAACTTACTGACACGACCACATGCAAGCTCCGAATCCACGGATTCCTTCTTTCTTGAATTCTTCAATCAGCTACAAGCACCCACGCTTGATATTCTTTAAGTTTCAATGGTAGTAACCAAGTTGATCATCAAGATGTTGAAGTAATCTCTATCTCGAAAACCCTAAGCTTTGTGTAAAGGAAAGCTCCTCTAGATCTCACAAGAGATTTACACAAAACCGCAATGTATGAGTAACAATACAACTGGAGCAACTCTAAAAACGTGGCTAGGGTTTTTCTTTATATACCTAGGGTAAAAACAGAAAACCCAAAACGTTTAATGAGTTAGGGCTGAGCTGGAATATTCTGCAGAAAAACATTCTGCCCGAGATTCGATCGATCGAGCCTTTCCTTCGATCAATCGAGCCAGGCCGAAATGCACCAATGCATCTGCAGCCACTCGATTCCAACTTTACATGAAAGACCTAACTTTGAGCAAGTCTAAACAAGACTAAATAACCTGTTTTGATCATGGTTTGCCAACAATACAAATTAGAGTTCTAAATACATAAAATCCTAAATCTTTAGAACCTAACATGATCCAATGCGGCATGTCTTTCCATGCAAAAAGTGTTTTATATCAAATAATACAATTTTATTGATATCAAAATTTAATAAATAAAAGTCATGTGTAAAAATAATTAATTATCCGTTAACACATCTTTTATTTGTTAATAAATTAGTTATTTTTTACCAATATGTCTCATATTTATTGAATTTTAATACTATTAAGCGTCCAAGCCAACAAAATATGCATGGAACTATCAAATTCAGCAAAAGCAATTGAGAAAAGTTATCAACAATTTTTCTTTTATAGAGACTCAAGTCTTCTAGAGTTGGCAAGCCCCGAGACGATGCAACAAAACTTCTATTGTCTTATCTCCCTCAAGATACAACAATTTAATAATATTGTTTGGTTCACATTCTTGTGCATGTGTGTGCAACCCGATTTCTTTTGCATTGCATTGAAACCCAATAAATTCCATGTTTACAGATTAATAACGAATCTCTCTCTTTATCAATATGAGATTCCAAATTTGAGGAACACACTAACTTTCAATTACCACATAGAACTCTCATATCTTTTCATTAAATTTGTCAACTTATTATTTATTAATTTATTAAAATAAAATGACAAAAAAATAAATATATAATAACGATAATTCTAAGAAAACCTAGTTGAGTTGGCTGAGTGGTGCTCTCAAAGTGGCTGTCTTGAGAACACTGTGAAAAACCAGAAAAAAAATAAATAAATAAAATAAAATAAAATCTAAGAAAAATGTTTCAGCAACACTTCTTAATAATTGCCAACAGTAAATGACAAAAATAAAGGAACTTATCTACTTTTTTCCAACTTCCTCCAATTGTCCATTTCGTATGCACCAGGGCATTGAAAGCATTCGGCAGATGTTACAGTAATATGGGGTTGCTTGATACATGTGTTTAAATATGTATTTTTAGTTTTTAAATAATATTACACATATTTTTATGTATTTTTTTGCTGATATATATTGTAAAAAAAATTAAAAACTATTGTTTAAATTCACATACCAAACGAGCCAATAAAATTTTTGAAAATATATAACAATAACTTATCATTATAAATCATTTCACTTTTTCTGAGACACCTTTTGAAGATTTTATTATAATTTTAGTTAGAAAAAAAAAAAAACCTTTCGTAATTTAAAAATTTGTAAAAGATTCGACTTATAAATTATATGATGGTCCAAAACAAGGTTAGGACTTAGGACTAGGTGCTTAGCCTGGAGGTGGAAAACATATATTTTAACCCAAAAGGAGAAGAAGAAGAAGCAGTGAATTCATGAACTGTTGTTTTAATGGCATGCTTTTGTCAGTGTTGCAGTTATTGGAAGTTGGGGGAGTGGAGAGGCAGAATTATGAATGTAATAATTAAACTATGGGTCTAGACTCTAGGAGAAGGGTACGCACCAAAAATAAAACATTGCCTGGTTTGGTCCCAATGGGCTTTAAGAGGAACTTTCTTCTTGGAAGGCATTAAGAATAAAGTTTAAAAAAAAAAGGTTTAAAACTAGTGGTCCAACTAATTGCTCCAATTACTTTAATTTGATCTGTCTTTCACAAGTGAATATGATTAGCTTAATCCTGTCGTGGACCAGAATCAATGAGCTAGATTGGAGGGAGAAAAAATTAATATTATGATTCCTACTTTTTTTTTATAATAAAAATGATCTTAAATGTAATCCAAATCATATTTTCACACATTACTATATCGATAAAAATATTTTTGATGATGGAAATAATTCAATACCATACAAAGAAAAAAAAAAAAAAAGGAGGAATAGAGTATATTCCTCTAGGGTGGTATTGATTAAAAAAAAAAATGGTACTGAAATAGGATTATTCATAATTTTTGAGGTATTTGCACTCTCTCTCAAAAAATAATATGAAATGAAAATATTCATTATGGACTTCCAGTGGGGTAGCTTATAGAATCATAAGGATCGAATCTTGCTCACACGAGGATGAGGATTTCCATTGGCAATACTTCAAAGTTAGCATGAGCAGTGTAGTGGGTAATATTTAGTGTTGCGGATGCAATTATTTAATGCTCTCATGCCTTAACTCTGCCCAATTAATCTGTGTAAACCTGTCAACAAAACCTATATTGTGCTGATCCCGGAAGTGACAACCTGTTAGGAACCTAGAGGTTCCTAATGGAAATTGGTATGAATTGTAGGAGGATTGATTGGAATTGTAGGTAAATTGATTTAATTCGAAGTAGTCACTCTTCATAGAGAAATAGAGAGATTAAGAGAGAGAAAGAGATGCACTAATGCACTAAGAAATTGATTTATACTTCCATTGATATCTAATGTTGAATTACAATAATGTATTTATAAGAGACTAGCTCTATTGTCATTGGCTCACATGGTTCAAGATAATTGGCTAGTTAATTCAACATGTGCTCTATGAATTAAGCCATATGTTAAATGAGCTACATGTGCTCAAATCCTAATTAACTCATCCTAATCTCAACTACTTAACTAACTAACTACCCAACTAAAGTGATTGCAACAATTATTTCATATTCCTAACATTTCCCTCCCCTTGAAAACATCTTGCCCACAAGGTGTTGTTATCGAGTGACACCTTCATTAGGGGAAACTGACCACTAATCCAATACGCCAAAGCATCTTGACCGTCGAAAACATCAAATATTTCCAAGCATTTGACCACAACCCAAAATAGAGTAGCATAATTGGTGTGATGTCGCAGCAACCAAAAATAAAACCTATACTCCTAAAAATATATGTAGTAGTGTGAGTAAGGATTGTTCCAACGGAGAGTATCTAACCTAGTTTTATGCTACGTAAACAAGGAGGGGGGGGGGTTTGAGTATAATGAAAAAAATTTTAAGAAAAAAAACAACTAAGGAACAATTCAAATTAAGGTATCGAAATCAATCAAAAGAACAAACCTCGGTCTAAGTTAACATCCACCATTGGAATATTATAACTGATCATCGATGCAAGTATATATCAATTCACACTTTGAATATTTACCGTTGGAACTATTTTCCTATCTCTCCTTAGTCGTAGTTAATTAGAAAACAAACGATCTAATAAACCCTAACTACTAAACAACCTAAGACAGTCACTAAATGTTTAATCTAGTAGCAACCTTAAGAACTAGAGAGATCGATGAAGCTAAACAACACAAACAAAAGCTGTTGCATTTAATTTAGTCGAGCATTCTTCCTAAGATCTAATAATTTCTAACGTAGTAAATCATTAAATCTTGGTTGCTTCACAAATTAGAGAGATCAAACAATTATGGATTTGATATCTAACCTAGCAATAGATTGCAACGAATAATAAGCTAGTAGGCCTTCTAGTAATTAAACGAGACAATCATGAAAATAGGCACAGAAGAACATCTGATATTCAAATCATAAATTGAACAATAAAAACAAATTAGATCTCACAGTTTTATTGATTCCAAGACTTCAATTTCCTTCGACCAAGTATAAAAGTTTAGCCAAACAGGGCCATGATGAAAACTCAAAGGAGAAGTTAGAGAAGAGGGGAGAGAGAGAGGCGTGTGTCAGGTCTGAATTTTCCTCCCCTTTATACACGTTAATTCCCCCTTTTCCAAGCCTACAAGATCTCCTAAAAATATTCTAAATATTATCCTAAAATAACAACATCCAAATCTGACTAATTAAGGAAAAATATAAAATAAAACAAATAGATTCCTAATATAACTAGGAAAGTGGTGTTTTTCAGCTGGAAATTTTGTGCACTAGATCTGGAAGCTTCTGAAAATAAACCCTATCAAATCCGTGTATTAGAATTTCAGGTAAAGGAACATTTCAGAACATCAGCAGTCCAGGTGCAGCAACTTCAAGCCCGATTTCAACCTTGATTCAACCAGTATCTCTCAAAACTCAAAACATGAAAGTTGTAGAGTTTTGTCTTGGCGTTCCATAGCATCTTGAATCATCTCAATCAGAGCTCGAATGAGAGAGTTATGCCCAGATTACGAAGCACTATCAAAGCTGCCCAGAATCGCCCAATTAACAAACGTTTTGCACTTAATGCCTCCATTTGCATCCTAAATCAAAACATAAGAATAATGAGTACGTTTGGGTACCAAATAAATATAAAAGACTAACCATTAAAGGAGAAAATATGACATTTAGCATTCTCATCAATAATCAAAAAACCATCAGACTTAATACCAGCACTCATTGAAAATCCACATCGTGCTTCAGTGTTGTCCTCCGCATCAAACAATGAGTTGTAGCAACAGCCAATGTGAATAGTAGCGTTAACTTCTTTGCATTCCAATTGCAAAGCACATGTAGATTCATAGTAATAATATTGCCACGTTGACACAGTAAAAGTTGCATTGCGTTGCCACCTTTGCTTTCCTTGTGTTGATAATATTGTGAATAATGTTGTTTCTAAAGACAATTCTTGATGCCCTTCCACGTGCTCCAGCCTAAGGAAACCAAAACTTCTATCATTAGCAAGATACATCTCATTATATGGAAAAGCAATGCTAGCATTGGAACCTCGGCACTTCCCACTGTTGCCACCAAGAATGTGAATGTGACCAGGATGATCCTTCAGAACTACTTTTCTGATGGAACCCATCTGCATTAAGACATGTTCATCCATGTGCTCAACTTCAAGACCAATAAACCGTGAACCAAGTGACACATCTTCATTGTCAGGGACAATTTTTGTTGATTCAACAACCTGAAACTTGTCACTTGTTCTTTCAAGAAGCTGTAACTCTTCTTCGGACATATTCTCAAGATCCTCCTGCACTCTTGAAAGTTCTTCCTTCATGGCCATGTTAGATTCAGCAAAGGTCTTCATCATCTTTGAAATATCCTTGACTTCTTCTAAGGGTTTGTTCAACATTTGCTGTATTTCTTTCAAAAGTTTTCTTTCATCACAATTGCTCGTCTCAGGATCAACAGCTCTAATACCACTTGTTAGAAACCTAGAGGTTCCTAATGGGGATGGGTATGAATTGTAGGGAGATTGATTGGAATTGTAGGGAAATTGACTTAATTCGAGATAGTCACCCTCCATAGAGAATAGAGAGATTAAAAAAGATGCACTAATGCACTAAGAAATTGGTTTATACTTACATTGATATTTAATGTTGAATTACAATCATGTATTTATAGGAGACTAGCTCTAATGTCATTGGCCCACATGGCTTAAGATAATTGGTTAGTTAATTTAACATGTGCTTTATGAATTAAGTCATATGTTAAATGAGTTACATGTGCTCAAATCCTAACTAACTCATCCTAATCTCAACTACTTAACTAACTAACTACCCAACTAAAGGGGTTACAACAATTATTTCATATTCCTAACACAACCCAACTTATATCTCAGACTACTGCCCAATTAATTTAGGTAATGTGGTACTGGTATTCAAGTTGATTTTCCATGGTCATGGCTAACCGCTTGAAGAAAGTGTTTTCTCAGAGTTATATACTTATTATATTAGACAATCAAAGTGACTTTATGCTAGGTTGGCTGATTACTGAAAATTTTTTTGGTTGCCTTTGAATCCTTGCATTCAATGCAAAACTTTAGACATGGAAAGAAGGTTTCTTGGCCATTAAATTGGACATGAGCAAGGCTTATGACCGAGTTGAATGAGACTTTTTCAGTTGAATTGTGGAAAAACTTGGTTTTCATCATATGTGGATGGATCAAGTTATGATAAGTTAACATTTGTTTCATATTTTGTACAATTTAATAGATGTACTGGAGGTTACATTATTCCTACAAGTGACATTAGATGCTTATTTAGTGTTACATATAGGCATTAATTTTTATAGCGTAGCATTTTGGTTTACTTCGTTCAATTCAGTTTAGTTTGACCTATTTTGGTCATTTTTAGTCCACTTTAGTCCATTTAGGTCCATTCGGTTCAATTTAGTCCATTCAGTATACTTAGTCTATTTCGGTCTACTTCAGTTCCTTCAGTCCATTGTGGTCCATTTCAGTCCATTCAGTCAACTTTGGTCCATTTCGGTCTACTTTGGACCATTCAGTCCACTTTGGTCCTTTTAGTTCTTTTTGGTGTACTTTACTTAAGAATGGAAAAAGACAAGTTTGAGTTGTGAGTAACTATTCTAAATCAATATTTATTAAAAAAGATTGATTTCAAACTTGTGTACGGGAAGCAATTTGTTTTTGATAGAGCATAAATTATCCATTAGAGCACCATGGCATGGGGTTGCACTTGGTCCAGGATTTGAAACTGGAACTGATTCATTCACAAAACCTATCTAGCTTTTGGCTATTAAATCCATGACCATGGATTTGGACCAAGGGTAATTGTCTTCACCAACATGTGGCCAAGTCACTAGCAACATGCCAGGATTTATCATCACCACTGTGGAGAAAGTAATTTAGGATTAAAAGCATTATCTACCAAGGAAGTTGCAGTGGCAGCACGATTAGAAGTGATTTTTGTTGGAAACAATGGATGAGCGCAATTAGAGCTCTAATAACATGTTAAAAGAAGAGGAATTAATAGAAAAATTTATCTAATCTATTACACTCACGAAGCTCTGTATTTATATACAATAATAGAGAGTTAGAGACAGAAAATAACTAATCCTAATCTAGCCGTTATACATTCGAAACTGAAATAACCAACTGATCTACAATTAACCAAGCATATAGCAGCATGTGTGAGTCTCTTAAGTTGGCATGTGCTTCTCGCGTGACCCTTTTACATAGCAGCATAAGCAGATACAAGCATCAACTGCATCAATTTCTTTCATCCTTTTTACCAACAGCTTTGCTAAAAAATAAGCTAAATTTTCCCTTACATGGTGATCAATTCCCCCATTACATGCAAATGCCTTTTATAGTACTCAAACCCTTTCCAGTTTCCACCCAGCAGAGCACAAGAGGTATTGTTAGACTAAGATGTCATTGACAGTCTTCTCTTTTTAAACCTTTCGTAATTTAAAATTTTGTAAAAGATTCGACTTATAAATTATATGATGGTCCAAAACAAGGTTAGGACTTAGGACTAGGTGCTTAGCCTGGAGGTGGAAAACATATATTTTAACCCAAAAGAAGAAGAAGAAGAAGAAGCAGTGAATTCATGAACTGTTGTTTTTCAGCTATGCTTTTGTCAGTGTTGCAGTTATTGGAAGTTGGGGGAGTGGAGAGGCAGAATTATGAATGTAATAATTAAACTATGGGTCTAGACCCTAGGAGAAGGGTACGTACCAAAAATAAAATATTGCTTGGTTTGGTCCCAATGGGCTTTAAGAGGAACTTTATTCTTGGAAGGCATTAAGAATAAAGTTATATAAAAAAAAAGGTTTAAAACTAGTGGTCCAACTAATTGCTCCAATTACTTTAATTTGATCTGTCTTTCACTAGTGAATATGATTAGCTTAATCCTGTCGTGAACCAGAATCAATGAGCTAGATTGGAGGGAGAAAATATTAATATTATGATTCCTTCTTCTTCTTCTTCTTCTTCTTCTTCTTTTTTAATAAAAAAGATCTTAAATGTAATCCAAATCATGTTTTCACACATTACTATATCAATAAAAAATATTTTTGATGACGGAAATAATTCAATACTATACAAAGAAAAGAAAAAAAAAAAAAAAAAAAAGGAGGAAGAGAGTATATTCCTCTAGGGTGGTATTGATTAAACAAAAAAAATGGTACTGAAATAGGATTATTCATAAATTTTGAGGTATTTATTGCACTCTCTCTCAAAAAATAATATGAAATGAAAATATTCATTATGGACTTCCATTGGGGTAGCTTATAGAATCATAAGGATCGAATCTTGCTCACCCGAGGATAAGGATTTCCATTGGCAATGCTTCAAAGTTAGCATGGGCAGTGTAGTGGGTAATATTTAGTGTTGTGGATGCAATTAATTAATGCTCTCATGCCTTAACTTTGGCAATGGGGACTCTAGAATTTTTTTCTAGAAAGGTCAATAAGAAGACGTATCTTGAGTAGGAGATAAATTTTACGGTCCACGTGGTTTCTTTATTCAAATTTGTACATAGTACTAATAAGAGAATAAAAGATAAACTATAAGTTCTTTAAGCATATTGTTTCTTAATACAATGAATATATTAATTATTGCTTCTAAGATTAAATATTGGAAATCATCTGTTGTTTTTTTTTTTTTTTTTTTAGAATGATCTATTTTTTCTAAATACAATAAACATGTTAAGTATTATTGTTAAGTGAATTTTAATTATTAAAGCTTAGAATGTTTTTATTTATTAGTTTATGTCTATACTCTTACAATTATTTTATTTAACAATTCAACTTCACTTTGATAACAATTGGTCTTTATAATTGTATTAAGAAAATTTTTGTTGTGTTAACATTTGCTTTTATCTTCACCCAATCAATCTCCTATACCACACCCCTAGTTTTTTTTTTTTTTTTTTTTTTTTTTTTTTTTTAAAGAATCACCATCTATCTAATTGTTTGATTCTCTTTTAGTGTTAACATTTACTACCCACTAACTGATTGACCCACGCCCCCAGTCCCCACTCAAGAAATAACAAAATTAAAACACGTTCAAATTCAAGCACTCTAGTCACATATTTGGTTAAAAGTATAAATTACTTGAGAATTGTTATGTCCACAACATTTTCACAATAAATCCTAGGTGCTAAGTTGTTACTGATTCTAATTTGAAACCACTACTGAAATTACTTTTTTACCCAATAGTAATAGCCATAACAACCTGCCACTTAAATTTTTTTGTAAAAGGGCTATGAAAATATTGTGAACATAGAATTTCTCAAATTAATTATAACGTTATTTGCAAGAATAGATTGTTAATAGTGTCATCTTCAAGCTTATATTAGTTGAGCCTAAAAAAAATTAGAGTCAGGGTGTTCAAAATTTTATTTTAGGAAGTCAAAATTCACTCAAAACAAAAAAAAATTTTTAAAAATATTATATTAAAAAAAAAATTGGCCATTGTAGGGGGTTCATTTGAATCCCCTGAATTGAAGGTGGCGCCGCCTCTGAACTCTGGTTGTAAATAGTTAAACCTATCAACAAAACCTATATTGTACTAATCCCGAAAGTGACAACCCAACTTGTATCTTGGACTATTGCCCAATTAATCTATGTAATGTGGTACTGGTATTCAAGTTGATTTTCCATGGTCATGTCTAACCTCTTGAAGAAAGTGTTTATCAGAAAATCAAAGCGACTTTGTGCTAGGTTGGCTGATTATTGAATTTTTTTGGTCACCTTTGAATCCCTGCATTCAATGCAAAACTTTAGACATGGAAAGAAAGGTTTTGTGGCCATTAAATTGGACACAAGCAAAGCTTGTGACCAAGTTGAATGAGACTTTTTGAGTTGAATTGTGGAAAAACTTGGTTTTCATCATATGTGGATGGATATAGTTATGATTTGGTTAACATTTGTTTCATATTTTGTACAACTTAATAAATGTACTGAAGATTACATTATTCCTACAAGTGAAATTAGATGTTTATTTAGTGTTACATATAGGAAATAATCTTTATAGCATAGCATTTCGGTCCACTTCACTCAATTCAGTTTTCTTTGACCCATTTTAGTCCATTTCAGTCCGCTTTAGTCCATTTAGGTCCATTTCGGTCCATTTGGTCCAATTCAGTCTAACTTGGTCCACTCGGTCTATTTCGGTCCATTTGGTCTACTCCGATTCCTTTGGTCCATTGTGCTCCATTTAAGTCCTATTCAGTTGACTTCGGTCCATTTTGGTTTACTTTGGACCATTCAGTCCACTTTGGTGTACTTACTTACTCAAGATTCAAGAATGAAAAAAGACAAAGCTTGGGTTGAGAGTACTTATTCTAAATCAGAATTTATTGAAAAAGATAGATGTCAAACTTGTGTTCATAAGATGGGAAGCAATGTTTTTTTGATAAAGCATAAATTATCCATGAGAGCACCATGGCATGGTGTTGCATTTAATTGGTCCAGGAATTGAACAAAGGTGAAGAAGGATTTGGAACTGGAACTGATTCGTTCACAAAATCTATCTAGTTTTTGGCTATTAAATCCATGACCGTGGATTTGGACCAAGGGTGATTGTCTTCACCAACATGTGGCCAAGTCACTAGCAACATGCCAGGATTATATTATCACCACTGTGGAGAAAGTAATTAAGGATGAAAGCATTATCTACTAAGGAAGCTGCAGTGGCAGCACGATTAGAAGTGATTTGTGTTGGAGACAATGGATGGGCACGATTAGAGCTCCAATTCCATGTTAAAAGAACTGTTTCCAAGAGGAATTAATAGAAAAATTTATCTAATCTATTACACTTACGTACGAAGCTCTCTATTTATATACAATAATAGAGAGTTAAGAGACAGAAAATAACTAATCCTAATCTAGCCGTTATACATTCGAAACTGAAATAACTCACTGATTTACAATTAAACAAGCATATAGCAGCATGTGAGAATCTCTTAAGTTGGCACGTGCTTCTCACGTGACCCTTTTATATTGCAATATGTAGGTGTTGCGTTACGATTAGAAAATGACTTGCAGCTTAAGCAGATACAAGCACCAACTGCATCAATTTCTTTCATCCTTTGAACAACAGTAACAACTTTGCTAGAAAATAAGCTAAATTTTCCTTTACATGCTGATCAATTCCCCCATCATATGCAAATGTCCTTTAATCTGCATATAAATTTGACTAAGATGTCATTGACAATTTGACTACATACAAATTATGAGATTGCACAAGCAAATTCTGTGTTACACTTTTCAAAGGACGAATTCATGTTTTTGGTTTTTCCTCCAGAGGCCAGTAAATAATAAAGTATGAACATTCTATTACTTGTATTCCCAACAAGGGACAAAACTTATGGCCAAAAGTTAACAGCTTTCATTTAACAATGAAACTTGAATTCAGTAATAACAGAATTAAGTGACCATTAAAGCTCAAGAAGGCACAAATCATATCGCAATTCCAGATTAAATAGAAGCGTAGGAGTTGATTGAGCAAATTTTTCCTGCACATCAAAATAGAGGGGAAAGGAACAGAAACCGCAGCTCCAAATGCTTTTGCAAAATGAATAATGTCTAAATGGTTATGATCACCATGTAAATTTCTAAAGCATTCGTACTCCTAAACTTTGGTGACAATATGATGCTGTCAGGCTACATTCAAAGTGCAGATAGCAATTCAGTGTACTAAATCTATATGTTATGGTGAAAAATACCCAATCGTTGTGTCACTTCCACCAAATTAGCACTCTGAAAGTCAGCATGCAATCCATTACCCTATGTTTGGAATGGAAGATGGGGAAAGAGAAGAGAAAAGGGAAGGTGACTGGAATATACCAAACTTTAGTTTATTCTTGTAAATTCTGATTAAAAATAATCTTGAAATAGGTCGGCAGATTTATGTTACAGAAGTAAACCTGTTCAAACATATGTTTACACCTCAATTGACATGAAAACATGTATCTGTGTAATTATGTTTTTTCGAAGTTCTTCACATTTTACAGTATCATTGTCAATGTCCAATAATGTATAGTGTTTAACTCATTAAAGACATATACAGAAGTTACTAGCTATGAAGCACGGATGCGTTTCGAGACTCGGGTGCGGGTGCGGGACTCGGCAATTTTTGAAAAAGTAGGATGCGGGTGCGGCGGGACTCGGCGATTAAAAAATTATTAAAAATATTTTTATTTATATTTTCTATATATTTTTATTATTAAAATATTCTTAAAAAACACATTGCTATGCCTTGATTCACAAAACAAAGAAAGAAGAAGGCAAGAAACACATTACTATGCCTCTGAGATCAGAATTTCGGCTGTTCCGACGAGTTTCAAGGTCGATATCGGCCTGTTTCGGCCGTTTCCGGCATGTTTCGGCCATATCGGTAGTATCGGTTGCCGGCCGATATAACCCGATATGACCGATACATCCCGATTCTGGCCGAATCGAAGCCGATTCTGGCCGAATCGAAGCCGATTCTGGCCGAATCAAAGCTAATTCTGGCTGAATCGACATAACCTATAATTATAATACTTTTGATTTAAAAAAAAAAAAAAAAAAAAAAAAAAAAAAAAAAAAAACCGAGATTAGAAGTTTTCCTTGTGGAAATCAAATTTGGTCGAGGTTTTCCTGGAAAAGTCTCGAGCTTGCCATCTTAGCTCCCCAACCAATCCAGCCGCACCACAGTAGAACACCCCTACAACACAATCAGCTCAACTTTAATTCAATTATATAAAAAATATTGATAGAAATAATCCCATACGATCAAGTTATATAAAAGGAAGGCTTACCAACTCTTTCATTGGGGTGCTTAAGGGCTACATTCTTAAACACGTTACGCCAATTTGGTCTAGCAAAATGTGTTTTAACCCTTGTGCCTGAGACAATATCCATACCAGTTTTAGCATGTTGTATCGATTGAAGCATAGTGATTAAAGCCGATCGAGCATCTCCTTCTTCATAAACACTAGTGCAATAGTTGTGAATCTCAATTACTCCATTACAAACACTTTCTGCTACCTCATTCATAACACCTTCAAACCACTCAAAAGAGCCTTGCTCACGAGTAACCCAATAGAAGTAAGCTTGTTTAGTAGCAAAACGTTTTCTCTTATTGGATTTTACACCACTCTCTACAATCCCTTCTGCCATGTCCTTTTGCTGCTTAATATTATTAAGTACATCTTTAACGATGCTAATTAAAGGCGTGGCACCAATGCCAAGGCCAATGAGGAGGAGGACGTCGTACTTTTTATACTCTTGTGCCGGAGCTCCATAGGGGCCGTCGATCAAGAGCCTTGGCATTCTGTTAATATGTTCCAAAAATAAAAATTTATTGAGCAATAATGAGAATTCATTTACATTTTAAAAATAATTATTATTTTTTTAAATGATAAAAAAAAATGTTAGAAATGAGTTTTTTTTTTTCAAAGGTATTTTAAAATGACTAATTGAAATATTAGAAGGAACCTTGGTTTGTTATTGTCTTGTGCAGAGTCAGATAGGTCACTTTCGTCGCTAGAAGGAGGCTGGCATACCTATAATTAGCATGCCAATTTAAAAGGAAGAAAAATAATGTTTAGGCTTTAAAAAAGGAAAGACCAAAAAAAAAAAAAAAAAAAAAAAAATTCCATGAATGAATGGTAAAGTTATTGAAAATGTACCTTGGAGAAAATAGCTTTGAGTTGTGATGTCCAGTCACCCAAGGTGCGTATGTGGATGCTTAGAGAATCATCCCCTGGCGCTGAAGTAATAGAAAAAGGATGCCTAAATGCAACATGTCATCATCAACGATAATCATAACAATATTGATGATGGGAATAATAATAGAGAGAGTCTATCGATACAAACTATTTGACGATAAATTTGACATCTGTTGACATGGTTGATTGTTAATGTTAAGTACAATAGTAATATCAATGGTGAGTTCAGATGAGAACTAGTGAAAGTTTTCCAACTCAACATGTGTGAAAAAATTAAAATTTATTTATTTTGTATGTAACATTAATCATAATAATAAGAAGTAAATATTGAATTACCATTCAAAGGAAGAGACAGCCGAGCAATTTACAAATACATACTGCCCACTAGTATATCTAAAGCCTTGAGGTTTAGACATATGCAGGGCCAACACATTTCCGGGATACAATGCAACCTGAAAATGCAAGACAAAGTCTAATTCCTTTAACTATCAAACGTATAGCATGCATTCATTTTACTATAATTTCACAATAATGAACATCATCAAGAGAAAAGAGTGTCAGTGAAATCCAAAAGTACCTTTAATATCCGCACAGTTTTATAGCTAGATCTAAACCCACGTATTAAGCGTTCACATGCATATAGTAAAATTGGGACAGCCAGATACATCCATGTCTGAGACAATGTAGCAAAAGCAAAGTTAGAAAATAGAATTTTGGGAAATCTATAGCACAAAATCCTTTTTGCCATGGCCAAATTAGAACAAGAATTTCAGATGCTTACTGTCTTTTTGTGCCATTCCTTGGAGAAGTAAAGGTAGTATCCATGTACTGATAGAAGGATATAGACAATGACAAATAAGTGGTGGGAGTACCAAAAGGCATTGAACCCTGTGAGCTTTTTAATAGTTTTTGGAAGGTTTAGCTTGTTCCGTCGGAACCAAGGTTGGGCTAATGTGTATGCTATAGCCATAAGCACAACCATAACCACGCCGGTCCAAACCTCAGTCCCTTTCACAAACCACCAATAGTTATTTGGTCGCTTCTCACCAAAAAATGGCTTCATTGACTCGTATTTATCATCCGAAGCATGTAATAGTCTAGGGAAGTCACATGTTAGATGTGCACCAGCATGTAGCCCAACTCCAATTGCAATTCCAAAAGCAATTACCTAAAGAATTTGGGTGAATTTTTTGTTCAAAGAAGTGCAATTTTGTAAGCTCTAAGTATTTGTTCTGTTTTGATTCAATTGAATTAAGCAATAGATTTGTTGCCAATTAATTATGTACCTTATGGAAATTGATATTGTCATCAAAGGGAACCACCATCCCTAACTTGGTCTTGCTTCTAAGCCAAGTAATGGTATTTCTGCAAACGGGTAGAAGAATTAGGGCCATGTTGAACTTAAGGGTCTCGGCTGCACCCTTAGCAATGTTGACACAATAGCCCATGACATCAAACACGGCCATATGCTTATATTGAATGAATTTCCAAGTGAAAAGACCTGCGCAGATTGAAAGCCATAGGGCTATAACCCAAATCCGTTTCCAATTGTCTTCAAGGAAGTAGGCAAGCCGCCGGTTGCACCGCTTTATGGGGTTGTACTCCATGGTTGGGACTAGCCTTTGGCTTAGTAGCCGGCCTAGAACATGAGTATCAGTCCCCGTGTTGGTTGATTTGCTTGGAGCTTGGAGGAGTAGCATTTCCAAGTTGTACAACTGCAGGTCAAATAGTCTTAAATTTTGGTCCTTTTGGAATACTAGTAAGTTGTAAGCCTCCTTTTATTTTATTTTTAAAAAATTTGTATTTTGGGGAGAGACTTGAATTCTAGATGTCTTCATTCATTAAAAACACCAGAAGTATCAGTTAAGTTACAATTTTTGCTCAAATTAAAGTAAACTTTGCCTATTTGCTTAAAATCATAACAAGGCTCATCCATGTTCTTAATAATTGGGCCAGTTTTGTGTTCAAAGGTTAATGATTGATATATATATATATATATATATACAGAGAGAGAGAGAGAGAGAGAGAGAGAGAGAGAGAGAGGTAATTTTCTAAATTGGACCTTATTAGAGAAAGATTCAGTGAACAAATTTCAAATAATTTTCATTTTAAAAAAATATCATAGAAAAGCATGTTCTTCACATCCAAACATGCTATATTCAAATTTTCAATTGGTGGATTATAATTTGGTCCGCAAGGCTAAGGCAAATGTGGGTTGAACTAGGTCTAATCAAATGGTATTTCTTTTTTGCTGAGCTATGACTAGCCTAACTAGCAAAGCCTTAATCCATTTGGTTGGATGGATTTTAGAGAAAATGTTTTTTTTGGGTGTTTAGTTGGGTGGATTTTAAGGATAGAAAATTGGTAGTGCTCTGGTTTTTTCTCTCCAGATCCACTAAAATGCTATCTTCCCAATTTGGGGAGAAAATAGAGAGGAGTAGTTGCAGGCAAATGACTAAACTATCCCTCCTCTCATATTTTGGGTTCTTTTTTATTTTTTTTTATTTTTTATTTTTTTCTTTTGTACTAGGTATGATTTTTTTTTTTTTAATAAACTTGGGTGGTTGCCTTCTTTTTTTGTTGGTTGTTTGCCTTTAAAAAAAAAAAAAAATTGGACATCATTTTTTTAACAGGTTATATGAGTAAATTTATACAAATTCTATTTCCTATTCTTCCATTTTTCTTTTTAACCAAACAAAAAAATTTTCTACCCTACCAACCAAACAAAAATGAGGAAAATTAAAATCTCTTCTATTCTCCCACTTTTCTATCTTTTCAACCAAATGGAGCCTTAGTTTCAGAGGAAAAGTATATATATGTATAATTAAAAATTTTATATAAAAAAGATATATACCTCAAGGTATCCGAGGTTGTCTGGGTCAAGCTCTTCCATGATCAGTGCAGCATACTCTTCGGCTTGTTCTTGGATCTTTGACAATTTATTTGCACAAGCACTTAAGGCAATAATCTGAAGAATTAAGCAAATTATTATACAATCATCTAGATTTTCTATATTGAATACTTATCAGTTATTTGTACTAAAAGTATGTAAAATTACTTCATTTTTTATATATCAATTTTCATAAATCTCACATCTTTCACCTCTTCTTCTGTAATTCTACCATCAGCGTTTTTGTCCACCCTGCAATCGGTATGTAATATATGTTAGCAAGAGCTTATGACAAAAATATAAGTTTTTCACAAAATTCTACAAGTATTTTTTTAAGAAAAAAATTTGGCTATAACCCCCACTAAAACATTGACATATATAGCTAACTATTTTGAAAATTGAATCATTGGATATTATATTATTTATATTCTTAACACTTATGTCAAATTTTGTATCAATCAGATGTTATTTACTATTCAATCTATAAACTTATTTTTTATTAAACTATCAAAACTTGAAATTTAAATATTTGATTGAAATTTAAACATTTTAGACTACAAAAATTGTACTTGAATTGGGTCTATTTGTTTTCCTATTTCAAACTCATATTTTTACATTTTAAACAATATTACACACATTTTCACACACTTTTTGACCTACACGTATTTCAAAAAACTACAAAAATCTCATTTCAAACTACTTTACCAAACCCCTGTCTCTATTGTTGGACTTGAATGATTATTCTCACATGTTTTCTATTATTATTGTTACTTGTTTTGTACAAAAATGCCAACCACATTTTGATTCTTCTAATAATACACCTTAATAAAAAGATAATTATTGTTTCACACTCTGGCATAAAAAGGTTGTATTGATTATTTGAATGACTATGAAAGTATTCATAAATTCAATATATATACTTATCAACGTTTACAAAATTCTCTAGCATTTAAAAACTGGGCAGATAACCGAAGTTGTGTTGGTCACAAGCAGCATTGCAAAAGAATGATAAAATCTTACATGTCAAAGAAAGTTTGTAATCTTGTATCAAAGCTCTGATCAGTAATTTGTTCCCAAAATTCGAACAGGTCAGCTTCGGATATAGTAGATGATGTTATTCCTCTCCGACGAGCCAATGCATCAAATAATTCGCTTGCAAACTCTTTTGATTCTTTCATCCCTAATCACAATCACACCAAATTTCATAAACTGTAAAGAGTTATACGAATCGTTTTAACATTAAATATGTGCCTAGATTAGAAAATATCAATTAACATGAGATTATTAAGAAATTTTTTTTTTTTTTGATCGTTTTTAGTACAACATATTCAAGAGATATTACAAAGTTGATCAAAATAGGTAACTTTTTTTTTTTTTGGCAAACAAATATAAGTTTTCCCTTTTTAGGGAATTGAAAGGATTGAAATTTGAATGGCCCTCTTGGCGTTTCCAAGAGTTCTACTGTTGTGAGTATGTACTTACTTGACAGTAATGATGTGTACAGAGAAAATATTTCAACCCGACATGTAACGCGATTGACTTGACCTATTTCTAATTTGAACTTGAATATGCCTAATCTGAACTCAATTGACCCAACCCATGCTAGATCTATCATACGTGTGTAGAAAACATAGGAACATAAAACAAATACAAAAGTAAGCAATGTTGAAACTGTAACCAAATCAATGCATACCTATACATTGGGCAAACCTATTTTTGGGAAGCATCTCATTGACAGCCAATTCTTTAAACCGAGCTTCAACCTGGGACCAACCTTCACTTCCCACCTTCTTTCCGATAAACTTTAGGCCTTTTAGGGCACGAGCAGCCCCGGACTTCGTCCTGTCAACTTTGTTAAACCTAGTTGAAGATGCCATGCGCTTCATCCCCAGTGATACTTGTCTAAGTTGAAATGAGAGATGGGAACCAAGTGTAGAAGGCTTTTTCTCAAACTTCCTTGTTAAACTTGCAGTCTCTGAGTTCCTTCCCTTAATGTTTTGCACCGAAATCGAGTCATCACGTACGTCCACTGTGATTTCTACATAGCCTTCATCTTCTTTGAATCTTGTACTCTTTTTGCTGCTATTTCTTTTGAAGGATGGACCACTTAAAGGAGCATAGCCTACTAGATTGCTAGTGCTTCCAGACTCAGAAAATGAGTCATCTTGGTTTTCTTGATTATTCATCCTTATTTCTCTTGTATTGCTTTATGTTGGTAGCCTTAAACCGGTGCTCTTTAATGAAAGTGAAACTTGTTAGTACTGTATAGCATGACAAGCTCGCCAATATCATCAAGATATGGTGAAAACGATTTCATTTTTTTTTTTTTTTTTTTTTTTTGTTTAAAAAAAATTAAATTATATAGACTTATAGAATTCGCAATTAGCAAGTCAATTTCCAAGACAGTGCCACACAAAGTTAAAACTTAAAACATTTTCCTTGTGTTTTGTTTTTTCTTAAAAAACAAAAAGGGTTAGATTTAATGGGGGTAGAGGGGGAGAAAGGCTTGTGGCTTCCACATTTCAGGCTGCTTAGCCTAAACTTAACGACTTCAATCATGAGTTACAACAGGTAAAAATTTCAATCAAAATTGTTCAACAAATACCTATGAGAATAATGATAGTCACGACATGATAAACATAATAACAACAATAATAATAAAAATAACTTGTGTTTTTAGTTAGCTTAACTAGTAAAATATTTTATTGAAACTTGAATTTGAATTTCGATTACAGCAAAAACCAATTAGTAACTTAACCTGATGAAAAAACAAAATCATTATATAACAAATGTTATAAGTTCAAATATACTTATATCTATTTAAACAACAACAACAATAGTAATACCAAAATTTGACAGGTTCACGGTATAGAAAACAAGAAAAAGGAGCTTAAATGGTTGAAGTTTCCACTGCATCCATTTGTAAACAACTTCTAATCCAAATAACCTACTCCACGACGTTGAATAATAAAAGTAAAAGAAAATTTTCTCGAGTATGTTCATGTTCTTCCCGCAGTGAAAGCTGACTTTCATTTGGTAATAAAAAAAAAATGATTAGTATAATAACAACATATCAGTGCTTGATTTGATTCAAGCCCAATAGATAACCCCTAACAATTGACCACACAATTGAGAACCACAAAAGATTAGGTCAACGATGTATTTGGGGGGCCACAATGTTGAGGATTAGTCATTCATTATTCATGTCATTATTAACGCTATTATAGAACTAAAATCACGGGATGGTCTATGGTCATTGTAATTCAACCTTCTTTAATTTTTAATTAATCCCAGAAAGCGGCATTTGACATATTCCTTTGAAAACTCTCACTTTTCTTTTTCTTTTTTTTAAATGGGAAAAGTCTCATTTTTTTTTTTTTTTGACATAGTTAAAGTCTTTTTCTTTCTTCTTTTTTTTTTTTTTTTTGGTAGTTAAAGTCTTAAAGAGCCTAATTCTTAATTATATATAGTCTCTATAGAGAAGTGAAAAAGTTGACTATGGATAAAGTCAAACTACTACCTACAAAAACAATGACATTTTTAATTCCTCAAGGAACTACTAAAAATTAACTGTTCATAATCATATGTGATTAAACTTTATCTTTCAATTTGATAGTTTGACTGGAGGCTAAAGCTATCATGACATATAATTTGAATATGTTATGTTCGAAAAGTTTAGAACAATTGACAAACTGTGAACATAAACTTGTTTAGGTATAGATCATAGAGTTTATAGAGTACATTAGATAATGTTCAAAGTGTTACAAGTCAAATTACAAGAATAAGGAAGCTGCAGGTTCAAGATTTGAAACATGCTAGGCTTGACCGATCAAATTGTGTTTCTGTAGAAAGTTTAATTTCAACCCAACAACCCATTGACCCATCAAGTGATTAGGGTTTTAAATCTAATTCACATAGTATTTAAAGGAAACCCTAAGACACATTTTGTAGAAATTTTGGAGCTTCTCTTTTGAGATCTAAACGGTTCTATGTCTTCTCATTTTAAAGTCACTACTGGAAATTGTGCGTGCCCAATCTTCCACAAAGTGGGCCTTATGAGTGGGCTCACAACTTACTTGTTTGGTGGGTTTTGGATATCCTACAATGGGTGGTTCTTGGATGGGCTCGTTGGGACGTCTAGTAGAGGAATTGACTTCACTCTCTCCCTTTTTCCCTTTTTACCAACTCTCTATTAGATGCTCAGCTATTTTCTCAGTCGTCTCTCTCCATTCTCTAACCCCTCTTTCATTGTACCTTCTGCTATTTATAGCTTAAGGTGAGTGGTGGAATCAAGATTGCTCTCTAGTTTCGCTCGTGTGGGTGGGACCTAATTTAATTATTCTTGGCCAAGAATATGCTTCGTTGGGAATGGGAATTGGTACATTGGAACTGGTGCTGGCCATCGAAAATTGCTCAGCAGGGCAATCTCCCAAGGCACTTTGACTATCGAGATACAACCAAGTATTATCGGCGTACCAATCGACCACGGTGTACCCGAGGTGAACCTGTACACCGAGACTACGAGCGATGGGCTATTGCTTTTGGGCCATTCATGGGCCAGTTATGACAGGATGGATCCACATGTGGTACTGTTCATAGGCCTAGCCTAACTTAGGCCACAGGGAAATGGGCCTTTTGTCATATGCCATACAGAAATCAATTTACATACCATTAGAATTAGTTAATTTGAAGTTGCTGTATACCAATTATCAAAGGTGCTAGAATTAAACTTTTAAGGGTGGTCTTAGAGTCATAGACTTGAGGACTATGTGGAAGATCTAAAGTGTGAACTGGAGGTTCATGTGAGAGCAGATCAACATCAAAGAAGTTTGAGGGGTTCAGAGCTTAGTTTGGTAACTGTAGTTAGATTTACTATACAAGTTGATATTCTTGACTGTAAATCTCAATTTGATATAATAGATTGTTCTCTTAGGATCGTTCCCTCCAGATTTTTACTTTAAAACTAGTTTGTTTTATTAGTTTTCTTGAATTATCATAGCTTGTGTTATTTAGATTTCCGCTGTGCATGTTGATTGTGATGAATGTTTAACCTAAAAGTGAATAATTAACCTAAGTAACAACTTGGCTAATAATTTAGGTTAAATACTGTGTTTTTTTTGAGATCTAGAACTTTACATATTATTAAGACTTCAAGATTTGTTTTAGGTAAAATAATTAAAAATCTAACGTTCAAAATTATAATTTAAGCTTTGAGATGTGAAACTACCATTTTGCTCCGGGGTTAAATGCATATTGTAAAGTGGAGGATTTACAATGACCTTTTGTTGTACATATCTAATTAGCTGCAAGCCTGCAACTTAAAGCTTTGCCAGATTTTGATTTGTCAAATGGGTTTCAATCCATTTGTCAATATTTGTAGTAACTATCATTTTTAATATTTATAATAACGTCTTGTTAACCAAAAGGAAAAAAAAAAAAAAATTAAAGAACACTATTATTATTATTATTATTATTATTTTTCCATTTAAAAACTAATTTTGTTATACTTCGTTTTAATTTAATTTCTATGGTAGTGAACATTTACTTCTAAAATTTTTCAAAAAAATATGAGAACCAGGGACAAACTCAAGATTTCAAGTTAGGGGTTGGAATATAAGCACACACAAAAAAAAAAAAAAAAAAAAAAAAAAAAAAAATCTAAATAGACATTCATATTGTATTAACAAACTATCAACTAAGACAAATACACAAAATCATTATTTCTTAATACATTAAAATGCAATCATCTACCAATAAAGATTAAAAAAAAAAAAAAACACACACACACACACACACACACAAAATGATTTTTTTTTTCTTTGTTAACTACTAAGCTGGCTATGATTTTTTAATTTTTTTTTTTAAATTTTTGTTTTTATTAAATACCTATTTGGATAGCACGTTTTCGCGTCTGTGTCTGCGTTTGCGTTTGTGTTTTTTTTTTTTTTTGAAGCTCGTTTCTCGGTTTTTGTGGCTGTGGTGGCTTTCCAGTGGGTCCCGTGCACTGTTCATAGGACCCACAAACTTCTTTTTTCACAAAAACTTTCATTAAAAATGGGTTTCACGGCACTATTCACACATTAAAAAATTATTTTGTTACAGTGTTTTCAATTTTCAGCAAAATAAGCAGTATCCAAACACGCCTTAAGTTTTTTGGGTTGGGTAGTTGTTAGATGGGCTGAGCTGACTAGATTGATTGGATGGGAGGGGGCTTAAGGTTTTGGAAGAGGAAGACCGTAAAAAATGAAAATAATAATAATAATAATAATAATAAGTAGTAAGAAAAATACTCTTAGGGCCAGGCGGTCCAGGCCCTCTCCTAGGTCAATCCCTAATAAGAACGGTAACAACTTTGCTAGAAAATAAGCTAAAATTTACCTTTACCTGAAAATTCAAAAATCCCGTTATAGTAGCTAGAAAGGGTTACTTTTTATCTAAAGGGCTTTTCGAGAATTATATTTGGAGAAAGATACTTTTTAAATGTCATTAAAAAATATTAAGCGTTGAGTATTATCTCTGATGCTCTGTTATGTTTTTAATCTTTTTTTTTTTAATTTTTAATTTTTTAAATTTTTTTTAAGCATATCATGTATTAAAGGCGAGCTAATTTTACTATCAATTTTGTTGCTAGTTAGGCTTGTGATTGTAATGGTAGAGGAATGCCTTCTATCTCCTCCATTCTCTTTGTGTTGGGAGTTAGTTATAGAAATACATAGTGTTCATCTTCTTCTGTGGAATGAATTTTTCCTTGTACCTAATTAGAAAGATAAAACCATATATAGTACGTTTACTTGAACCGACACCATTGGAGAGCACACTGCAGATGATGAACAGGTTAAGATGTCATCTACAATTTGAGAAGTCTACATTGAAAATACCACAAGCAATTTTAATATTTGCTATTCTTTTACAATTACAATTCATGTTTTCTGGTTTACATCCAGCGAACGAAATAATAAGTATCAAGATTAATTAATTAAATATAAATTACAATATGAATCAACCATTCTATTACTTGTATACCCAACAAAGGATTAAACCTATGAACAAAAATTAAACACATAACCTATAATTATAATACATTTTCATTTTAAAAAAACTAAGGATAAAGAACAAAATTAGAAATTTTCCTTATGGAAATCAAACTTGGTGGAGGTTTTCCTGGAAAAGTCTTGAGCTAGACTTCTTAGCTCCCCAACCAATCCTTGCGCACCACAGTAAAAGACCCCTACAACAAATGAAACAACACAATCAGCTTAACTTAAATTTCAAGATTATTATTATTATTATTTTTTTGATAGAAATAATCACATGTGATTGAGGTAAATAAATGGAAGACTTACCAACTCTTTCATTGGGGTGCTTAAGGGCTACATGCTTAAAAACATTACGCCAATTTGGTCTAGCAAAATGGGTTTTAACCCGTGTGCCCGAGACAATATCCACACCATTTTTAGCATGTTGTAGCGATTGAAGCATAGTGATTAAAGCCGATCGAGCATCTCCTTCTTCATAAACACTAATGCAATAATTGTGAAGCTCGATTACCCCATTTCGATCATTTTCCGCTACCTCATTCATCACACCCCTAAACCACTCAAATGAGCCTTGCTCGCGAGTAACCCAATAGAAGTAAGCTCGTTTGGTAGCGAAAGGTTTTCTCTTATTGGATTTTACACCACTCTCTACCATTCCTTCATCTATTTCCTCTTGCTGCTTAATATTATTAAGCACATCTTTAACGATGCTAATTAAAGGGGTGGCACCAATGCCAAGGCCAACGAGGAGTAGGACATCATACTTTTTATAGTCTTGTGCAGGAGCTCCATAGGGTCCATCTACTTGTAGTCTTGGCATCCTGTTAATTTGTTCCAAAATTTCATAATTAATGATCAATATTGAGAGTTCATTTACATTTTAGAAGTACATAATTGAGGAAAAGTTAGAAATTATTTTTCAAAACTATTTTAAAAATGACTAAATGTTTATATTTGAAACAAAATATCAAAATCACCTTGGTTTGTTATTGCCTTGTCCAATGTCGGCTCTTAGAAGGCCACTTTGGTCGCTAGAAGGAGGCTGGCATACCTATAAAAGAAGAAAGAAAATCTTTAGGCTCATAGAAAACACATTTTTCTTGAATGATTGGTAAAATTATGGAAAATGAACCTTGGAGAAAACAGCTTTGAGTCGTGATGTCCAGTCACCCAAGGTGCGTATGTGAATGCTTAGATAATCATCTCCTGGGGCTGAAGTAATTGAAAACGGATGCCTGAAATGCAACATGTTATCATCGATGATAATCATAATGATAATAATAATGTTGATGATGATAATAATAATAAGAAGTAGCTATTGAATTACCATTGAAAGGGAGAGACAGCTGAACAATTTACAAATATATACTGTCCACTAGTGTATTTAAAGCCTTGAGGTTTAGACATATGCAGAGCCAACACATTTCCAGGATACACTGCAACCTGAAAATACACAACAAAATTTAATTTCTTCAACTTGTAGAGATATATAAACCGCACATTTATTTTCATTGTTGAATTTGTAAATGATGATTGTCAGTGACATTAAAATGTACCTTTAATATCCGCACAGTTTTATAGCCAGACCTAAATGCACGAATTAAGCGTTCACATGTATAGAGTAAAACTGGGACAGCCAGATACATCCATGTCTGTGACAATGTAGCACAAATCAAAGTTAGGAAATAATATTTTAGGAGAAAACGAATTCCACAACACATAGAAAAAGGCCATGTCCAAATTGGAACAAGAATTTGAGATGCTTACCGTCTTTTTGTACCATTTCTTGGAGAGGTAGAGGTAGTACCCATGCACTACAAACAGGACATAGACAATAACAAATAAGTGGTGGGAGTACCAGAAGGCATTGAACCCTGTGAGCTTCTTCAGGGTTTTTGGGAGGTGTAGCCTGCTACGGCGGAACCAAGGTTGGGCTAATGTGTATGCTATAGCCATAAGCACCACCATAATCACGCCGGTCCAACCCTCAGTTCCCTTCACGAACCACCAATAGTCATCCGGCCTCTTTTCACCGAAAAATTGCTTCATTGGCTCGTATTCTTCATCGGTCGCATGTAGTAGCCTAGGAAAGTCACATGTTAAATGTGCACCAGCATGCAGCCCAACTCCAATTGCAATTCCGAAAGCAATTACCTGAAGAATTTGAGTTGAATTAATAAAAGCTAAAGATGAAATTTAGTAAGCTCTCATTTTTATTGAGTTTTGATTCAATTGAGTTAGGCAATAGAGTTTCCAATTAATTATGTACCTTATGGAAATTAATATTGTCATCAAAGGGTACCACCATTCCTAAGTTGGTCTTGCTTCTAAGCCAAGTAACGGTATTTCTGCACACGGGTAGAAGAATTAGGGCCATGTTGAACTTAAGGGTCTCGGCTGCACCCTTAGCAGTTGTGACACAATAGCCCATGACATCAAACACAGCCCTATGCTTATACTGAATGAATTTCCAAGTGAAAAGGCCTGCACAAATTGAAAGCCATAGGGCAATGATCCAAAGCCGCTTCCGATTGTCTTCGACGAAGTAGGTGACTCCCCGGTAGCACCGCTTGATGGGGTTGTACTCCTTGGTTGGGACTAGCTTTTGGCTCAGTAGCTGGCTTAGAACACGACTATCACCCCCTCTGTTGGCTGATTTTATTGGAGCTTGGAGGAGTAGCATTTCCAAGTTGAACAGCTGCAAGACATAAACTTTGGTGGTTAAATTTTGGTCCTTTTGGACTTAGTTACTTAGTTCTAACTTGGCCCAATTAAAGTGAACTCAGCCCATTTGCTTGAAATCTAAGAAAGCTAATCCCTATTATGAGTAATTCGGCCAGTTTTGCATTCAATGGTTAATGGGTTCTTAAAAAAGTGTAAAATAAATTATTGGAGAAACATTCAACGAACAGTTTTCATATCATTTTCATTTTTTAAATCATTAAAAAAAAAATGCTAAGTCCACAACATTTTCACAACAAATTTTATGTGGCAAATTGTTACAGGTTGTTAATAGTAGGGTAAAAAAGTAATTTTAGTGGTTAGTTCAAATTAGAACTAATAATAACTAACCACCTATGATTTATTCTGAAAATGTTGTAGACATAGTACCTCTAAAAAAAAAAAAATGCTAATTCTTCACTTCCAAACAGGATATATTCAATTTTCAATTTGTGGATTATAATTTGGGCTCCTAGGCTACGGAAAATTTGGGTTAAACTTGTTCTAATGATCTTTCTTTTGGGCTAAGCTCTGACTAGCCGAACTACCTAAGCCCATTTCATTCAGCCCAACGTGCATTTCTAATTAAATCATGTGGTATTGGGGTAAAAGTAATTATATAAAATGAGATAGAAACCTCAATGTATCCGAGGTTGTCTGGGTCCAGCTCTTCAATGATCAAGGCAGCATATTCTTCGGCGTGGTCTTGGATATTTGACAACTTATTTGCAGAAGCACTCAAGGCAATAATCTGGATAATTAAGCAAATAAAACTTACAATCATCTATATTTTCTCTATCAAATAATTAATTGTAGTAAAAATATAAAACTAATTCATTTTTTACATGTTAATTTCCATATTCTCACCTCTTTCACCTCTTCTTCTGTAATTCTACCGTCAGCATTTTTGTCAACCCTGCATTTGGATAGAGTTAGCTAGTGCTTATGAAAAAAATGTAACTTCTTCTTCAAAAAAAAATTATAATTTAAAGGGAAAAATACTATTTTTATCTTTAAGTTTTATCAAAAGTTTATTTTTCATTCTTAAATTTTAAAAATCTCATTTTTGTCCCTAAATAATTGAAAATTTTATTTCTTTTTTTCTCTAAATTATTGAAAATGTTTTACTTTCTATCCTTAAATTTTACTTAAATTTTATTTTTTATCTCTAAACTATTGAAAAATTTATTTTTTCTACCCTAATTTTGTCTTAAAAAAAAAAAAAAAAAAACTTTTTACAAAATTTAAGGATGAAAAGAAAACTTTTTTAAATTTTAAGAATAAAAAACAAACTTTTAATAAAATTTAGGGACCAAAGTAGTATTTTACTCTAATTTAAAATGAAATTGTATTTGAATCTATAATTTATAATTCAGTAAGGCCCTAATTTTGGACTTCAATCATTATTCTCACATGCTTCTGTATAATTATTGTTAATTATTTAGCACCAAAAAAAAAAAAAAAAAAAAAATTCCACCGTTCAAACCTGTCAATTATTGTCAAAATATCCGGCGCAAATATATAATCATAGAACTATGATAAACTTAAAGCCTATCTACAAAGAGATATACTTCTATCTTCTATGACATTGACACCATGCTAAGCCCCACATTAAAGTTTGCGTGTTTAGATAAATTAATTATTAAAATAACATTATACGTTGTCACAATCAGAGGAAAGAAAAATTGTGTCTGTTGCATTATTCTTATAATAATAGAACACACATGCAAAATGCATGAAAGTTGGCATCGAATGCTTTGCTTGACTTAAAGTATATTATAAATTCAATATATCTTCTATCTACATATTACAATTAGCTGAATTGGTAGCTCTTTATGCACAAAATACTTGAAAGGAATTAAGAAGAAAAAGAATGAGAATAGCAACATATTACATATACATAGGAACATAACTGAAGTGTTGATCAGAAGTAGCATTGTAAAAGAATGACAAAAACTTACATGTCAAAAAAAGTTTGCAGTCTTGCATCAAAGCTCTGATCAGTAATTTGTTCCCAAAATTCATGCAGCTCAGCTTTGGTTATGGAAGATGATGTTATTCCTTTTCGACGAGCCAATGCATCAAACAATTCGCTTGCAAACTCGCTCGACTCTTTCATCCCTAACCACAATCACACTAAATTTCATCAACTTTTGGGTTAAATTAATAGTCCAAAAATAAAATTGTGCCTAAATTAGAAATTTTCAATTCAAACGATGTCATTATAAGCAATAATAATAATTTCTTTTAGAAGTACATATTCAAGATATTATAGCTACAACACCAACTAAGTCTACTCTCAAAATTTTAGGAATGACTATGTATACTCAATAACTATTTAAAGTCACGTGTATTTTTTATTTTTTATTTTTATAATTCTATTGAAGAGATTATATATTGATCAAAATAAGTCAGTAACTTTTATTCACACAAAAAAAATATAAGTTTGTTACCTTTTCAGGAGATTAATTAATATCAAATTATTGTTTCACGTTCTTAATGTCCACGCTCTATACACACCGAACACCGATTTAAAAAATGTGAATACCTTATGTCTACACTTTGTAATTGGTTGATCGGTGTGTACGAAGTTTGACTAAGAGTTAGAAAATCGGTGCTAGGATTGAAACATTTTTCATTTTGAAGAGTAACTATATATAGATGCTTTTAGTCTATTGTTAGACACAAATTCTTACTAGCGAGGACAGGTGTATTGAAAATATATGCAAAAGAAACAAATACAAACGCAAGCAAAACTAAGAAATCAAACAATTGCATACCTATACATTGGCCAAACCGCGCTTTGGAAAGTGTCCCATTGACAGCCAATTCATCAAACCGAGCTTCAACTTGGGACCAACCTTCAGTTCCCACATTCTCGCTCATGAATTTTAGGCCTTGAAGGGCACGAGCAGCCCCAGACTTGGTCCTATCAAATTTATTAAACCTCTTCGAAGATGTCATTCGCTTTAGCTCCTGTGATACTTGTCTAAGTTTAAACGAGAGCTGGGAACCAAGTGAAGAAGGCCTTTTCTCAAGCTGGCTTGCTAAATATGCAGTCTCTGAGTCTCCTCCTCTGATGTTTTGCACTGAAACTGAGTCATCGCGTACATCTAGTGTGATTTCTACATAGCATTCTTCATCTTTGAATCTTGCACTCTTCTTGCTGCTGTTTCTTTTGTTGGAGACTAATGGACCACTTAAAGGGCCACTATAGCCAACTCGTGTGCTACTTGTGCTGTCAGACTCTGACAATGAGTCACTTTGGTTTTCTTGAATCTCCATGGCCAGAAGCTTAAACCAATGCTCTGAAAAGAAAATATTTTAGTACAAAAAGTTTACAAACCTGAAAATGAATGAGAAAATTAGTTATAGATTAGGAAAGCAATTATATATATTGATGGTGATTCCAAGACTTCCATTTGGAGAACAAGGGGCATGGTGCTAGTTTCTTGACAATAAAAGAAATTAGGACACCCTGCTAATTAATATGATATACTGCCCTTAAGACATGTTTAATGCAAGGGAATGTATTAACTTTAAAGCTAATTATAAAGGGGCTCATTCTTTGAAAAAATACCTCTGCTAAGTTCCTAACATTAATAGCTAACTAAAAAATGCTCATCAGATTTTGATGAATAAGATACCTATGAGGCAAGGCAAACTGTCAAAGAATTTGATAGACTAAGCAACATTGAAAACTTGGAAACTTATAGAGAAATTATTGAATTGAAATAACAAATAAATTGAAAAACATTTCTAAGACAACTGGATAATGGTGTGAAAGGCTTGAGCCAGAGACTTACCCTGTGAATGTGTAAGGAGTTTCTAAGAAATGTAATATGATTGTTTGGTCTTGAAAAGAAGAAGATAGAACCTTGTCAGAAAGATTGAGAAAGTTGGATAAGAAATTGAGGAGGGTGGGAATGTTTATATTGGTGGCTAAATGTGAAAGAACTAACTAGGTTGACAAGTCAGAAGGACAGAAATCCATGGGCGCATCTGGGTTGGCTGAGTGTGTTGGTTGTGTGGGAGTGGTTAGGCTTCAAACTAGTGATATGTCAAATTCTCAATTTTCAAACATATCAACAACCCAGTTTCGACCAAAAGAAAAGAAAAAGTAAAAAGATGTACAGTATATGAGAGTGTGAAAATCTTACCATCATATTAAAGATTAAAAAGATTGAGGGTAAAGTATGCTTTTGCTCAGCAGGTACAATTTTAATCTCACTTTTAAAAATTTTGGATTTTAATTTGTGCTTCAAATTTCAAAAGAGAACAATTTTGTCCCTTTGTTAAAGGGCTAAGTTTTTTTTTTTTTTGGTTCTCTTAAATTTATGATTTTTTTAATATATTAAAATTTTGATTTTGTGCCCTTAATTATTGGGTTCATTTGATTTTAATTTGTAAAACAAAGTAATTATTTAGTACTCAATGAATAATGCATCATTCTCTTACATAAAAGCATCTTGTTAATTAGATTTACAGTGAGAACCATCATTTGTGTGAGAGGAAAGTGTTACTTTCAAAGAGTACTAAATAAATTTTTAATATGTGGTTTGACTAATTTGATCTATAAAATATGAGACATCTGTACTTCGCTTTAGTAATTTAAATAGAAAATAGATGGAGATAGTTCCCCTTTTCTAATTTCAGGGAACAAATTCAAACTTTTTAAATTTGATGGATCAAACTGAACTTGCATACAAAGACAAAAAATATGATTTATCCAAGACTTTAATTGATTGGTGCTAAGATCAACATTAATAAAGTTTTGGCAAAGTATGTAAATTATTAACTTAATTAAGCAAAAAATACATCTTATGCTTTTATGCCACTGGCTATGACATGGGTCGCAATACAAGCATAAGATAAGATGTGAGTTTCAATTAATTTAATTAATAAAAAATTTTATCTTTGAACAAGGGATCTAAATTCAAATTCTATATACACAAAAAATTCAAGTAACATCTTGGCTTGATGGATTGTTATCGTAAAACGGATTTCATAAATTCAAATCTATCATATTTTTAAAAGAAGAAAATTAATATATAAAAATTAAGGTACCACTAAGCACTTACAGATGCTTTAGCTGATTACACAGTCTCAGTCATGTAGTGAAACAAATTAGCAATTGTGGAAACGTAACTAACAATCATAGGACATAAAGCCATGATTAGGTTCTGTTGAAAAAAATAATCTGCTTACCACTAAATGACATTGACAAACCATATCGCCCTCAATTTTGGATAGGGGTTGGCCCTATGTCAAATCAAATTATTGCTTCTTGTTTTGCATTCTACCTAATATTGTTGGTATAACAGCATGACACCCTCGCAAATATCAGCAGGATATGGTGAAAACGATTTCACATTTTGTTGCGTCTATTAAAGCCGTCTTGAACAGGGGACAGTACTCTTGTCAGAAAAACAAAAACCTATCGCAAAAATTGTAAATAATATATTTCTAAATGCACAATGTGCTCATATTTCGCAATTGGCAAGTCCATTTCCACGACTACACGAGTCACATAAAGTTAAAATGTTTTCCTTGGTGTCGGAGGACTACACATGTTGTCAATAATTGAATAGATGTAAACATCCTCGCTAATAAAAAGGGAAAAAAACAAAACATTTTCTTTGTGTTTTAAAAAATAGTTACATTTAATTTTAAATTCGGATTTTCTTATCAGCATCTTTGGATTATCCTTGTGAGAATATGGAATTCATTTATGTAATAACCTAATGCATGTAGAATAGGGAAACTAAACACACTTGAGGGAATAGTCAGATACTTGAAAAAGTCTGAACACTTTCATTTATAATAAGAAAAATTGTTAGAATTAATGAGTTATTTAGAAAAAAAAAATTAATTTCAGATTGTTGAGCGTAATTCAATTAAAAAAAAAAATCTAATCAAATTTATTGAAGCAAGACAGATTCCAAAAAGACCTATGACAGTGATAACGACCACCACGTGGTAAAGATAATAATAACAATTATAATAATAATATTATAATATTATTATTATAATAATACCAAAAATTGACTTTTCCACTACTCCATGATTTTGAATAATAAATGTAAGCTATAGTTTCTCTAGGGTGCTCATGGTTATCCCGCTTTAGAAGGTGACTTTCTTATGGTAATACTAATAATCAAAGTCATTATAATATAATAACAAGTGACAACATATTGGTGCTTGGCCCCAATAAATGACCTCCAACAATTGACCTTACAATTGAGGACCACAAAAGATTAGGTCCATGATGTAGTTGGGGACAACCCCATTGAGAATTAGTCATTTGTGTCATTATTAAGGCATTCATTAATTACATTCCAAACAAGTGGAATTTAACATTAGATCTAAAAGTCATTAGGCATTTGTTAATTGATCATTTAAAAAAAATTAAAATTTTAATACTATATTCATGAAAATATAAAAAGCTTAAAAAAAAAAAAAAAGCTAATTACTTTTTTCTTTTTTTATAATTTTTTTTAAAAATAATTTATTAGCAAATGTCCTCAGGACATCAATTAACTTTTCCACTTAATATATATCCCTTTAAAAACCTTCATGTGGTTGCAATTTTTCATTTTTAAAAAATGAAAAGGAAAAGTATGAGGTTTTTTTTTTTTTTTTTTTTTCAAACAAAAGTATCTAGACCTTTTCAAGTATTTGATTATTCCATTAGGTGTATGTAGTTCCCCATCCCATACACACTTACAGGGAGGAATCTCATAGGGGGTGGCCCTAAGATATTGACAAGAGGTTTCAAACTCAGGATCATAAGGAGCCTAAATTTCTACTAATTAATGCTCCATTATATTTTGATTTTCTTTCTCTTGCGCAGAAATAAATTTTCTATTTGAGCTAACTGGGACGTGCTTGAGAAACTAAACTTTAGATTATTCTAGACACCTAAATATGATTTTAATTTACTAGGATATTTTATTCTTGAAAAATATTCTTTCAAGGAAACAAAATTCTTTGGGTGATAGTTAAAGTCTTAAATAGCCTAATTAGTTATATAGTTAATATGGAGAAGTGAAAATAGTGAAATGGGTGTCTATAGAAAGAGCTCACGATATGCTTAATTAGCATGGGTCAACTAACAAAAACCAGTCAAGTATAACTAAAATACCAGTATTGTTCCATGGCTAAGATTTTAAGCTAATAAATATTTGAAGCTCTTTGGTTGGAAATCAAAGAATTGTTTGGAAGAACATTTTAGAAAGGAGTTATTAAGCACGTATTCTATTTTTATGCTTGATTAATATTAATAAATAGAACAACTGTGGATAACTTGTGCTGTTGTACATTAATTAATTTAATTCCAGGAAGATTCCAAGCCCAAACTTTTGACTTTTTATTTAGGAGTCAAGAAGACGAAGATAATGAATTTAATTATACAAGTTGAAAGAGAGGAAAGGTGGTGGAAGATATATAAAGCATGGACTGCATTTTGAAAATGCCAAATGAATGTTGATTAATTATGTTATATAAAACCAGCCAGCGCTGCGTCTTGGTTTCACTAAAAACCAGTCCACATTTGAAGGCACTAGATCTCTGACCTTTGGGAAGCAATATTTTTCCAAAAGATTTATGACATTAGAAGAATACGTCAAAACGAGTTAAAAGCTTGGCTGCGTGTGTTTCATAATATTCTAGTAGCTAGCATCTTTGGAATATGTCAAAAGCGAGTGAAAGCTTAGGTGAAAAATTTTACCTGAATTCGTGGGAAAACAAAATTGCTTTTGTATGGTTGTCAAAATGGGGTCATAAAGTGGTTATCACTTTTTACCGACTCTAGACCAATCTTGAAATAGACGATGCTAAATTGAATAGCAATGATGCTATTGCTGATGATTATCTTGTATATATTTTGTTTGAGAATCATGTTGCAAATATTTTGGTGTACAGGCTGAAGAGAATGAGTAATAAAGAATAGTCCTAACTCCTAATAACGGGTGACTTAGAATAATTGTTTTAAGAAAGTTTTGAATACATTTTTACTTTTTCAATAAATTTTTTTATAAATATATTTTAAACCAATGCCTTTAAGGCTTCTGTTAATTTTAACTATAAAGAATAAGAAAAAGAAAAGATGCAAATAATATTTTCCAAGATAACATATCGCTTTCATTTTACCTCCAAAATAGGTTGTAGTTGAGTTGTTTTAGTGGGGGACTCCCAGGTATTAATGACAAGATTGGTCAATGATAGTGAGGTTCTGTCTGAAAAGATGAGCTTTAAGCTATGTAACAATGGCAGATTGAGAGTAGAGAGAAAATTATAGAAGAGAGAATTTGAGGCAAAGATTGTATTAAAGCTCATCAACAAAAAAGATGACAAAGCAGCCCATTATATAGTACTATAAACTTAATGTTTATCATGTGGAAATATCAATCTAACTAACTCTCCTCTAACAGAATCTAATCACACTCCTTCATAAAGCGCAGAACAAGAGTAAATAAGCGCAAAGAACTGTTAACACTACCCTGAGCCATATTCATCCATTATCAACAATAAAATGAAAGTTTAAAGAGTAGGAAGGAGAGATGCAAATACAAGATAATACCAAGACATGTTATCAAAGAGAAAATCGAAGAACTAAGCGAAAAATCTCTTCGCTACCCTCCAAGTCAAAATTGATCCAATAGAGAATAAAATTGAAGTACATGAATAACAAAAGACTCTCCAAGCCTAGTCTATCTCATGTACTTGGGCCCTCCAAACTCCTGCTACTAACTGACTTCTTGGAACCTTGTCTTCTCTAACTTACTGGATCCCACAATTCAGCCCATTTGCATCCGCCAATGAATATTGACTCCTTCCAATACTTCCTAGTCTACCTCATGTACTTGGGTCCTCCAAACTCCTGCTACCAATTGACTTCTTGGAACCTTGTCTTCTCTAACTTACTGGATCCCACAATTGAGCCCATTTGCATCTACCAATGAATATTGACCCCTTCCAATACTTCCCGGTAGTACCAAAATCTCAATTTACACTTAGAATGAATGTGGTAAGTGTTTGAACTAACAACCTCTCAAAAATATAGAGATGAAGAGGTAGGAGTTGAGAAAAACCATAAGGAAATGTGTGGATGATTGTAGGTATAATAATCTCTAATTCTCAAGTGTATTTTCTAGGGTTTTTTCTCTGAAAAACACTCATTATAATTTGTGGGTAATGAGAGTATATCTAGTGTGGGTAAAAACTTGGTAAAGCAAAACACAAATCCAGCATGGCATGTGTGCGGGTCGCAAATGAGGCTGATGGACCCAGCCCCACTTAGGCTCACAACTTATTTGTGTGTTGGGCTGAATTTCCTACCATGGGTCGTTCTTCAACTAAAGGCTCAATGAGATCACTTTTCTCTTTAGCAATACACTACTTCCTCTTTCTCCCTTAAGATCTCCTCTACTCCTTTTCAGCCGTGCACTACTTCCTCTTTCTCCTTTAAGACTCTCTCTCTCTATTTGACCTTATCACTCTATTTGCTTCTCACTTTTCCAACCCCCTTTCTCTCCTCAAGGCTCTCATATTTATAGTTCAGCATTAGCGATGGAGTTATGATTATTTTTTGGTTTAGTGCAACGGGCGGTCCAGTGTTATTGGACATAAGTGATTGGTTAGGTGGGGGTGGGAAATGGTGAGTATGGCCTTGGAACTTGGTTCGCACTTCCACAGATATGCTCGGCGGAGGCGTGCCGAATGGAACTGCCGGGCATACAGTACACGTCATGCTTGGTAGACGCACGTGACAGTAGTCGGTGAGGATTCACCGAGCACCGGACGTGAGGTGAACCTTGGGCTATCGTTCTGTAAAGCTTTGGGATGGGCCAGCAGAGTGGGAGGATAGGCGTATGGGCCGTATCTTCATGTGTGCTTAACTGGCCCAAAAAGGGGAACGAGTACGCGTGCCGTACAGCATGACTTTTCATCTTCCAGTCATGTGCTCTACACGTGCCTCTTTTCGCGGGTTGCTTCTCTTGAGACAGTCGCGAGCCAGTCGCAAAATCCACTTGTTCAACTTTTGAAGCTTGATTCTTTACCAATCTCTCACACTCGCCCCCTTACAATTAATCCCACATATATACAGGAAAAATGATTGAAGAAATTACAATCAAATTTGGCACCGAATTAAAGCCAACACAATATAGTTGGAAATCACAACTTTACAGTGTGGATAGAAGATGTTTCACTATAGTTTATTTCAATAATTTAAGTTGATCTAGCTGATTTTTTTAAATAAAAGTTTCAATATCTTTCTTCTCAAAACAAAATTATAATAATAATAACATATCTCAAAACTATTGTAGAAATGAATATTAGAGTTCATAACTTAATTCTCAAAAAACTGTTTTAAGAGTACATTTTCAAACTCAATGGCATCGGGATCCACTTAGAAACGAAAATAAAAGGAAATAAAGAAAGAGATGCATATATCGTTTTTATTTGTACATGTCAAAATTTGATGTAATTAATGATCATATGATCTAGTGATATTTCAACTATATATATGTGTGTATTTATATATATATATATATATACACGTAAAGTGATATTTTCATTATTTACAATAAATGCAATAAAGATTTGTTTTTTTACTAGATGCTGTATGACTTGAAATTTATATTATCCGCTTTAAGAAGTTAATATATTTGTTTTTGGTGATTGAAATTTCTTATTCAATAATAAAAAAAATTTTACCAATAGAGTTAACTAAAATTTCACTTTCCTGAAATTTAAGTGGATATATACCTTTGAAAATTAAGATTTATTTTATGAAAAAAAAGTAAAAGAGTATATATGTGCAATAGCGTAATATGTCTAATATATCTCTAACAATTAAAATTTTCATACAGACTCATGTTTAGAATTATAGCCCAACCCGACTTTGGTAGATGTCTTATATATTCTCTTATATTAATTTATTATTTCTTAAAATATGCCTTTGAAAGTAATAATAGATATACGGTTTGAATCAAAGACCTATACTATTTTACTCATCCCTCCATTACACAACGCGTTATATATATATATATATATATATTAAGGAGCTAAATAATAATTAAGGATTAACAAACTAATCTACTTGCCAAAAAAAAGATTAAGAAAAAAATCTAATGACTTAAGTTAATTGGCATTTTTGATTTTTCGAATAGAAACATATAGGGTTAAAATCCTCTTTTTCCATTAAAAATATTTATTTTTTTTAATTTTTTTATAAAAGGATTAAGGTTGAGTTTGGATTGCGTTTGGCGTTTGGCGTCTTTGCGTCTGTCATTTAAACAGTGGATCCTGTATACTGTTCATGAGATCCACAAGTATTTTTTTTAGTAAAAATAACTTTAAAATTGGGTCCTACGATACTATTCACACATTTAAAAATTATTTTATTATAGTATTTTTAGTTTTTAGTAATAAGTGGTATCTAAACGACCCTAAAAAAATAAAGTTAATGAGCCAGATCATTTGGGGCTGTGTATTCTCTATTTTCTAATGGTCCAAGTCTATCCACTTTTCCACAAAAAGAATAACCTGGGTTAGATGCTAATCTGCACGGCCCATGTATATATTGCTCCTTAATGTAATAGCTAAATCAGTGGGCCTCTCTCATCACAGTACCATAAGAGTATAAGACAAAAAAATAAGATGAACCGAAAAGAAATATGAAGAACAAGAACTCTTGTTGTGAGCTCTGACCATGTCACCACGGCCCACATATCTCTGATGTTGGACCTTCTCAAATCCATGAATATTATAAACCTAAGCCCAACTCTTTTCAATAGAGTTATCATCCCTATGAAATTTTTAGGTTTCCTTTGTTTTGACATAACAAAACGCTTTCTTAAAAATAACTCATTTCCGTGTGTTTAGTTATTAACCTAAAGATGAGACAAAAATATTTTATGTTATTTAATTAACTCATATGAAAAATTATCCATATTTCTTTTAATTCCAAACAATTATATAAGCAAAAATTATATTCATGAAAACATACTCGAGATTAGAAAGCATCAAATGGGAAAACTGACTTCAAATGTCATTTGCGGGGAAAAAAAGTCAATAATTAATTAACATGACTCAACATCCTGTGTGTGGTGTTCAACAAAATTCTTTATAGAGAGGAGTAGAGAGAGAAAAGTAACCATAGGAAAATTTTGGTATCGAACACGATGCGATTTTTAGACATGTGTCTGCGTCATATCGTGTCTAATGCAAAAAAAGCACTAGACAACGGCCATATTTGAACATTTTTACCTCATACTTATAAGAACCATACCAAACATTGCACAATCAACGTTGTTGTTTAGTGGTTCACCAATTTTACCTTTTTGATTATTAATTAATTAATACATCAAAAAATGATGAAAAAAAATAAAGAGGTAGAAAATTTATTTATAAAATTGAATTTAATTTGAACCATTTAATTTCAGTATTGAAAGTCTTTTTAAATGTTGAAAACTTTTTTTCTTAGGAAAAAATGTAGTAAACTTAAATTGGACAAATTTATGAATTGAATCAAATGTTCTCTTTAACTAACTATATATTCCCTTAGAAAAAAGGTCCAATCCCCATTGTAAATGGCACAAAATTTTTTATATGATTGAGCAATTGAGCAATTTTTTTTTTACTAAGTGATGTTAGATATACCTTAAATTTTACTATAGACTTACAAACTGACATATAACCAATTATTTATAAAGAAGTAATGCAAACACTCATTAACTAAGGTGCTGAAATTCATCAATTATAGTCATTATTACATCATATTCTGAATATTTTGTAGTACCTTTAATATTTTGCTTTTTTATTTCTATCAAGGTTTCCAAATTAAATAGGAGAACTATAAAAATTTAACCCAATTGAAACCCTAAAATGTTTCCAAAACAAAAAATATACAAATGTGTTTGATCATCAATGATGACTAATTTCCACCTAGCTAATAGTTTGAGATTTTAATTTTTGTAAACTAATCTCTTACAAGCCACACACCAAATAATATCTAATTATGTCTTTCTTAAAAACAAGATATAAAATTAAAATTTTGATTACAACTTTACTCGTCATCATATATCCATGTCAAAGTAAATTTCTTTTTAATTTTTTTTTAAATTTTCTTTTTGTTAAAATTTATGCTTCAACTATGATATTCAATCCTATTATTCATCTATTTTTGAATTTAATGTTTCAAATTAGTCTTAATTTAAAGGCTTTGTATAAATTTTTCACCTTAAACCCTAAATTATGTTGGGCAATCTTTGAATAAGTGGTAGAGTCACGCTCTTTAAACACCCTAAAAAATAGCATATATATAACATTTATACCTAATAAGTAATAAACTGTACACATTCATAATATTACCTAGAAGTACAGCAATTTGGATTGAGTCTATTTATATTTTCTAAGTTTAAAAACATGAATTTACATTTAAACATAATTACACGCAACTACAGAATAAACTAAATGATATTTGTCAAAAAATTGAATTACATTTAAAATATAGAGATTCTATGAACCAAATTAACGACAAGAGAAAGTTTTCCCACACTCCAATATCACATCGTATACACCCATTATGAAAGTGTGGGCACTAATTAGTTGGAAAATATGACCACTAATTTGATGTCCACCGTTAGGGTTTTTTTTTTAATTTATTTAAATGTAGGTATAGAACATATAATATAAGAACATTCTCAAAAAAATAAGATAAGATAAACTATCACTTTTCTAAATTTATTCACTTAATAAATAGTGAATTGTAATAGTTTAACTACTATTCTAACAACATACTTATACATTCATATAATTTTATTTATATTTATAAAGATCACCATAATTATACTAGAGGTTTTGACCTTAATCTCCAGGAAAAAAAAAAAAAAAGATAAAGGACCTAAATATTTTTTTTTTCTAACATGCATGTCATGTTGGTTAATAAAACTGGTGATATAGGACCAAATATATCTTGTTTGGCTTGAGAGAAAGAGCCTCTCTCAGAACAAACATTTTAGGAGCATTTTGAAATAAGAGAAGTTTGCCATGCATGTAATCCAAAAGAACATTCATATATATGTATATATATATATATATATATATTTAAAGATCATCTTAATTATACTAGAGGTTTTGACCTTAATCTCCAGACAAAAATTAATTGATTAAGGACCTTTTCTTTTTAACATGCATGTCACGTAGGTTAGTGAAACTAGCTATATATGACCAAATATATCTTGTTTGGCTTGAGAGAAAAAAACCTCCCTCAGAACAAACATTTTAGGAGCATTTTGAAATAAGAGAAGTCTGCTATGCATATAATCCAAAAGGATTATATATATATATATATATATATAGGGACAAGTTCTCAAACGCCCAAGATATTATTGACAATGTTACTCAGGATTTCCATGTTAATACTCACAACACTGTAAACCCTGTTGCACAATTTAGAGCTTAAGCTTCAACTTACCCCCCATTGAAGCAGCCATGTCTTGCCCTACTACATCTGCTACTACACCTGATAAGTCATTTGCTAAGTCCAAAAAGAAGAAATCTGCCTTTGATGTACGCAATAAAATTGCCTTGATTGCATTGTTAAAGCAATCTTGGAAGGATGAAGAAGAAGCTGCAAATGCTAACTCAGAAGAAGAGGAAGATAATCAAGAATCCGAGGCATCCTCAGAGGTCTCTATTACCAATAATGATGATCCTTATTATACCTATGATCAAGAATTATTTGGGCACAACACAGTGACTACTCTAGATTGGGCTAAAAATTAACTCTGTCAGCACAGATTGCCAAAATTGTTAAACCTGATGCAAATGAATGACTTGCTAAACCTACATCAATTCCACTCATCTTGTTAAAGTTGTATTGATTCCCACTCATTATGTTGAAGACTGATCGATTCTTGCTACTCAGATTCTGGCTATTCGCCACGAAGATGATTCTCTCTGCAGACAGCACATACCAACATGTTTGCTAACGGCATTGCCTACTAATGATGACCTGCTGTGAATAGAAAAAAAGTCAATTTTACTGTGCATTATTTACTATTCATTGTTTTAATAGTCTTTTATTTTTGCTTGTAAGAGGTTTATCCCTTTCAACTTTAGAGGCAGAACTTCTTTTTTTTGTTTTTTGTTTTTGTTTTTTTTTTTAAAGTTTTATATTCCCTTTGTTTCAAAGCTACCTCCAGAAGGTCTTAAGCTTGTAATCCTTTCCAATTCTTGCTCAACTCTTGAACCTATTGTTACTTCTTGTAAGTGTTTTATTTTAAATTTATTATTGAAATCTTGTTAAAATACCTACTATTTTAAGCATTTCTACTTTAAGCATTTCAATACTAATATTGCAATTCATAAAGTACAAATGCTTAAAACAGTAGGTATTTCAACAAGATTTCAATAACAGATTTAAAATAAGGCACTTACAGGAAGTAACAGTAGGTTCAAGAGTTAAGCAGGAATTGGAAAGGGTTACAAGTTTAAGACCTTCTGGAGGTAGCTTAGAATCTAAAGGAAATATGAAACTGGAAGAAAAAAAAAAAAAAAAACAAAGGTTCTACCTCTAAGGCCTATAAGCAAATATATATATATATATATATATATACATGCACAGTGCATACACATTCACTCGCCCAAAGCTTGTCTCTCCAAAACCTACACTTATGGCTCACAGCCATAGGGATTTAGAGCTTGTAATTAAGTCAGCCCAGAATTTGAGCAACATACATCATTTAGCTCTAGTTAGAGGTTTGAAACCTTACACCCTTGTTTCCATTCGCGACAACAACAATAACATTTGTTCCTCTCCCTCTCTTGAGGAAAGAACATCGGTTCAAGAGGGTTCAAACCCTTTATGGAGCTTATGAGCTACGTTCCATATCGACCTCACCAAGGTCGAGGAGAACGGTCTTGCACTAGTTGTAAGGCTCAAGTCGAATCGGTCAAGTGACAAAGATATTGGTGTAGTCCGTGTGCCAATCACTGAACTTCTAGGAGGTTTTAGTGGCGTTGAAAGACAGATGAACAAAAGTGTGGTGAACTCAGATGGGATGTCCCGGCAAGAAAAAGGAACACTAAAATTTTCTTATAAGTTTAGGAACACAGTCTAGCACCCACCTATTTCAACGTGAATATTGGGAAAAATGCGTGATCAATTGTGTAGTAGAAGCCTGATATGGCTAGACACGTGGGGAATACTGTAACTGATCAAGTAGTCTTGATGGGGTTCGGTGCGGCAGTGTCGACAGAGTTAGATGCCGTTGATACAGCTTACGGTGCTAACCATCTTGGTGATGACTCTTCTAGTGCTGATTAGTTAGTATTATATTAACATTTTTTCAATACTTGTAAGCATTTTATATTTTGATGTTGATGATTGGTATTGTAGTGGGTTGTTGAATTAGAGCAAGCGGATGGCTTGCATGGTGTTATGGTGTGACTACTTTTAATGCATTTTTAGAAAGCAATTGTATTACATTACATTCTACAACTTATATTTTAGGATTTGCGATTTTAATTCATTGGTGTAACTACTCTTAATGCATTATTAGAAATGTTTCTTATAACATAGTTAATGTTTTTACTTTACGATTTTAATGTAATATTATTTTTATATTAATGCAGATTTCTTATTAGTGGCTTTTAGGGCATTTTCTTTTGGCATTACTTGAAGACATTTGAGAACATCTTCTTTTGGCCCTAATTAATATTTTTTTAAAATTGTTATAAAATATCTTGTGTTATTGTATGTGTTGCAACAAATTTGTATGGATGGATTGAATCGAATACTTGTTTTATTTTTACTTTTGGAATGTATGGATCGTTTTCTTATAAATGTGTTGTTCAAATGTGAGGTTTTAATAATGTAATGACAAGTTACAAGTTAATATAAAAGAAAGGAAATATATGAAAATAAAAATTATTTTTGGCGACGAATTATTCCATCACCAAATATAGCAAAATAAAAAATAAAAAAAAAATTTGTTTTGGCGACGACCAAATATGGAAGAAATTAAAAAAAAATTTGAAAATTTTGTTTTGGCGACGAAAAATTTTGTCACCAAATATAGCCGAAATTTTTAAAAATGGTTTTGGTGATGAACTTTTTCGTCGCCAAATATGATTTAATAAAATAAAATACATTTGGCGGCGAAATTATTTCATCGCTAAATAGTGTATTTAGTGAGGAAAACTTTTGGCGAATAATAGATTCGTCGCCAAAATTTTTTTAAAAAAAAAAACTACTCGAACCTTTTGGCTACAAAATTTTTCATCACTAGGACTTTTAGCGACAGGGTATTAACGGCGAAACCAATTTTGTTGCCAAAAAACACTTTCAACGACAAAAAAAAAGGGACTTTTAGTTATAGATATTTTTGTTGCTGAAAATAAAATTTGTTGTAGTTTATACACAACTAGAGAAGACAGAAGCCTACAATAAGCACAAAGAGAATCATCTCTCTCTCTCTCTCTCTCTCCTAGAAATATGCAGCTACCCTATGAGGGAAGCCTGGGAAGGGGAGGGTCAATTACACACACTTCAACACCATGGCAGTTTCCATTGTTTTTGAAGAGTATGTGTACTATGTGCGCACTAGACATTTTTATGAGATAGTTCAAAATCTGGCTAAATTACAACTTACAAGACACTGATCGCAATAGTTTTGAATACCATACCGTTCCTACTGGAACAAATAGAAAATCTCGTACTAGTATGCATGCAAATCAAAACGATAACCCCCATATTCCACATCGGATGAAATTTCGTCCCATTTTTGGATCATTCACAGCGTTTTGGTTAGTTTCAGTCAATACCAGTCAATACCATCCGAAGTTATAGATTCAGCCAGAATGTAGAGGAAGTATTAAAAAAGAAAAGAAAAAAGATGAAGCAGACAAGTACAATATGACACCCGTTGATATAGCAAACTGTTAATGATGATAAGTAAAAAAATAATATTAATAGAGAGCCTAAATAAGAATTAGTGAAAATTTGCCAATTCAACATGTTTGTAAAAATAAATGTCAATTTTTCATGAGTAAGTTGCATACTTGCATGCACTTAGTGCAGTGACACGTTTTACTATGCCCTCGTTTAAAAAAAAAAGAAAAAAAAAAAGAGTTATAGCTGGTAAAAAAAAAAAAATAAATAAATAAATAAATAGGCCTAAAGAATTTTTTGTAAAGCATTGACTGGCCGCCCATGTGTCATTGTCCCATTAAAATTTCTTTCCTCCTCCAACACATCATCATCACAAGCCTGCAACTTGTATTTGTTTTACTAAACATTAGCTTCCTTTAATTACTTCTCCTTTTCATTTTTTTAATATTCTACTTTCTAGCCACCTACCAAAAGAGTAAAAGACCTTATCTCTAACCAAAAAAAGACCTTATGTCTAACAACTTTTCTTGCAGTGTCACACTAAGAGTTTGTTTGAATACAATTTATTTTTATTAAAAATTAAAAATACTGTAATAAAATAATTTTTAAATAGAAAATTTTCAAAATTTGCGTCTAATAAAAAGATATTGAGTAAGATTGTAACCTTAAGTTACAACCAATTTTGTAGCTAAATTTTGTCCATCGAGTAATAGTCATACTTTAGTGTTTATTAGAAAAAATTTAGTGAACCCTTGAAAAACAAAATGGTTGAAACTGGTCATGTTGTTTGTTGTGTGATAAGTTCTAAATCCAAAATATATTAAAATTAAGTTGAATTAATAAATTTAAGTTAGGTTTGAGCTTAAGGGTCCATTTGGTTAGGATGATGGAAAAGTGAGAAGATAGAAAATGAGAAGTGGATGGAAAAGTGGGAGGATAGAAAATATTTTATTTTTCCTCATTTGTATTTGTTTAGGAGGGTGAAAAAGTAGAGGAATTAAAAACTTTTTTGTTTGGTTGAGAGAAAAAGTGAGAGGATTAGAAAATTTAATTTATATAAATTGACTCATATGTCCTTATTAAAAAAATTATCTAGTTAAAAATAAAACAAACAAACAAACCAAGTTTATTAAAACAAAAATCGTGAAAAATAAAACTCAATATTAACCAAAACAACTAATCATGTCCAGTTGAAAAACAAAAAAGCCAGTTAACCAAAAAAAAAAAAACAAATCATGCCCAGGTTAGAAGAAAAAAAACGAATTGGAGATTAAAAAAAAAGAAGAAGCAGCGGTACAGTTAGAAACAAAGGCTCAGCCACGTTCATTTAGAAATTTTTTTTTAAAAAAAAAGAGTAGGAAACAAAGGGTAACAACACGTACACTGTACACAAGGGTTAAAATAAAAAATAAAAAATAAAAAAAAAGAATAGGAAACAGTGGGCAGCAGCACACAGTGGCTTCCTTAATTAGAAAGTAAAATATTAGCATTAATAGTTTTTTATTTTTACTGAATAGATAGAAGTATACTAATAAAGGTGAAGAACGTGTACAAGTGTTAATAATTAATACAAAATACGGCATTCTAAGTACCCTCACAATCTCAACTTTGCCATGTGCCCTTGTACCCCGCAGGACTCCTTCCAGTTGATCTCTTTACCAATGAGAGTGCATACATGCGTTTATAAATGAATGACAAGTTGAGAATCTTGTTCAGCAAAAAAAAAGAACGACAAGTTGAGACAGCTATGTGTAGACTCAGTCAGTGGAGCATTCTAGTCAATGCAAGCCCACCTCAAAATCTATGTTGGATTGTGGATTATCCATTCTCTCTGCACTGCTTTCTGTTGTTTAATGTCGTCTTATTCTGTGTGAGTCCCTGTTTGTTCTTTCCTACCCAATAAGTTTACACTTATGACAAGTTGAGATGGCTAAGTGGACACCAGCCTACATAACAACACCAGACAAGTTGGCATTACTGGTTGTTTTTGGGTTTGCTTAATTGAATATTTGATCTATTTTTTGGGAAATTAAATACTTGAATACTTTAATCATTAAGTTCTTTTCGAAATTTTTTTTTACCTTTTTAGAATTCTGGAAAAGATAAAAGGATATTCATTGGGCCAGGAGCAATGCACCCCCCTCTCACATGAGAGGGCAGGGCCAAATGTGGTCTATCTTGGGGCCCATCTCTCATGTTAGAGGACCATGTGTGAGGCTCACTCCTCACGTTAGAGAGAATGAACATTTCTTTCAAATTACTCTAAATTTTCAAGATAAAAACTAAAGAATAAGTGACAAACATGCATTATATATGACCTATAAAATAATTAATTGCCTAGCTTTTTTTCTTTTTCTTTTTTCTTTCTTTATTTTGATTGATTTTTAAAGAGCCTTAAAAGGGGTAAGGGCTAGAAGTAGAGAGTATTGTTATTAAATGTACCAACTGGCTATCGGCTTTATATTGCTACAATTCAGTAAAACAAAAGACTCTTGTGGTTACGTGTATAAATTATACTTTAGCTTTCTTCGTGTGGGGGACAAAAACTAGCCCGTGGTGAGGTCCACGGATTGGAAGTGAAATGTCTGTCACAATCTATTTATAAATAAGCAATAGGAAAAAAAAAAAAAAAAAAAAAAAAAACCTCACTCCACAATGGGAAACTCAAACAGCTGATTTCTTAGATGACATATTTTTCAAATCAAGCTACAATATTACAACAGGGAATTCTCTTATTCTCGAGATGTTACACACTCTTACCCTCTTAGACAACACATATTTTGGCTTTTCTCTTTGTTTTCCCTCCTTTTTATGATCCCTTTTTTCTTGCCTCTCTTCCCCTTTTTATAGGCATATCTCTTGCTCTTATCTCTATAGTTGTCCTGTTGCCAGCTAAACTATCAAAGATATTTTTCTTCACTTTATTAGTTTCCTCCCCTCCCTTATCTTGAAGCTCTGACTTTTGGAGGATGTTTGTACTGTTCAGGCTATCTTATATGCATTTAATGCGACAAAGGTTAGGCAAGAACCCGCTCATTAATGTGGAGGTAAAAATTTTCAATCTTCTTATATGTTCTAAAAGTTTCCTGTGGTTCGAGGCATCTTCTGGAAGCCACATGTGGATCATTCGTGCACCATTCTTTGGGTAGGTTAGTTTCTTACCTTTTCCACAGGAATTGCTTTCCCGTGTCGCTCTTCCCTTCCATAATACTTGGGATGATCGAACTTCCCTTCTTCCATTGTTTATTTCCCTCTGGGCCTTCCCTCTAATACACAGGCCTGGCGCAATTCGTTCCCCATGGCCAATATCTTTTTGGGTTTAAGGCCCGAATGGGAACTCTTTCACTTCCCCCAATAGCCCCCCATGATCTCTAGGTCATCATTATTGATGTGGGGATTGTGGTTCGAGAAAAATGTGGCAATCATTAACTGGCATTTATGAACAGTGGCGGTGTCAAGCAATAAATGCCGCGGACACGCCCGAGCTTCTCGCCCCACAATTATCAGCGCATGTTGCTGAATGGACGATTAGTTGGGCCCTTTGGAAAATGGAAAATAAGTGGGAAAGGAAGGGTCTCATCTGTCCCTTCCTCCCCCTCATTTTTCTCTATATAAGGAAGAACCCACACCTCCTTCTGAGCTCCTTCTTCGTTAATTCCTTTCCAAAACTCAAAAATTTTCTCTTTTCTCTCCACTGTTTCCTTCTCTGACGATCTTCAGGCGACCTTCAACGCCCCCTTTTTTCCCACTTTTCATTCCTGTTGTAAGTTCATCTACTTCTCTTCCTTTAGATTAGCTTCATCTTTACACTTTTCTTCTTAGTTCTTTCTTTCATAGAATTTTGTTGATAATAGGAAAATTTAAATCTATGGTTGATACCCTTGAGAGATTAGCCGAGTTCAGGAGGAAATAAAACTTTCCTAATGACGTTGATGTGAGGTATTGCCCAAAATCCGAGGCAATAATCTCAAGAAGGGAAGGCAAAGTGGTAATTCCACTCGTTGCCATTGTAGAAGGGGGAGTTAGGATCCTCATGAGTGACCTACTTACTAACTTCTTACACCATTTTAAGGTCTGTCCTGACCAATGTACCCTAACGTATTTAGGATCGTTAGTAGTGTAGACAATCTTAATAAAAGGCTCAGATTAAAGCTTACCAAGTATGATATCAACTACATTTATAGTTTTCAAGATAGTAAAACCTCTGGGTTTTACTTTAAGATTTGGCATGGGAAGGTGAGGCTTATTTCTGACCTTCTGGATTCCCACAATTGGAAACAGACGGAGACTATTTGATCATTTCTGGGAACTGGTACCCCGGCAGAATCTACTGCCCCATAAGTGCGGGTAAAGTAGGTGGGTAGATCTAATAGGATTTTATTTTTACTAACTTATTATATTTGACTTGTCTCATTTTCGAGCTATCCTACACATTCTATGTTACTAACCTTTGCTCATTTCTTTTTCAGAGGATCACGCTTTCAAGAAGAAAAGGCAACTGATCAACTCCACAAACTTGAACAAATTGTTGAGATCTCCGATCTATCCTCATCCCAATGGTCAACTCCGTGCAGCCTACCTTATTCTTGGATATTCTCCTGTGTATCGAAGTTTTCAAGTTGCAGGAAGAGCCATTACCATAAAGCATCCTTTACTCCCATGCATTAACGTTTGCTGTAAGGGATACATCTTTTTTTTCAATTTTTTTATTAAGCCAATTAATGGTCTATGCAGCTCATTTCCATACAAAACAATATGTCCAACAATCCTTGAGTAAGTTGCATACTTGCATGCACAAGTTCCAAAAAACAGTATTGTTCAAAATAAAAAATTGGCTTACTTTTTTATTTAACTGCAATATCTTTTTGTTTTAATGAGGGATTGTTACATTACCTACTAACTAAATAAAAGTTGGATATTAAAATTCATTACTACTTGCCATTATATATTTAAAATCATACCCAATTAAAAAAGTACTGAAAAACTTTGGTAAAAAGGCCTCCCAAATAAAACTGACTGAGCCCCATGTGCCATTGTTTCATTCAAAGATTCTACTTTCTAGCCACCTTCTATTTTCACTTGCATTATTTTCCAACATTCTACTTTCTAGCCACCTTCCATAAGACCTTATCAGTTAGCAAGCCTTCTCATAGTCTCACACTAACTCTTTCCATTTTTTTCTTTTCAGTTTTCATTTCTATTTTACTTCAATTTCTGTTTATTTATTTTATGGTTAATGGTTCTTTTTTTGCCTTTTATTTATTAAGTCCTCTTCACTAAAAAAAAGAAAAAAGAAAAAAAAGTTTTCATTTAATTAGTTATCTTAATCGATATTATACATCCACTTTCAAAAATGGAACTAACGTCTCTGAAGATTAGTTTTGAGAATATTAGTGCAACTGAACCGAATGAAACTAAAGGGTACATTTCTTAGAGTTAATAAATGGTGGGCAAAACAACTAAAATTATCCCCAAACAAAAAGAGAAAGACTGATACACGTAGTGTGACATTAAGATAATTGATAGTTTATATAAATAAAGTCACACATAGTTTATAAAAATATTTAGAAACCCATACCTGAATGTTGATGATTTTTAGGTTGTTTGTTGCTAAAATAGCAACTGGGGGGGTGTTTACACCCCCAATGCTAGTGCTCTTAGCTAATAGCTAGGTGTTGGTAGCCAAGTAGTTGCAATATGTGTCAATCACTCTTCACAATAAACAAGCTTGAAAGTAGGATTGAACTAGACATTACATTTTTTTTTTTTTTTTTTTTTTTTTTTGAAATTTGGGGGAAGATTTTAAACTAGTGAGCCGCTTATCTTATCTTCTTCTTTTTTTAATAATCAAGTGAGCCTCTTATCTAGCTGAGTTGACGTATTGTGTTTTATCATATTATGATTCTAATGGTTCAACAATTGGGTACAATCGCTGATGTAACAGGCATACAATGTATTGACACCACAACAAAGTTTACTTTTTTTCAAGGGTCAAAATCCTTGGAAAGGGTATTAAAAAACATCAAGAAAAATTATTTTAAGAGTCTAATCGACTTTTAATAACTTTTGAAACTTATACCTTCAAAAAAATAATTTTAACAGCCTTTGTGGCCCTCAAAACCAGTGTTCTATCTTATTTTGAGGGTCAAGAGACTCTTAAATAACCTTATATACCAATGGTTAAAAGATTTACCTATACAACCCTTAATAAATAAGATTATGTAAAGTTATAATTTACAACTATGTGTTTTTGTTGGCTTTTATTCCATGCCATATTTGATTGTAATTTTATTCAATCTTTTGTACCATGTATTTATTGTGGGATTTAATTGTAAGGGTTGTGTGATAGATAAAGAGAGTGTAAAGACTCAAGCAATTGAAGACTGAAAAGTTTTAAGCGGGTAGCTTGCAACTTAGCATCCCACGAAGTGATCCATGTGACCTGCACTTGCTGGAATGCGAAGAGTCAAAACAGGATGGAGACAGCTGTGTTTCGTGAGTAGCTTGCGGGTAAGGCCTTCCCTCGAGACATCTGCGAAACATTCTGTTTTGCCAGACTGTCATTTCTAATACACACTTTCTGTGCCCACACTATTTATACCCATATTACCCATAGATGTTGATGAGTGCTTTAGAGAGAAAACCCTAGTCACAAACCTTGAGAGTTAGAGATTATTATACCCACATTTCTCTACACAATTACTTGTGGATTTTCCTCAACTCCTACCTCTTTATTTCCATACCATTGAGAGGTTGATAGCCTAAACACTTACCATACCCTTTCAGAGTGTTCAGTGAGGTCTTGGTGCTACTGGGAAGTATTGAAAGAAGCCAAGGATGGCAGATGCAACATGGAGCTTGTTGCGAGATTCGGAGAGCTAGACAAGATACTGTTCCGAGAAGCCTTGTTGAAGTAGGAGCTTGGAGGGCTTAGGTACATCGGGAAGATTAGGCTTGGAGGGTCTCTTGCTAACCCATGTATCCCAACAAATTGTCTAGTGAATCGATTACCGCTTGGAAGGCGGCAGAGAGGTTTTATGCCGAGAACTTTGGTTTCCTCTTCGATAACACATCGCTGTGTTGTCTTTGTGTTTGCATCCTTTTTCCCTACTCTTTTACATTCCATTTTACTGCTCTGTTGTTATGAATATGGAGTAGAGTAGTTTGTTTGTTTATTCGCTTGCATTTATACTATTCCGCACTTAGTATTAAGTTAGTGTAAAATCAATCGAGCCGTAACTTTAATTTGGGGGTCTAAACAGCTCTTGTGTTTTCAACACATTTTCGAGCATTCGGATTATTTAAGGGTCTCTTGACCCTTAAAATAAGATTTTCTTTTCTAAAAAATTAAAACTACAATCATGCACAAAAACCATATACTACAACCAAATACATCAAAAGTCCAATGTATACAACCAAAAGTCCAATGTACTATAACCAAATACAAATATAGAAGATAAATCCATTTAGTTGAAGAATTGAAATTAACAGTTTTCTAAGCCATAATTCACCATCCTTATTATATATAAACACAAACCAATTGGCAACAACTAACAATTCATGGACTGCATAGAAGTCCCCGATAAGTAGGTAAAGCAACAAACTGCATTTTAAAAACCTTTATCAGCATAATATACCTTGTGCAGATATACAAACATTAAAACTAAAATGAACTTTGATAACAAGAGATAAGCATTATAGTCCATAATACTCAAGCTGACATTGCTTTCTTTTACTTTTACTAGAAAATAGAAGACCTAAAGAACATTTGTATCAGGATTGAAATGAAACTGTAAATAATATCAATACGAATTGTGCAAAGAATTTAAAGCTCCCAGATGAAGTTAAAGGCGATTCATTAGAGTCTACACCTGAAAGCTCGAAAATGTGTTGAAAATACAAGAGCTGTTAAGACCCCCAAATTAAAATTACGGCTTGATTGATTTTACACTAACTTAAAGTTAAGTACGGAATAATGTAAAAGCGAGTGGATAAACAAACAAGCTACTCTAATCCATAATCTAAGCAACACAGTAGTAAAATGGAAAGTAAAAGAGTAAGGAAGAAAGATGCAAACACAAGATAACACACCGATGTGTTATCGAAGAGGAAACCGAAGAACTCGGCGAAAAACCTCTCTGCCGCCCTCCAAGCGGTAATCGATCCATTAGATAATCAGTTGGGATACATGGGTTGGCAAGAGACCCTCCAAGCCTAATCTACTTGATGTACCTAAGCCCTCCAAACTCCTACTCCAACAAGGTTTCTCGGAACCGTGTCTTGACTAGCTCTTCGAATCCCGCAACAAGCTTTATGTTGCATCTGCCATCCTTGGCTTCTTCCAATGCTTCCCAGCAGCACCAAAACTTCACTTGACACTTTGAAAGGGTGTGGTAAGTGTTTGGGCTATCAACCTCTCAATGGTATGGAAATTGAGAGGTAGGAGTTAAGGAAATTCCATAAGCAAATGTGTAGAGAATTGTGGGTATAACAATCTCTAACTCTCAAGGTGTTTGGCTAAGGTTTTCTCTCAGAAGCACTCCTCAACATTTGTGGGTAATGTAGGTATAAATAGTGTAGGCATAGAAAGTGTGTATCAGACTGGACAGGCTGGCAGAACAAAATGTCTCGCGGGTGTCTCGCGGGAAGGCCTTACCCGCGTGATACTCGCGAGACACAACTGTCTCCATCTGGCCTGACTCTTCACATTTCAGCATGTGCAAGGCATATGAGTTACTTCGCGGGATGCTAAGTCACAAGCTACCCGCGAAAACTCTTCAGTCTTCAATTCCTTGAGTTTTCACACTACTCTCTCTATCACACAACCCTTACAATGAAATCCCACAATAAATACAGGGTACAAAAGATTGAATAAAATTACAATCAAATTTGGCACGGAATATAAGCCAACAAAAACTCATAGTTGTAAATAACACAGTTGTTTCAAATGTGTAATGACAGCAAACAATAAGAACACTAATAAAATCAAAATGCCAGCTTGAACACATAACTAATAGCAATTACCAGTTTGTTTCACTTTAAGTTTGTTTAGATTAGAAGATTTATAGCTTGAGAGTATGAATATGTGGCCCTCAACTTGAAGACCATTCCAACCACCACCTCGTATACAAACTACAAAGCCATTCAATTCTAATTTGAAGACCATTCCAACTAGCCACAACTCCATTTTAACCCCACAGAAAAATCTCAGTTTCTTCTGCAACCATAAAACACAAAGGGCAATGTGCTTTAATGCTGCTTTCTGAATCTCAACTAGCTGTGAATTTTCAGTGTTGAAAGGACCGAGTACCCAGGCCAAGAATTTGCGTTTAATAGTTATAAGCTAACCTGCATTCTTTTGTTAAATACACTACAATTCCACAGTAATATGGTTGTAGTGTATTTGGAATGCAGAATTGTTCAGCCAAGGATTAACTAGAAAGACAAATTAGACAAAGAACAAGAGACATCATGCAGTAATCTGAAATGTCTGAGGTGTTTATGTCACCTAGAATTTCTCATCACATGCAGCCATGTTTTGAATAACTAAAATTAGTAAAAGAACTTAGACCTAGATGGAGATATTATTATTATTACAGACTAAGGAAATACAAAGCAACTTCATAACAAAACGTGGAAATTTGCAAGTAAAAATTTTGTAGTGTTAAAAGGATAAATATGCATAGTTTGTCTAAAATTACTGCAAATAAGATGCTCACATGACAATTATGTCAAGTATATGGGAGCAAAAAGGTTGTGCCAATGAGCGTAACCAAAACAAAATATCATCATTTATCAAAGTACTAGAGAATGATACATATTAAATGAATTGCCAATGAGGTACAGAAAAAATGGCACCTTCTCCACTTGTAAGAACAAGGTGGAGTGTGAGGTTGTGGATTCAAGATATGCCAAGCGTATATGTAATTACCAATAGGAAGAATGGAATTGTATTCATGTGTATCTATTAACCTACATAATATATATGCTTATGAGTTAAATTACCAATGTAATTTGGCATTGTTCATAGACAAAATGATTATACTCCCCAAATGAATTTATAGTCACAAAAACAACAGAAATTTGTTTATCAAAAAAAAAAAGAGAGAGAAATTTGGATGATGTGCAAGATGAGATGAAGAATTAAATGGGCAAGAAAAAGAACTCACCTTAGAATAAGAAAAACTGGATACAAAATTGAAGCTGTGGTAATGATTATATGAAGTAAAACAACAACCTGTAATATTAAAGTAGAAGTTAACTTTTGAGGAGTCCAACATGTCAAATCTCAAACTTAATATGTAATGAAAACCCAAGTACCCAAATGGCAAGAAAAATTATGTGGCTACAATTCATTTTTATTGTAAAGAAAAATTGCTGATCTACAATAATTTAAATTGAATAACTAACAGGTTCAGAGATATACTTCTGTTATACTAACTTTTCGACAATAAAAGCAGCAGCTGGGAATATGCATGGCAGTTTAAGACTGCAATAAAAGAAATATACAATAAATTCTGGGACAGATGCTAATTGGAGTAAATAAAACCAAAGCAAATTCTATAGTGAGTAATGCATTCTAGAGTAAATAAAGCATTAAGGATCAAGTACAAAAATACGGAATCATTACCAACACATAAAAAGGGCCAGTCACTCAATGATCTTGAACTAAACCAAAAACCTTTCCTAATTAACCAACCATACTGCAACAATAGTAATAAAAAAATAATTAGTAAAATGGCTGGCTGTAATTATGCAAAATCAATTCAAGCATGAGAAGCTTAAACTAGTAGAGTTAGCCACCCAAAAAAAAAAAAAAAAACACACAATCACAATCACTGTAGTACTATAAGTATTTATGGATAGTGCTTCGAAAAATGTAGGAAATTTGTGAAATGTTAAGTCGTATAAACAAACACAACAAAATTTCCTAGATTTAAACAAGGTTTGGATGATATAATCAAATAATTATTTGAATTTCATATTTAATAAAAAAATTTGGAGTAGAAGTTCTAGGTAATCATCGAAAAGCGCTGGAAATTCCTGAAAAATCAAATCGTATAAAGAAACACAACAAAATCTCCCAAAATTCGGATGAGAATTTAAATGAAACTTGACAGAGCAAATTAAATAATTACTTCAGAACAAAGCACATATTCAATCTTACAAATCAACAATCAACAAGTACAGAGAATTTTCCAATTTCACTATCAACAATGAACATTCTTGTAATCAAACTAGAGGAATTAGCGGTTTTGGAGTCGAGATGAGAGGAGACCTTCGATTTCTGAGTTTTCTGAGAAATGTGTGAAAGGAAAATCAAAGAAATGTAGTGAAAAATGACGAGAAAGTAGAAGAAAACAAAGAAAAGAAAAAATTCATAGAAGAAATTAGGGTTTGTGATTAGGCAATACCAATTCTTATCAATGCGATTGAGAGACGAAGAAAACACACCGTGACTGAGGGAGACGAAGTCACAAAGAGAACACGAGCTTAGATTGAGAGAGACAAAGAGACATAGACGAAGAAATCATGAACTTGAGCTTGAATGCTATGTGATTTCCATGATTGCCGAGCTTAGATTTGTGAAATTTGATGAAAATGAGAGAGTGATAAAGAGCACTTCTTAGAGAAAAATGAAGGCTTGAGAGAGAGCTTGTGATATACATAGTTTTCAGGACCAGACCATTCAATGAACCGAAAAAGGAAGAGGTTCAAGATTTTTAAGGTCAGACCAAGATTCAACCAAGGTCGAATCATAATAAAATACAAATAAGAGTATTAAAATGGTAAACATAAACAAAATTTTACAAAAAATATGTCTTAAAAAATTTAAACAACTTTCAAATTAATTTTCACAAATTTTATAAGGTAATAGAAAGTAATAAAGCATAAAATAGTATTAAAAATTTGTGTTTATTAATCTTTCAAATAAAAAAAAATAGTCTAAAATAAAATCATTTTCAACATAAATTTATAAATTGTATATACACATGTAGAAAGCAAAATTATTGAACTAGTAATAATATTATCAAATAATAACAAATTAAGTGGGAGGTAATAGGATAAATTGACAAATTATACTCTAAATTAAAAATAAATAAAATATGGAAACCAAGAAAGACACGTCAAAGGTGCCCAACGTAGTGGTTGGCATGTCAGCAGGTTTCTAATTTTTTGTATTTAAAATGGCATGAGAGTTGAAACGTAAATCTTAATTAAAAAACTGAATTTTCACCTAGTTCAAGGTTAATGAGGACAGACCGGCCGGTTCGGTCCAATTTTAACAACCTTGGTGATATGTGAGAGACTGAGAGTTGAGAAAGAGGGAGAGCATGGTTTTCTTATTTTTTGATAGGAAGGTTGGTTATTACTTCTAGTTCCACGTATCAGCAGGTTTGTAACTTTTTGTATTTAAAATGCCATGACAGTTGAACCATAAATCTTAATTAAAAAACCGAATTTTCACTTGGTTCAAGGTTAATTGGGACAGACCGGCCAGTTCAGTCCGCTTCTAACAACCTTGGTGATATATGAGAGACTAAGAGTTGAGAGAGAGAGCATGGTTTTCTTATTTTTTGATAGGAAGGTTGTGTATTACTTTTAGTTTTTTAGTTTTAGGCTACCGTATAGCATATCCTTTTGTTTTTTAAAATATTTTTCTGAAATTTATTTCGAGGGTTGAAATTTGTTTTGGGTATTTTTATTAGGGGTTGTGATTTAAGAGGATTTACATTTTAGTAATAAAACTAACCACCATTTTTATATATTTATTTCAAGGGTTGTGTTTTTTATTTCGAAGGTCCTTAATTAATCTAGTAATGACAAAATTTATTGTAGCCTAAGGCAATAACCATACTCAATAAAATAAACATTGCTACATATTTTGAAAATTTAACCATTGAATTGCATATTCTTTACACTCTTAATACACATGTCAAATTTTGTGTCAATCAGATATTATTTAGTATATGATCTATATAAGCTTATATTTTATGCATAATCTTAAAATATACAAACTAACAATTAAAACAATTTATTGATAGCATAGTTATTAATTTTTAATTTTCTTAAAATTTTGCAAGCATGGAGAATATAAGAAGAAGATGTAATCTAATGGGGGATTCCCAAAATTCACGTCTAGTAAAAAGATATTAAGCAAGAATGCAGCCTTAAGTTACAACCAATTTTGTAGCTAAATTTTGTCCATTAAGTAATAGTCATATTTTAGTGTTTATTAGACAAATTTTAGTGAACCCTTGAAGAAAAAAAAAGTTGAATTAGGTCATGTTGTTTGTAGTGTGATAAATTCTAAATCCAAAATAAATTAAAATTAAGTTGTATTAATAAATTTAAGTTAGGTTTGAGCTTAAGGGTCCATTTGGTTAAGAGGATGGAAAAGTGTAAGGATAGAAAATGAGGAGTGGATGGAAAAGTGGGAGAATAGAAAAGATTTTATTTTCCCTCATTTGTATTTGGTTAGGAGATAGGAAAAGTGGATGGATTGAAAACTTTTTTGTTTGGTTGAGAAAAAAAGTGAGAGGATATAAAATTTAATTTATATAAATTGACTCATATGTCCTTATTAAAAAAATTATCTAGTTAAAAATAAAACAAACAAACACACCAAGTTTATTAAAACAAAAATAATGAAAAAAAAAAAACTCAGTATTAACCAAAACAACCAATCATGCCCAGTTAAAAAACAAAAAAAAACCAATTAACCAAAAAACAAATCATGCCCAGGTAAGAAAAAAAAAAAGAATTGGAGACTGAAAAAAGAAAAAAGAAAAAGCAGCAGTGCAGTTAGAAACAAAGGCTCAACCACGTTCAGTTAGAATTTTTTTTTTAAAATTTTTAAATAGAGTAGGAAACAAAGGGTAACAGCACATACACAATGGGTTAGAAAAAAAGAAAAAGGAAACAGTGGGCAGTAGCACATAGTGGTTTTCTCAACTAGAAAGTAAAATATTAGTATTAATAGTTTTTTATTTTTACTGAATAGAAGTATACTAATCAAGGTGAAGAACGTGTACAAGTGTTAATAGTTAATACAAAATACGGCTTTCAAAGTCTTCTCACTGTCTCAACTTTGCCATGTGCTCTTTGTACCCACCCCCAAAATTCTAACAACCTTGGTGATATATGAGAGAGAGAGAGAGAGCCTGGTTTTCTTATTTTTTGATAAGAAGGTTGGGTATTACTTTTAGTTCCATGTATAAGCAGGTTTCTAATTTTTTTTGTATTTAAAATGGCATGAGAGTTGATCCGTAAATCCTAATTAAAAAACCAAATTTTCACTTGGTTCAAGGTTAATTGGGACGGACTGGCCGGTTCGGTCCGATTCTAACAACCTTGGTGATATATGAGAGACTGAGAGAGAGAGCATGGTTTTTTTATTTTTTTTTTTATAGGAAGTTTTGGTATTACTTATAGTTTTTCAGCTTTAGGCTATCGTATAGCATCTCCTTTTGTTTTTTTAAATATTTTTCTGAAATTTATTTCAAGGGTTGAAATTTTTTTGGGGTTGTGATTTAAGAGGATTTACATTTTAGTAATAAAACTAACCACCATTTTTATATATTTATTTCAAGGGTTGTGTTAACTATTTCGAAGGCCTTTAATAAATCTAGTAAGGACAAAGTTTAGTTAAAAAATTTGTTGTAACCTAAGGTTACAACTATACTCAATAAAATAAATATTACTATATATTTTGAAAATCTAACCATTGAATTGCATGTTCTTTACACTCTTAATACACAAGTCAAATTTTGTGTCAATCGGATATTATTTAGTATATGATCTATATAAGCTTATATTTTATGCATAATCTTAAATTATACAAACTAATAATTAAACAATTTATTGATGGCATAGTTATTAATTTTTAATTTTCTTGAAATTTTGCAAGCATGAAGGATATAAAAAGAATATGTAAATTAATGGGGGATTCTCAAAATTCACGTTTAATAAAAAGATATTGAGTAAGATTGTAACCTTAAGTTACAACCAATTTTGTAGCTAAATTTTGTCCATCTAGTAATAGTCATACTTTAGTGTTTATTAGAAAAAATTTAGTGAACCCTTGAAAAACAAAATGGTTGAAACTGGCCATGTTGTTTGTAGTGTGATAAGTTCTAAATCCAAAATATATTAAAATTAAGTTGTATTAATAAATTTAAGTTAGGTTTGAGATTAAGGATCTGTTTGGTTAGGAGGATGGAAAAATAAGAAGATAGAAAATGAGAAGTGGATGGAAAAGTGGGAGGATAGAAAATATTTTATTTTCCCTCATTTGTATTTGTTTAGGAGGGTGAAAAAGTGGAGGAATTGAAAACTTTTTTGTTTGGTTGAGAGAAAAAGTGAGAGTATTAGAAAATTTAATTTATATAAATTGACTCATATGTTCTTATTAAAAAAAAATTATATAGTTAAAAATAAAACAAACAAACACACCAAGTTTATTAAAAAAAAAATCGTGAAAAAAAAAACTCAGTATTAACCAAAACAACTAATCATGCCTAGTTAAAAAACAAAAAAGCCAGTTAACCAAAAAAAAAAAAAAAAAATCATGCCCAGGTTAGAAGAAAAAGAAAAAAAAAAAGCAGCGGTACAGTTAGAAACAAAGGCTCAGCCACGTTCATTTAGAATTTTTTTTTTTTTTTTTAAAAGAGTAGGAAACAAAGGGTAACAACACGTACACAATGGGTTAAAAAATAATAAATAAAAAAAGAAAGAAAAAGGAAACAGTGGGCAGCGGCACACAGTGGTTTCCTTAATTAGAAAGTAAAATATTAGTATTAATAGTTTTTTATTTTTACTGAATAGATAAAGTATACTAATAAAGGTGAAGAACGTGTACAAGTGTTAATAGTTAATAGAGAATACGGCTTTCAAAGTCCTCCCACAATCTCAACTTTGTCATGTGCTCTTGTACCCCCGAGGACTCATTCCAGTTGATCTCTTTACCAATGAGAGTGCATACATGCGCTTATAAATGAATGACAAGTTGAGAATCTTGTTCAGCGAAAAAAAGAAAATGAAGAAAAGAACGACAAGTTGAGACAGCTATGTGTAGACTTAGTCAGTGGAGCATTCTAGTCAATGCAAGCCCTCCTCAAAATCTAGGTTGGACTGTGGATTATCCAGTCTCTCTGCACTGCTTTCTGTTGTTTAATGTATTCTTATTCTGTGTGAGTCCCTGTTTGTTCTTTCCTACCCAATAAGTGTACACTTATGACAAGTTTAGACAGCTGAGTATACAACCAGCCTACATAACAACACCAGACAAGTTGGCATTACTGGTTTTTGGGTTTGCTTAATTGAATATTTGATCTTTTTTTTAGGGAAATTAAATAATTGAATACTTTAATCATTAAGTTCTTTTCTCAATTTTTCTTTTCCCTTTTAGAATTCTGGAAAAGATAAAAGGGAATTCATTGGGTCAGGAGCAATGCCCCCTCCCCTCACATGAGAGGGTAGGCCCAAATGTGGTCTCTCTTGGGGTCCATCTCTCATGTGAGAGAAGGACCATGTGTGAGGCTCACTCCTCACGTGAGAGAGAATGGACGTTTCTTTCAAATTACTCTAAATTTTCAAGATAAAAACTAAAGAATAAGTGACAAACATGCATTATATATGACCTATAAAATAATTAATTGATTAGATTTTTTTCTTTTTCTTTTTTCTTTCTTTATTTTGATTGATTTTTAAAGAGCCACAAATGGGGTAAGGGCTAGAAGTAGAGAGTATTATTATTAAATGTACCAACTGGCTATTGGCTTTATATTGCTACAATTTAGTAAAACAAAAGACTCTTGTGGTTATGTGTATAAATTATACTTTAGCTTTCTTAGTGTGGGGGACAAAAAATAGCCCGTGGTGAGGTCCACGGATTGGAAGTGAAATGTCTGTCACAATTTATTTATAAATAAGCAATACGAAAAAAAAAAAAAACCACTCCACAATGGAAAACTCAAACAGCTGATTTCTTAGATGACATATTTTTCAGATCAAGCTACAGTATTACAACAGGGAATTCTCTTATTCTTGAGATGTTACACACTCTTACCCTCTTAGACAACACATATTTTGGCTTTTCTCTCTGTTTTCCCTCCTTTTTACGATCCCTTTTTTCTTGCCTGTCTTCCTCGTTTTATAGGCATATCTCTTGCTCTTATCTTTATAGTTGTCCTATTGCCAGCTAAACTATTAGAGATATTTTTCTTTACTTTATTAGTTTCCTCCCCTCCCTTATCCTAAAGCTCTGACTTTTGGAGGATGTTTGTACTGTTCAGGCTATCTTATATGCATTTAATGCGACAAATGTTAGGCAAGAACCCCCTCATTAATGCGGAGGTAAAAATCTTCAATCTTCTTGTGTGTTCTAGAAGTTTCCTGTGGTTTGAGGCATCTTCTGGAAGCCACGCATGGATCATTCATGCACCATTCTTTGGGTAGGTTAGTTTCTTACCTTTTCCACAGGAAATGCTTTCTCGTGTCGCTCTTCCCTTCTATAATACTTGGGATGATCCAACTTCCCTTTTCCATTGTTTATTTCCCTCTAGGCCTTCCCTCTAATACACAGGCCTGGCCCAATTCGTTCCGCGTGGCCAATATCTTTTTGGGCTTAAGGCCCGAATGGGAACTCTTCCACTCCCCACAATAGCCCCCCATGATCTCTAGGTCATCATTATTGATGTGAGGATTGTGGTTCAAGAAAAATGTGGCAATCATTAACTAGCATTTATGAACAATGGCGGTGTCAAGCAATAAATGCCGCAGACACACCCGAGCTTCTTGCCCCACGATTATCAGCACATGTTGCTGAATGGACGATTAGATGGGCCCTTTGGAAAATGGAAAATAAGTGGGAAAGGAAGGGTCTCATCTGTCCCTTCCTCTCCCTCATTTTTCTCTATATAAGGAAGAACCCACACCTCCTTCTGAGCTCCTTCTTCGTTAATTCCTTGCCAAAACTCAAAAAATTTCTCTTTTCTCTCCACTGTTTCCTTCTCTGACGATCTTCAGGCGACCTTCAACGCCCCATTTTTTCCAACTTTTCCTTCCTGTTGTAAGTTCATCTACTTCTCTTCCTTTAGATTAGCTTCATCTTTACACTTTTCTTCTTAGTTCTTTCTTTCATAGAATTTTATTGATAATGGGAAAATTTAAATCAATGGTTGATACCCTTGAGAGATTAGCCGAGTTCAGGAGGAAATAAGACTTTCCTAATGATATTAAGGTGAGGTATTGCCCAAAATCCGAGGCAATAATCTCAAGAAGGGAAGGCAAAGTGGTAATTCCACTCGTTGCCATTGTAGAAGGGGGAGTTAGGATCCCCATGAGTGACCTACTTACTAACTTCTTACACCATTTTAAGGTCTGTCCCGACCAATGTACCCCTAATGTATTTAGGATCGTTAGTAGTGTAGACACTCTTAATAAAAGGCTCGAATTGAAGCTTATCGAGCATGATATTAACTACATTTATAGTTTTCAAGATAGTAAAACCTCTGGGTTTTACTTTAAGATTTGGCACGGGAAGGTGAGGCTTATTTCTGACCTTTTGGATTCCTACAAGGAAACAAAAGGAGACTATTTGATCATTTCTGGGAACTGGTACCCCGGCGGAATCTATTGCCCCATAAGTGCGAGTAAAATAGGTGGGTAGATCTAATAGGATTTTATTTTTAATAACTTATTATATTTTACTTCTCTCATTTTCGAGCTATCTTACACATTCTATGTTACTAACCTTTGCTCATTTCTTTTTCAGAGGATCACGCTTTTAAGAAGAAGAGGCAACTAATCAACTCCACAAACTTGAACAAATTGTTGAGATCTCCGATCTATCCTCATCCCGATGGTCAACTCCACGCAGCCTACCTTATTCTTGGATATTCTCTTGTGTATCGAAGTTTTCAAGTTACGGGAAGAGCCATTACCATAAAGCATCCTCTACTCCTATGCATTGACATTTGCTGTAAGGGATACATCTTTTTTTTTTTCAATTTTTTTATTATGCCAATTAATGGTCTATGCATTTCATTTCCATACAAAACAATATGTCCAACAATCCTTGAGTAAGTTGCATACTTGCATGCACAAGTTCCAAAAAACAGTATTGTCCAAAATAAGAAGATAGGCTTACTTCTATTTTTTTTTTACTGCAATATCTTTTTATTTTAATAAGAGATTGTCACGTTACCTACTAATTAAATAAAAGTTGGATATTAAAACTCACTACTATTTGTCATTATATATTTAAAATCATACTCAATTAAACAAGTACTGAAGAACTTTGGTAAAAAGGCCCCCCAAATAAAACTGACTGCCCCCATGTGTCATTGTTTCATTCAAAGATTCTACTTTGTAGCCACCTTCCATTTTACTTTTCACTTGCATTATTTTCCAACATTCTACCTTCTAGCCACCTTCCATGAGACCTTATCAGTTAGCAAGCCTTCTCATAGTCTCACACTAACTCTTTCCATTTTTTCTTTTCAGTTTTCATTTCTATTTTACTTCAATTTCTGTTTATTTATTTTATGGTTAATGGTTCTTTTTTTGCCTTTTATTTATTAAGTCCTCTTCACTAAAAAAAAGAAAAAAGAAAAAAAGTTTTCATTTAATTAGTTATCTTAATCGATATTATACATCCACTTTCAAAAATGAAACTAACGTCTCTGAAGATTAGTTTTGAGAATATTAGTGCAACTGAACCGAATGAAACTAAAGGGTACATTTCTTAGAATTAATAAATGGTGGGCAAAACAACTAAAATTATCCCCAAACAAAAATAGAAAGACTGATACACGTAGTGTAACATTAAGATAATTGATAGTTTCTATAAATAAAGTCACACATAGCTAGAAAGGCTGTTAAGCACAAAACAACACAATAACACTGGTCTATTACACTAAGAACACCTGCAATAACTTGCTTACTACAAAACATTTTAAGAAGAGTAGTCTCTCTCTTTTTTTTTTTAACACAAAATACAATTTACAAGGGAACTTAACTTTAAATCACAATTTTAGGAGTTCCTTGTAAAATGTTGCTGCTGCAGTTCCCTTGTAAAATTGTGCACACAAGTCATTATTACAACACGAAATTAAATAGCACATCAACCACCACATAACAAAGGATAATCCACTTTCCAATATATATTTTCCGTTCAGTTCCCAAACTTCCTTGATCAAACCCAGCTTCAGTAGGCTTCTTCATCATTAGCATAATCATCCTCATCATCCGGGTAATTAGCAGAGGAGTCAGCACCGGACAGGTCAACACCGGATGGGTCAGCAGCAGAAGACTCAGCACCGGATGGGTCAACACCGGATGGGTCAGCAACGGTAGACTCAGCACCGGGCGGGTCAACACCGAATGGGTTAAAACCAGAGAAAACCGCACTTACCGCTGCCGTGGTAGCCACACCCACCAGTGCCGTGCCTAATTCATCTTTAAACTTACCCACCAAGCGTCTAGCAGTACCAGGCCTGCGCTGCACATTCGGTGTCGCAGAGTTCCCAATATTCACCGTTGAAGCAGGTGGGTGCTGGACAGTATTTCCAAACTTATAAGAAAAATTTAGTGTTCCTTCTCCTTGCTGGGACGTCCCATCCAAGTTCACCACATTTTTGCTCACATGTCTTTCAGCTACTGCCTTCGCATCACCAAAACCTTCCAGTTCAGTGATAAGCACACGGACTTCACCGACATCTCTGTTACCAGTTATTCGACGTGACTTGATCTTAACAACCAGAGCAAGGTGGTTCTCCTTGACCTTCGTGATGTCGATGTTGAAGGTAACGTGGAAGTTCCATTTGGGGTTTGTATTACCTTCTGAGTCAATTGGTGTTTGTTCCTCAGAGGAATGGAGGTTATTGTTGTTGTCGCGAATGGAAACAAGGGCGAAAGGGTTCATTTTTCTGAGTTGAGGTGCATTATGTACGTTCCTCAATCCCTGGGCTGACTGAATTACAAGCTCTAAGGCCCTGTAAGCCATATGTGAGTGAATGAATGTGTATGCACTATGTGCTCTGGTTTTGTATTATGTTAGGATTGGCGCTGTAATCCAAAGGCGTTGGCGTACACTTTTATAAGCGCATTGTGGAAAAGAGATAATATTCGAGTGGGAAGCTTCCTGCAGGTATCCTCACGACTCACGAGTCATGTCCAAGAAACTTTCTAAAAAAAAGAAAAAACCAAAAGAATTTCCTATGTTAACTTTTCTCTTTTCACCCCTCTCTTTCAATATTTACCGTTGACCACCAGTTATTGACTGGGTATCCTCACGAGTCATGTCCAAGAAACTTTCTAGGAAAAAAATAAATAAATAATACCAAAAGAATTTCCGATGCTAACTTCTCTCTTTTCACCCCTCTCCTTTAATATTTACCGTTGATCACCAGTTATTGAGTGAAGTACACTTTTCATTTTTTTGTATGGGTCATGCAAATATGTGGCCATTTTTATGATAAATGAAAAAAATTATTAAAATATTAATTATTTTTTTATTAATTTTCTTATAAAAACTTTTTAAAATAGATTGTTAATCATTGCTTTAAAGATATCAGTTAGCATTTCTTCTATTTTTTTTTATATGGGTTTTCCATTTGGGAGAAATTATTAGTCATAACGGAGGATCACTTGTATGTGTTGATGTGGTCTTTCCCGCCAATGGTGATCTGCCATTTGGACAATTTGCTAATGTCAGCCTTAACCACACAATAAATACAAAATTAACTCTAGTTTGTCTTAATCTAACCAGCTTACCTTGTAAAACCAAAACAAATGTTAAGCCACTAGCCATATGTTTTGACACTACATATCGAACTAACAAATATAATATGATATGTGCTCCATTTGTAGGTGTTAACCATCATTGGAAGAATGTGCTTTTTGGTTGCGCTTTTTTATTGTATGAAACAACTGTTTCCTTTACTTGGTTGTTTGAAACATTCTTGGAATCAATGGGAAATCGAAAACTAAAGACAATTTTTACTGACCAATGTCAGGCAATGAAGAATGCCATAAGAACTATGCTTCCTAATAAATGTCATTGCCTATTGTGCGCACTCAGAACAGGCTTAAAGGGCTAGCTCACTCTTGGGCTCACAATATATTTGTAATGTAGGCTTAAGATTTCATACTTTAGGTGATTCTAGCCTAAAGACCCAACAATACCTCTCAAACCTCTGTATTGTTTCCCTTTCACTTTGATGACTCTGTTGCTCTCAGCTCTCAACTTTCTTTAGAGCCCTTTTTTCACTAACCCCTTTCCTCTCCTTAGCTTCTCATATTTATAGTCTAAAATTAGTGGAGGGATTATGATTGCCTTCAAAGTTAGTGCAATAGGAGGTCCAATATCGTTAATTGTAAGTGGGTGTTTAGGTGGGAGTGGGGCGCGGTGCGAGTGGCATTGGAATTGGTTCCTCACTTTAGAAGAGATGTTCGACAATGTATTGCTAAATAATCGGGGTGCATTGTCTTCGAGCAATCATGTTTCCACCCAACGTGTACTTTGCTGGGCAATTCCCAAACAATGAGCGGTGATGTATATGTATTGTAATGACTAGCCTGACAGGTTTTAGGTTGGGCATAATGTCATGAGGCCTGGTTTTAGACGAGTAAGTTAGGCCCATGGGCCACGCTGTAAAGCTAGAATTCAAGGCGCAAGGCCCAAACGGGCTCAGGGGAGTCTTGTGCCATACACCTATGCTTATGGCATACCTTAAAAAATGCTGCAGAGTAATTGTCCTAATACATGAAAGGAAATATCATCCTAAACTAATCCTACCTCAATGGAGTAATTTTGCCCCATTTGTCGAAGCATTCACTAATCCCCAGCATCTTCATATTCAACATCTAAATGTCTGAAACCAACAGTTCTAACCCATCAAACAGTGCAAAGCAGCCCAAATACCTATAGACTTTGTTCTAGCTTGTTAAGGACAAGATTACCTCGCCATTCAAAGTTCAAATATTAAGATCGCATAATTAAAGGATAACAACCAAGATTACAACAACTCAGCTCATAGATAACATTTTAGCTTTTGTATATTTGAATTCAAACTCTTCATGTACATCTGTCAAAACACAAACTCTGTAAATGATTAGTTTATAAATACAAAGAGCCTTCATCATATTTGGTAAGGCAGCACAATATCAATTTGCTATTTGACTTCACATGGTATTAGAGCTTTTTGAGACTAGTGTCAATCCCTATGGCCAACTCTTCTTCTTCTGCCTCTACCAACACCATTGCTACAACCAATCCATCCTCTCACAACCTCATCAACCTTCTCCACAATACTACAATCAAATTAACCCAAGACAATTATATTCTTTGGAAAGCTCAGATTGTTCCTTACATTAAAGGTCTTCATCTCTTTGGCTTTCTTGATGGAACCAAACCTGTACACCCATAATCTATCACTAGTTAATCTTCAAATGGTGCAGCCATTGTCACTACAAATCCTGAATTTCTTCAATGGCACGTTGACCCACTTAGGGATGGCCATACCCATTGGGTAATGGATATTCAATCCTACCCGATCCAAATGTTCAAGTATGCTCGGTTCTTCATGGGTAGAGTTTAACTGGGTAGGGTATGGATATTATTCGAATTGTTTGAGTAGGGTATAGATATTATCCAAACCCGACCCGTATTAGAAAAAAAAAAAAAAAAAAAAAAAAAAAAAACGTCTCTCACCGTCACTACACTCTCTCTGGCATTAAGATTAGAAGGGTTGCAATGGACAGTCTTAGTGGCGAGATGAGAGAGGCCATCACCTTGAGCATTTCCCATCAAATCCTCGAGCAATTCGAGCTTCTAGGCAACCTCGGCCATGTCTGAAGCTCGAACTTGGTAATTGAACACAGCTAAGAGCTCGTCCATGCCACCATCTTGTTGTACTTCCTCTTTTTAAAACATCTTGGCTTTTCCAGTACTTGAGTTGCCAGTCACAGATGAGTCAGGCAAGGGTTAGAGATTATGACTTTGATGAGGGTTAAGCTCTCTTTTCATGGCTTCAGAGTCTGTATTTTTCTCTGCTTACTGAGTGGTGGTGCTTGGAAATCAAAGAAAGAGAGAGAGAGAAAGAGAGAAATGGGTTTGTGGGTATGTGTGGGAGCTATGAATGGATGAAGAATCTGCTGGGGATTGGGGTTTTTTGCTTTGCTTGGTTGTTCACTCTGAATACTAGTTCAGAAAAAAAAAAATAAATAAATAAGTAAATGGGTTTCGGGTTTAGGGTATGGATATCCATGGATAATATATTTGGATAAGATTCGGGTATGGATACTCATGGGTATTGATATTCGGGTATCCATGGGCAAACTTTTCGGGTAGGGTATGGGTATACCCGATCCATACCCTACCCATGGCCATCCCTCACCCACTCTCTCAGACAAAGTAGCAAACACCTCTTCTACTCTCTTGAACTTAGTACACTTGCACCACCATTTCCTTAATTGAGGCTAAGAATAGCAACATACATTTTGAGCAAATTCACAACATGCGAGTTCCATTTCAGTGTTAAAAATTCACAACATATGGGTTCTATTTCAGTGATACCCATCAACCTATTTCACATTGAACTCATGTTTTCAATCTTCAAAGAAAGACAGCTAGTTGAACAGCAATTGTACCAACAAGTCCAATTTCATACTTCACATTAGAGTTTCTTGTGAGTTTGCTTCTTCAGCTTCTAGAAATCTAAAATCACTATACACTTTCAACAATTATAACAATGTCAATGGACACCATCCAGTACTATGATCTTTAACATTTTTAACATTAAACTCTCTAGCTAGAAATGCACTCCTTCCCTATTGTCATCGAACAATAAACGGGCTTTGGAGGCCTAAAAGCTTAACCTAATAATTCTGTATATAAATCAACCATTGTTGCACTGGTGAAGTATTTCCCAAACATTACTGGTTTTGGGTTTTGAATGGAATGAGGTGTAGTGTATGAATTGGCTCATTGTGCTGGTTTTGGGTTTTATCAAATAATGGAATGAAGTGAGGTGTAAAATATTTGGTATAACCAATAAATTAATAAACTAATGAAATAAGAAACCCAAATAAAAATATTTTGCATAACAAAAACATTACAAGTTTAAATGGTACCCGATATAATTTATATTTGGTCCTACCCAAATTAAATCGCATGTACCTATAGAAAACTTCGAAAAGAGAAGCCCTAGAGATTGCAGTTCCTTCCTATATTTGGTTTGGGTGAGGGCACACACAGATCTAGAGAAATCGAATATAGCTTATCTTATTCACCAAAAAAAGAAGAAAGAATAGCTTATCTTTTTTTGAACATGGTCATTTCAATAGGTTAACTTTTCTTTGCAGTACAGAATCGTTTCAATGGGTCATACTTATATCCATCAATTGGCAGAGGATTTTAGGAAAATAAGTACAAAGCAAGAGTTACTTAATCTAAGTATAGAATAATATAAGAAGATTTTTAATACGCAAGATTCAAGACATAATAGACCATCATTTTTCTCCACTTAAAAATAGTAAATTTAATAATTTAACAATTATTCCAACAACATACTTTCACATCCATACAATTTAGAGGTTTTAAGTTTTAACCTTTGAAGGTGCTTTTCAATTAACCGCTAGACAATCTAAAATGGATTATGGACCTTAATATTTATCTTACATGCATGTCTTGTAGCCAAGTGAATGAACTGGAGATGGTACATGACCCCAATCATTCAGGAATATTGTGAAACAATAAAAATCTATATATCGTGCATGTAATCCAAAACGATTCTATATAAGGAATATGTAGACTACAGATTCCCCGGATTCGGTTTAAACATTGCTATTGGGAGGCAAATAGAAGTGTTGATAAGCTTGCCAAGTTAGGAGCAGCTCAAGAGGAGCAATTTATTTTGTTTAATAGTCCGCCATTGGACGTTACTGATGTGTTAGGTTCTGAATTAGTTGGCATGTACTTAAGCAGGACTTGTCCTGAACCTGTTTTTATTCCTTAGTCTTTTAATGCATTTTCCTTTTGACCAAAAAAAAAAAAAAAAGAATATGTAGACTACATGATAGATCTTGAGTAGTTATGGAATATTTAAACTATGACAGATACTAAACTGGTCCAAGGAAATTTTAAGGACAGTCAATACTCTACAAACATTAACGGGTCGTTCGGTAAGAGATTTTTAATAACATTATTTAAGTTGTATGCAAATATGTGTAAATGAAAAAGTTTTTGAAAATACATGTTGTAATTTTTGGAAATACATTTTATGGTGTTTAAACAACAATTTTTATTTTTTAAATATCGTTACCAAATGGGGCCAAAATATAAAAGTAAAAACATTGGGCCCATAATATTAGTTTTAAGGCCAACAATAATTGATTCATTACTAAGATTGGTAACTTGCGTAGCTAAGTTAGTAATTAGAGTATGACTAAACATATAACATTTATTTTACAAATATTGAGGTTTTTATTATTATTTAAAAAAAAAACAAGTCTATAGAATATTATTAAAACAGGAATTATAACATAATGCATGAACAGAACAACAAGGCAAAGAATACCCTAGAGTTTGGAGAGGTTACCGACTTACCGCCATATAAATAATTTATCCAATAAATGCCAACTCAAATTCAGTTCAATGATAAAACCACTATTAGTAGGGTTGAGAAACAAAAACAGAAGTGCTATATCATTTAGCTGTACTATCATCGAGTTGATGAATTATTGATCGTCTGATCGTCATTTGGGTCTACCAACACCAAATTATTTTCATTTATAAAGCAGAGGTTGATTTGTGTCCACTTTCAACCTTAGAAGCAAATTAAAACACAATCAGTCAAAAGAGTTTGAATTTTATTATCAAAGTGGTACTTAATTATGGCTTCTTAAAAAGGAAAAAGAATTAATTATTCCTTTCGGTTTTAATTATTGTATTATCGAATATATAATATTTTTGCAACTATTGAATTTGATAAATTATTATTGAATGTAAAATGTCAATGTCATTTGGCTCTACCAACACCAATTTATATATCTTTCTCAAAAAAAAAAAAAAAAAAAAAAAAAAAAAAACACCAATTTATATATTGTCGTTTAAAAAGTAGACATTAATTTGTATCCACTTTCTAACGGTATAGAAGCAAATTAAAAGAGTATGTATGTGCAAATTATGTATGTGAGACCAGGGAATCTCTCGAGTTTATCTCATTACTAATCATGAGTGTATGTATGTGCAAATTATTGGTGCACACAATTAAGCATACAAATAATCAAATTTCACTTAAAATTGCAGCTTATGTGTACTATGTGTATAATAGTGTGTAATAAACACTAGTTGGCTTATAAATATCACTTTGAATAAGCTTTCATCACCAACCCTAACATAATACAAAACTAGCATATATAGTGCATACACGTTGACTCACCCAAGCCAGTCTCTCCAAAAGCTATACCTTATAGCTTACCAATACAGAACTTTGGAAGTTGAGATTGAGTTAGCCCAGGGGTTGCCATACATAAATCATTGGACAAACATGAAATCCTATGCCCAAGGGAAACATCAATGACTAATGAACTAGATGGTTCAAATCCCACATGGGACTTCAGAGTTAGGTTCCACATCGACATCGCCATGGCCCAGGTGAATCACTATGCTTCGATTGTTAAGCTCAAGTTGTGCTGGAGAACTCATGGTTTAGCCCTACCATGTATGTATAAGACAGTGTTTAGCCCTACCCTACAACTCCATACGCGTACAACTTATCGTAGGGTTCTACCTAGCTACGGTTGTCCATCCCCAACCATGACCTGAAGAACTTGTTCGACTCAGAACCACCCAAACTGAAACCATCCAATCTGAGGAGAAAGGCAGTTAGCAGTGAGTCTTTGAGTCCCACAACCGTAATTGGCGAGTCGTGTGGCAAGTCTCCTTCTCCAATAACTGAGCCACCCAATCCAACTAATTGAGTCCTTGAAAGAGGCTACATCTACCTAGATCCGATGAAAACATAGTGGTTTTCATTCATATTTAGTGAAGATCTTGTGATTTTGAGGAAGATCTCGTCGTTTTTGCTCAAATCCAGCTACGATCTAGTGGGCTCAAATACAGCTCAGATTTAGTGAAAATCTAGTGGGTTTTACTCATATCTGGCAAAGATTCAGTGTTTTGTTGCTCAAATCCAACAAAGATTCGGAGTTGTTTTGCTCAGATCCAGTGGGTTTTGCACAAATCTAGCGAACACCTAGCGAAAAATACAAATCACTGCCAAAAGGAACCGCTGACAGCATATTCGCCGGCTTCAACCGACTTGACTGTCGACTAACAGAGTCCGATCCGACTTGACCTGTTGGTTTTAGTGGTTGGCAACGGGTTTACTTGGCAGAAACTCGATGTCATCGGGTTGGTTGCAGGTTGGGCACAAACCCAATCTTCGAACAGACTATGGACACCCTTATACCTAGTGGTGGCAAATGAGCAAGTTGGGTAGGTTTTGGGTCGGATCATAAATGGTTAGAATACATAATTATTCATTCATAACTAATATAAATATATATTAAATACCCATTATCCACCAACTCATTTAATACCCAACCTACCCATTTAACACATTAAAATCAAAGACTTTTTTTTTAAAAAAAATAACCAAAGACTTGAAATTTTTGCCATCTCTCTCCAGTTTCTCTTCATCAAAGCAAAATTTAATGAAAATCAATAATTTGAAAATTTCTCAGTCTCATCAAAATAATCGAAGTCTAACATAACTATATATCAAATAATGAGTTTGAGAGAAACAATCACTGTAATCATTATAGCTAAAAAAATCAAAATTAACCTAAAAACTAATGAAGGTGAAGAACATTTCCTCCATACCACTTCTTCTATTTTCTTTTGCTAAGCCTAAGCTTTCTTGGCAACCAAACAATGCTTTAACAAAATACAAAGGAAAATTTTCAAATAAGCATTTTACAAAAAAGATAGATCATCTGGATTTGGTTCCTTAAACTCAATTTGAGGCCACTACATCTGGAAATAAACAAGTCTGGTGACAAAATTGATCTCAACAAGCTTCAGAAATCGGTCCCAACAAGAATTTTCAATGAGAGAGAAAGAGAGAGATAGTGTGTTTGGGTCTAATCAAACTAGAGAGAGTGTGAGATAGAGTAGAGGGCTTGAGTTTAAAAGGTACCATGGCGATGGTGAGTGGTGGCAACTGGTGAGAGAAGCTCGAATCTTTGACAATGGAGGCCTTAGTGTGATAGAGGTTAGAGGGATTTACAATTTAGGATGTTTGGTAGGTGAGAAAATGAGAAAGAAAACTCAAGAAAATTAGAAATATGAAGAGAGGGGTTTGGGACTTGGTGGCTAGCTGCTAGTTAATAAGCACTTAGGGTTTTAGTGTGTGTGTGTGTGTTTTTTTAATTAATTAAACTTTTAAATTTTAGAATGAGTGAAAAAAAAAGTACCTCTGGGTACCCAATGGGTTTACCCATTTATACTCATTTAATTGGGTACCCATTTAACCCAAACCTTTTAAAGGGGTTGGATCATGAATTGCCCAAATTAGGTGATTCATGGATGGATTAATAAGTTTGGATAAAAATTACCACCCTTACTTTTACCCCCATCTACTTCTTATAGTTGATTTGGATGGGACACATAGAAAATAGCTTATCCTTCTCTCCACAATCATTTCAACAATTCATTTCCATCCACCAAAAGGGGATTTTAGGAAAATAAATGATAAACCAGAGTTATTTAATCTATTACTATAGAATAATATAAGAACAGTTTTTAAAAGAAATTTCTTTGATGGGATATATAAGAACATATTTAAAACTCAAGATATGATAAACTACCTATCAAAAAAAAAAAAAAAAAAAAGGAAGATATTATAAACTATCATTTTTCTCAACTTAAAGAAATAGTGAATTATTCTAACAACATTTGCATAAGATCAGCATAATTATACAAGGGGTAATAACCTTTGAAGGCGCTTTTTAATTAACTGTTAGACAAATTAAAATTGGTTGTCGACCTCAATTGTTTTTCTGACATGCATGCATGTCAGAAAAACAATTACTTAAATAGGTTAGAAACAATTATTTAAATGAGTTTTAATGGGTAAATGAGTTTTATATACCTAACCCGATTATGCACGCTCAAAATCCACTCAAACCCACTTATTTGACACCCCTGCTTGAGAGAAAGAGCCACTCTAAAAACAATCAGTCGGGAATATCAAGAAATAAGAAAAACTTGTCGTGCATTTGATAAAAAACGATTCTATATTTGGAAACTTAGACTACATATATGATGGATATTGTGCAGTGATGGAAAATTAAATTAAATGATATATAGATATTGAGTAGCGACTGATCCAAGCTATTCGAGGACAGTCACTGTAGGAGACCAAATATAAAGTAAAAAGCTCAAAAAATATATATATATATATATATAAAGTAAAAAAAAACACGGTCCATAATAATTGTTTTGAGGTCAACAATAATTAATTCAATACTAAAGATTGATAACTTGGGTAGAGAGTTAGAAGACCGTCTGAGCTCTGCGAAATAATTAATTGGTTTATCTCAAAAGTGATCTTCTTTATTATTAGGATTAATATTGTTCACTCAAAAGTAAGGTTTAATGAACTTGTATTAAAGCTAATGTTGAAGTGAGTTTAGTAGCTTGGTTTATCTTACCTAATTACTTCTTGTTGGTAGCCGAGTAGTTGCAATATGTGTCAATCACTCTCCACAATAAACAAGCTTGAAAGTAGGGAGGGGTTCCTTTCAACCCAAAAAAAAAAAGAGTATTGGGGCCCACGGTCAAACAATGTCACCTCAATTCTCAGACTCCATGTGCCAATACTGTGCTATCAATGGCTCTAATGACCCGATTAATCAAAACACCTACCACAGTTATCGCACACATCACTTCCACAGCAAGACAGTGGAGCCCGCGTTTTGGAATATTTTGAGTAATGAGAAATGGGTAATAAGATGATGAGTGGAGAGAGATGATATTTGAGTAATAAGTGAAGAATTATAATTTTTTTTTTTATCCAAACAGGGCCTAGAATTTCTTTTAATTGGAGGAAAGATTTTAAACTAGTTAGCGTACGAAGTAAAAAAAAAAAAGTTAGCGTGCAAAGGGATGTTAGTGTGCGCGTGTAGGGATGGCAATTTTGCTTCGCTTGCTTAACCCATCTCTTTCTCGCTTCGTCTTACACGGATTTTTTTTGTCCCGTAAAGGTAATGAGGCAGAGATAGAAGAAGATTTTAGCCCCGTACCACGGAACGGGGTGGAGATGAGTTTAGATTTTTTAAACCTGCCTCGCCCCTTCTCGTCCCCACTCCACCCGCATTGCTAAGAGTTATAATTGAAATTTTCATACCCTAAAACCTTAATATTTAAATAACATATTAATATTAGTGTATTTTATTATCTCCAATATGGTTCTCTACTTTTATTTTGTTATGTGTTATACTGAGTTTTTTTTCTTTATGGTTAAATATACTATTAATTTTTTTCTAAAAATTGATTTAATTTGATGTGATAAATTCTTTTTTTTTTTGAGAATGTATGTGATAAATTTAGTTATAATTTTAAGTATATTTTTATTAATAAAATATATTTTATTAAAAGAATTTACATTAATTGTAGGATAAATTAACAAAAAAATAAAATTTTTGGATGAGACGAAAATGAAGTGAGAAAATTTCCTCCAAAATAAAGTAAGACAAAATCACGCGGACAGGAATGAAAATCTCTTCCCTCGGCCCAGCCTGTCCTATTGCCATCATTATGCGCGTGCCTATGAAAATATTAAAAAAAGTTGGCGTGTGTCACGAGGACTGGAAAGTCTGAATAGACTAAGTGGTCTTGTCTAAGCTGTCTTGCATTTTTTTTTTTTTTTTCTTTTTAAAGAAAAGAAAAACGATGAAGTTTTTGGTTACTGTTTAAGTTACTGTATAAGATATTTTTTTTCTTGTTCACTCTCAGCCACACACGTACTCTGAGACTGAGTTGTCTCTTTCTCTCCTTTTGACTTTTGCTCTCAGACTCAACTCACTCACGAGAAATTCTCTTTTGCTGGTTGGGTGATCTTTGAGCTTGCCATAGCCAACCAGCACTGGATATGTCAGAGTTATTGTGGAATGTACATGCAATAATGCATTCCTCATTTTACTCTCAATGCTAAAAATACAGATACTGTCCTTTCAAAAAAAAAAAAAAAATACAGTTACTGTTTATTCTTCATTGCAGCTTTCATTCCTAATTGTTAATGGTCCTTTTAGTTGTTTAATCACTTTTCACCATGAACATTTATTTCAGGATGATGTTTGTAGTTGCTGTTTCTTGATTCATTTCATAGTTTCTTCAGTAAATTTTCTGTTACTCAAAAAAATAAAAGAAGTTATTATTTCTTGATTCTTAATCCAGCTGTGCCCGAAATAATGAAAAAGGGGCCCATATCTGATAAATAAGTGAAGTAAATTGGGTCATTTTTGTCTTATAGTCTGATTTCTTAAATTGGGACCATAACCGAACGAACCGTTAAGATAAACCGCACCTTGTGTATAGACCGGTTCTTACAATCTTACCTTCTAAAGTGAGGAATGGTCAAGTATAGATTGAAACAGCACTTTATAGGCATGGTGCAAAAAATCTCTCCGAAACTGACCTAGTTGGTCTTAGCCATGTGCTCTTGTACCTGGCCGCCAGCACCTTCACATGACAGAGAGAGGCCCACCTGTGAGACTGGGGAATCTTTCAAGTTTATCTCTTTGCCAATGACCCGTCTATAAATTCATGACTCGTGAGCAAAGCTTACATATTCAGCAAAAAAAAAAAAAAAAGAGTAATAAAGCTTACATCTTCAACCCTAACATAATACAAAACTAGCATATACAGTGCACACACATTCACTCACCCAAGCCAGTCTCTCCAAAAGCTATACCTTATGGCTTGCGATTACAAGCCTTTAGAAGTTGAGATTGAGTCAGCCCAGGGGTTGCCATACGTAAATCATTTCAAAAAAATGAAATCTTACGCCGTGGTCTACATTTGGGACATCAAAAACAACCGTCGTTCCAACAAGGAACAATCATCGGTTTACACAGTAGATGGTTCAAACCCCACAATTAGGGGCGGAGCTACGTTGGTGACTGGGGGGGCCATGGCCAAAAAAAAAATTTAGACTAGGTAAAATTGCAAACCTGGACTATTTTTCTACGAGCTGGCTCCCTCATGAAAAATTATTTGGCCCCTCATTTGTCCACGTTTAGTGTTCCTTGCAAACTTGCTTTCATCTTTTAATATTTTCTCTCATTTATTATTAGTCTTTACAGTTGAAACTCCTTTATAATGTCAGACTATTGGCTTGTTTAGAAGTTTTACTTTTTCAATTCCCAAGCTTCAATATATTTTTCTGATTTGGTGTGAGCTGATATTGCTCTTTATTGTTATTATATTGCTCTATGTTGTAAGATGAGATTGATGTTCGCATCTGTTGCTACTTGCTAGTAAATGTTGCTTTCTGTTACTGAATATACTTGTTACTATTTTTCATGCTTTGTTTTTTCTGCTCTATTTTGTTGTGGCCATTCTTTTGGCTTTGTATTCTTTCTTTTCTTTGCATAAAATTTGTAATTTTGTCCCAAAAAAGAGTACTGAGCTTATTTGAAACTAGCAAAAACGACTTTAAGATCTTGAGAAGTACTAGAGTATTCTTCTCCTTTTCTTATTTTATAAAACCAATTGATAAGCTTTATTCAAAATACAAAGTCATCTTGTATTTTTATATATAATTTTATATTGGCTTATAAGGATTTTGTTATTTTTAATTCTAAAAATTTTATATTTTCTTGTAGATGTAATTGTTATATTTATATTAATTTCTTGAATGGTTTGAACTTATGGTTGTTAAAAGAACTAAGAGAACTTAGCAGGGAAAATGAACTAAAGATACTTAATTGGTCATTTAGTTTTTTTAAGTGCTGATAAGAATTACATTGATTAAACCAATATACAAAAACATATATGTAGCATTTTAAGTTTTTCTTGAATTATGACTCACTACAAGATAGTTTAACCTCGGCCCTCCAAACCAAAATTTCTAGCTCCGCCCCTGTCCACATGGAACTTCAAGGTAAGGTTCCACATTGACCTCGCCGTGGCCAAGCAGAACCACTATGCTCTGGTTGTTAAGCTCAAGTCGCGCCGGAAAACTCACGGTCTCCCGGACAGATATATCGGCGAAGTCCGTGTGCTCATCAAAGAACTGCTGGAAGGTTCTGGTGATGCAGCAGAAGATAAAAGACCTGTGACAAAGGATGTTCAGACGAATCAGACTTCGCCTGAGAAGTTCCAAGGAAAACTAGTCTTTTCTTATAATTTCGGAAGACCAATTGCCGATCATCTTACCGAGGTGAATATTGGAAAGAAGAGGACCTTAAAGACGTTGCCTGGAAAGTGGGAAGCTTCTTGACCGGGATAGTGCTATAAATTACACTGGTTAGTCAAGGGAGCTATATTGGACTTATTTGGATTTTCCTTTCTTCTGTAGTACAGGTTTCTGATGTTTAATATGTCTTCTATCCTTCTGCGCGACTCTCCTAGCTTGTATAGTCTTTCTTAGAATGTCTAGCTGGTCATGGTGTTCTTATTTTTTTTTTTTGCTGAGTCATGGTGTTCTTATGTGACTCTCTATCTCCTTATATTTTATTATTATCTTAATGTTATACTTGTATGAGTAATTCTATTGTTTGTTTTCCTTTTATTGGGATGAGTTTAGTCATTTTGCTCACTATATACTCACTCTATTAAGGTACTTTTTGCATGTAGTTTCATTCAGTTTAGTTGCACCGACAATCTCTAAACTTATCTTCAAATAAGTTGCTCTGATTGAGTTTGAGTTCTTTAGTTTCGGACTTAATGGGATCTTTGGAACCAAATTTCCTTTTTTTTTTTTTTTTTTTTTTTTTGTGTGCATGCAACTTCTTCAAGAATTACTAAACACATTGTTTTAAATGGAAATGCTTTTTTATCATTTTGCAATGAATTTTGGCCTATTTTCAATGTAGAATTACTTCTTTTGTGTACCTTATTCGCATAGTTTTTAATAAAAGATATAATTTTTGATAACTTTTATTATAAATTTGTTTAAAAAATTAAAAGGTAGTCTATTTTTTAAAAGTTAAAAGCTAAATTATTAGTTAAAAAAAGATAGAAACAAAAAAGTAAAAAGGTTGAATTTTTTTTTTCAACAATTCCCAAAGGCACACTCCCAATATGGCATGGCATTCCGGGTTGTTTTTGGGTTTTCTTAATTGAATATTTAATCTTTTTTAGGAAAATAAGTAAATACTTTAATCATTAAGTTCTTATTGCAACTCTTTTTCCTTTTCTTTTGGAATTTTGGGAACAGTAACGTCTTGTAATTTAGTTAGGTTCTGGAATACCTCACAGGGTAGGTACATATTTTTGGGGGAAGAGAGAGACGTGATTTATTGTTGTCCATGGACCATAAGCTTTTGTCTTCTCTGGCTGTGCATATGTGCATTGCATAGACCAGTGGCGGGGTTGTTAGCATATTTAGTTTTAAGGCAAAATTTGCCCAATAGTGCAATTTTCGAAAATTTTAAGCTGGATAGCACGCGTTCAAACTTATTTAGTTAGTTAGACTGTTTTTGAAAGTCGAGTTTGGCAAACTCGACTTTGGGCTGAAAAAGAACACTATAGTGACGTTTTTTTTAGTGGCGTTTGTCAAAAACGCTGCTATAGGCACCCTATAGTGGCGTTTTCTATAAACGCTACTATAGGCACCAGAAAAACGTCACTATAGTCCATTTGAATAGTCCACCATTTATGAATTAAAAAAAAAAAAAAAAAACTATAGGATAAATGCAAAAGCTGGAGCCTAGAACTAGAAGTTGTTTGACTTGTTTCAAAAAAAAAGAAGTGGTTGACAGTAAAGCAATAGCAAAAAAGAGGAATTTGTTTACCAAAAACAGAAGAAAACTCCAGAGGGAAAAATGAAGAAACAGCATCGTCAAAAACATAGAGAGAGAGTGTGAGCAAAACAGAGAAGAAGAATAAGAAGATAGCGGTGTGATCTCAAGTTTGATAGCATCTCACAGTGGTTGAAGCTTCAGCCTTTAACAATGGTTGTAAGCGTGTAAGTACTTTGAAGGGAGCTGCATGATGTACTTTGAAGGGAGCAGAATTTAAAGCTTTTTTTTTTTTTTTTTAAGGTTCAGATTCAAAGGAAAGTGGGGAACCGTAAGAAGCAGTTTGATCACAGTTCTCAGAACAGTGCGGTTGGACCGCAATTCAAACTGTTCCTTGCTTTTTTGGCATAGACCGGTTCTTGAAACTAAAAGAACCGTGTTTGTGAGAGGTTCATGGTTAACTCAATCGGACAGGACAATCCGGTCGAGTTTAAAAACCATGCTCAAAAGGGGTAGTGAGGGCTAGAAGTAGAAGAGTATTATTGGATGTACCAACTGGTGTCTGGCTATTGACTTAATCTGATGCATAAATATTTGGGCACTAAACAAAACTTTGAATTGGTATTAATCACAGCTTTTAGCACATGTAAGAATCTAAATAAGTTTTTTGACATAATATGATCGTATATCATTGGTTCAACAATTGGGAGGTCCAATGCCCAATGCAGAAAACTATCCAAAGAGATCCGAGGCAAAATTTGCTGAATAGTAGCTTTTGAGAATCCAACCCAAACTCGAGATCCAAGTAGTCTGATTCTGACATGGATTAAAAAAAAAAAAAATACCCACCTGGAACTCGAGTTCCTGGTGGGTATTTTTTTTTTTAGTAAAATGGTCCATCACAGCGTCCTCCGATAAAACACTTCACATTGCCAAGCCTAACACATTAATAGTAAACCATACACATTCACTCACACGGTCACACCTGTACTTGTCTCTCCAAAACCTACACCTTATGGATTACAAAACTTTAAAATAAGATTTAGTATTGTTTGGTCAGGGAAAAAAGATTAAAACTTTTGGCAGAACCTAAGCATTTTTCCCTGGACTCACCAAAAATTGTTCTTTCCAATTTGAAGAGAAAACAGGCATGAAAAGTCTGATACCAAAACAGTTATTAAATTGCCCCAAATTCTTTAATGCGTCTCACATCCCCTCCAATGACCCTCACCACATATATATCTGATATCTCTTTACTCAACCCGTATGTCTCTCAACCTTTTTTTATTTTTTATCCTTCTTGCCGTCACTCTCTCTGTTTCCATTGTTGATCTTGTTTCTTTGTTTTTTTGCTTCTTTTTTTTTTTTCTTTCTCCAGCCGATTCTACTGGTAACTCAGGTAAGTGACTAAAGGGCATTATTATATAGGGTGATATAAAAGATCTCTATGTCTTATGTCTGAAATAATTAAAAGTGGCTTTCAGTAGGCCAAATATGGAGCTTGGGAGTTGGGATGCTTGCTAAATACAAAAATTTGGCTTGCTTTGAAAGAGAAATACTCAATATAGCAGTCGTTGGGATTTGGATGTTCCTAAGGGGCCACATGAGAACTAATAAACTTGCATCTCATAACTATACAAATATAGTCTACCTAGTTCAGTAAAAAAAAAAACTTTTTTTTTCCTTTTTTGTTTTCCATCCAGCAATATATATAATAACAAAGGAAGATAATATAAGTTTAGATATATATGATTTGTAAATTTTTGTAAGATGTTATTTTATTAATTTTAATTAATAATAAGTAATATTTTCTTCTTATTTAATAAGTATAAATAAATTATTTCTTACATATTATGTAATAAAGGCATAAGAGTAAATTGATATAAACTCCATTTTCTACCCTCCTACTTTTCTCCTCAACCAAATAAAAGAGTTTTTTATTTCTCCACTTTTTTATCCTTCAAACCAAACATACAGAAGGGAAAACTAAATCTTTTCTACAATAGCGGCTCTAGAGATTATTTTTAGGGGAGTCATTAAGAAACTTAAATTAAAAAAAAAATTAATATTTAAAAAAAAAAAAAAACTTGAATCTTAATATTGACAAAAAAGAAATGCAAATACATGAAACACGGTCACTCTCTTGTTATCCCTCTACATTGTGATTGAAATAACTATGCTTATTGGAAGGTTAGGATGAAAGCCTTCTTGAAATATATTGATGAGAGAGTATGGCTCTCTATTGAAAACGGTTGGGAAAGACCAACCACTACTATTGGTGAATGCAGTATTGCCTAAAAGGAAGCAGCAAGCTTTAACAGTAAGGTTATGAATGTGATATTCAATACTATTTCTATGGAAGAATTTAAGAGGATCTCAAATGTGGAGACTGCTCACACTACATGAAACATCTTGCAAACAATGCATGAAGGCACTAAGGCAATAAAAATTAATAAACTACAGCAGTTGACCTCTAGATTTGAAAGTATTAGAATGTCTGATGATAAGTCTTTTAATGAATTCTATGCTAAGTTGAAAGATATTGTCAATTCTGCTTTTAATTTTGGTGAAGTTTATGATCAACCTAAAATTGTTAGGAAAATTCTTAGATCATTAACTAAGAACTTTAGACCAAAAGTGACTGTCATAACTAAGAGTAAAGATGTTGATTCCATTCCGGTAGATGAACTTGTAAGATCTCTTTAGTCCTATGAATCTGAATTACCAAAAACTTACAAATCCAAATCGATGCCTTGAAATCTGTTGATGATTGTAGATTTGATGATGAACTCTTATCTATTGAGATTGCTTATCTAGCCAAGAATTTTAGAAATTGTTTGAGAAATAATAATAGAAAGGCAAGAAATAGAAACAATGTTGACCATAAGATTGTGAAGAAGAATGATACAACTAAAAATAACAATTCTGAAAAATTAAAAGATAAAGTTGCTCAATCTTCTAACAGTTCTTTAGGACAACAGTGTTTTGGTTGTCAGAGGTATGGTCATCTAAAATCTGAATGTCCAATATTTTTGAGATCTAAAGGAAAAGCTATGGCTGTCACTCTAAGTGATGATGAAGTTTCTAATCATGAGTGTGAAAGTGATCGAGAAGGAAATTTTATGGCTTTCACTGCTACTACTGTAGTAAGTGAAACTGAGATTGCTGATGAGAACCCTTCTAATGGAAAACTCTCTAAGAATGCTGACTTGCAAGAGACTTATAACAAGTTTTGCAAGGTTGCATCAAAAGATGCCATGAGTATTGATTTAGGGCTGAAAAAGATAAACACCCTTGAACAAGAGAAGTAAAATTTGTTGTTAAAATTGTTTGATGCCAATGAACTCTTGAATTCTGTTAAGATTGAGAACATGTCTTTGCTTGAAAATGTTAAAAGTTTAGAATTAGAATTATCTGTTGCTAGAGAACAACTAGATAGGTCTTCTACTTCTAAACTGGATGATATGCTAAATGTTCAAAAATTTGTTTATGATGAGACAGGTTTAGGGTTTGTTGAGAGTGGTTCTTCTTCTGTTGTTCATCCCTCTAAGTTTGTACCTGCTACATCTACTTCTGTTGTTCATCCATCTTTGTCTAAAGTTAAGGTACATAAGGAAGAAGTTCTAGCTTCTAGAAGAACTAGGGTAGATTTAAGTGAGTCAAAACCTAAGAATCCCAATCAATCTAGAAGCAAGAAATATCACAAACCTCAGTGGTTTTGTCATGTCTGTGGTGGAGCTGGGCATACTAGGCCAAATTGCTTTAAGCTACAAGCTTTAAAGCAAGCGTCCAAACAAAAAGTGTCTGTGCCAAAAGCACAAGATCCTATGGCACTTATCTATAAATTGGTAAATGTTCTTAACCTTTATACCAATACTAAAGCTAAGATTAGAGCTAATTCTAATAGAAACCCCAACTCCAAGTTTGTGTCTAAAAGAGTCTAGATGCAAAAAACTCAGCCTCAGTGAGTCTGTCTAACATGGTCCTTGTGTTAATTATTTCAATCTCTCGTGACCAAATTTTTTTTTTTTTTTATTAGAGTTTGCTTTTGCATTACATTCATGCATTTCATTCTAGGTTTTTTTTTTTTTTTTTTTTTTATAATGTTTTTCAGTTTTTTTAAATAAAAATAAAAATAATCAGAAAACAAAAAAAGGGAATGTTTTTGTATTATGCATCTTCAGGATGTGTAATTGAGGTTGGCTTATGAAATTTGCATTTCATGACTGTGTACCTTGTTTAGCTTTGATGAGCTTTATTTTTCTGCACTTTGCTAGTTTGTGCTATGTAGTGCTTATATTGTGTGAGTTGTTTATGGTTTTTAAACACATGCTCATGATTTTAAAGTCACATTATTTTTATTGTAAGGACTAAAAAATTCTAGGAGAAATGCACAAATAACCATCTCACCACTGTTACTAATCAATCATGAACACCTGTGTGCAAATCATAAAAGTCGTGCTCAATAAGGTGTAGCACTTGCAAAGTAAGATATTTAAGGTGTTGCTATGAAAATAAATAAAAGAAGCAAAAGCAAATGAAAAACAAAGAAAAATATGCTTCAAGAGAAAAAGCAAAAGCTATGAACAAAAACAAATTGCATGGTTGCAACTATATTTTCTAGATATGAGCGTTATATAATGTAACTCTTCAGGTAATAGTCACTTTCAAACTTATGTGATTGATAATGTAGAAATCGTGTATATTTTCCATTTACTTATTACCTTTTGGGTATCGTATACACTCACTAGTTGCACACATTACAAGCAAGTCTTGTTAAACTTTATACATGTGATTGTGTGTTAATTTTTGTGACCATCCAAGATTTAGCTTCTTGATATGTTTAATACATTTTGGAGGTGTGAGGAAAGAAATGTTTGATAAAATTTGCTTAGGATTGAAATTTTCTTTAGAAAGATTGTTTTTGTAAGCATTTGAAATCATGAACATGCATCTCATATCATAAAAACTGGTTTACAAATGTTTCTGTAGAAAATTTTCCAAATTTTTCAAAAATTTTGATTCTTCAAGATTCGATCAATCAAACTTGTTTCTCTACCGATCGAAAAGAAAAAGAAAAATCCAGTTTTAAGGCTAAAACTCTTGGGTTGTCTCGAATCCTCTCAATCAGTCGGATCTGTTTTTAAATTTTTTTTTATTCCTATCTCAATTCCTCCCAACCGATCAAAACTCCTTTTTTAAACAAACAGAAATCAGATCTGTTGTTCTTCGTGTTTTTGTCTTCTTCATCGATCCCTCTCTTAATCCCTTCTCACTCAAAATTTTTTGTCTTTTTTTGACTCAAACTGTCAAAGGTTTTCTTCCTCAACATAAAGTAAGACTCTTTTACCCCTTCTTTTTTATTAAATTACATGCATTCATGCATTTTTCATAAATATTTTTCAAAATTTTTGAATCAAAGAGATTTAGGGTTTTTTATGATTTTAAGTAATTTGATCCATTTTGTTGGATTGGATTTTTGTTCATGCATCATATAATCATGTTTCTCATGCTTTAATTTCAAAATTTTTGTGATTTCTTCAAAAATCTCGAAATTATGGTTTATGCGTTCTTGAGAGAATTGGAGATTTTGTTCGATTGGGCTAAATTGGCTAAAATTGACTCTTCACATTGCTTAATTGAGTGATTCTAACATGTTTTATACTTTTTGTGTTGTTCAATTGCTCAATATAAGAATTTTTGAAAATTAGGTTTATCAAAATTGGGGTTTTTGATAAATTTCTAATTTTCTTGGTCAATTTTCAAAATAGATATGAAATTGAATTGTTTTAGAGCATTACATCATACATCATCTGTGTACTAGTGTCATGCATCATATAGTTTTTCAAAAATTCCATGTTATTTGTCTCTAACTCAATCTGATGTAGTCTACCCTTGGTTTATGTTTTTCTTTTGTTTAATCTTTAGACATGTCTTCTAAGGTTGGTAGGAAATTCAAAACCAAAGCAAATAGAAACATTGCTTCTTCTTCTTCTGCCTCTCCCTTGGTCCCTTGGTTAATAGGGTTAGGTTTCTTTCTGCTAAGACTAAGGAAGTATATGAGACCTTAACCAAGTATAGGTCTATATGGGGGGGAGAGAGAGAGAGAGAGAGATTGTTTTAGATGTGTTAGATCCTTCCATACGTAGGAATCTAGTGTCTAGGAAATGGGTTTCCTTATATAATGTGTCTGATCCTGCTGCTGCTGCTTTGATTAGAGAGTTTTATTCAAATCTCTCTGTCTATTCTGAGGTTACAGGTGGTCATTATTTGACTTCTTGAATTAAAGGTACAGAGTTTAGGATTTCTAAACAAATTGTTTCTGAAGCTCTAGGAGTTACTTTAGTTCGTAAACCCACATATCCATACATTGATTTTCCTCCAGTAGATGATATCATGTCCTTACTCTGTGATAGGTCAGTTTCTTGGAGATCTGAACCATGAATAAACTCATGTGAGTTTATTGAGCTTAACTATCTTTATTTAAGGATATCCTGCATCTATCCTATCTCTCATGTTCATACTGTTCCTATAGATAGGTGTGCATTCCTTAATGCTCTCATCACTAATGGATTTATGTGTTTTCCTTCTCTTTTCATTCAAACTATTGTTGATATTTATAGGAGTAAGAGTAAAGCACAAAAGCTGTTCTTTACTGTGTATATATATATTAGGTTTTCCTCCTCTAGAGTTAGGTCATATCACTGTCTCTATAGAAGCCACTTTTCTTAGACAGCGACGAGCTCAAATGAAGAGTGCTGAACCAAGCATTGGGACTTCAAAGAGATCAAAAGGTAAAGCTTCTTCTACAGCTCCTACCTCTGGTGCTATGCCTACTACTAAAGAGAGACATGTGAATCTTACTACTGCTATGGAACCTTCTGGTGAAGATGATGTTGTTGACCCTACAGTTACCCCTCCTCTCTCACTTTGTGCCATGATGAAGTCCTTTATGACTACTCAAACAGCTCATGGACAGCTTCTTGATGAGTTATTTACTGAGGTGGCTGCCTTAAGAGCTGATTTTTCTGAGTATAGGAGTGTATTTCCACCTCCTCCACCCTTTGATGCTTGATGGTTGCCTTTGGCAATACGTAACAAAAAGGGGAAGTAGGTTTTAGGGCTTGTATTTAGGGGGAGTAGAGAGTTTTTGTACTTAGGGGGAGTTGATTTGAGCTGATGATAGTGTTTGATGTATTTTCGTGTGTATTTGTTTAGTGTTATTGTTCTTGTTTCACAAACATTGATGGTTCATTGACTATGATAGTATATTTGATGTTTATTCATTTAATATTCTATCTATCTTTTATGCTTTGTGAATTCAAGTTCAGTTTTTATTTATTGGATTTTTGCTGTATTTTCCACACATGCATTTATGGTTTTTTTTTTTCAATGTGTCAGGAATTTACAGGTTAATTCTTTCAACAGTTGTTGTCTATACTAGCAACTAATAGTTAGTAGTTGTATTAGAATTGTATTAGGGAAATACTTTGTATTTAGGCTAGTGTTTGATTTGAGCATTTCATTTTGTATGTATGTTTTGTCACATATTGCCAAAAGGAGAGATTGTTAGGTCCTAAAGATTTAGGATTAAATGTTTAGAATCATCTGAGAACAAAACATGTCTAGTCTATGTGCTAGACAGTGCTTAAAGATGTATATTTCAAGCTTCAAGTTTGAGTTGACTGCAGAAAAAAGGAGTCAGAATTTGCCAAGCTTGATTGATTGAGAATTAGGCCCAATTGATTTAGAATCACAGAAAAAGAAATTTTGCAGATTTTTAAATCAGGCCTAAGCCGACGAAAACGTTTAGGGTTTCAATCTAACTTGCCCACATATAAAAGGGAAACCCTAAGTACGTTTTGGAGACTTTTGGAACATTTGTGTGTTACTCTTTGTGAGATCTGAGAGGTTTTGTACCTTCTAACTACACAAGCTTCTACCGAAGCAAGATCTATAATTAAGTATTGGTAGAACCTAGTTGCTGCTACAAAGAACAACAACTGAGGGTGATTTGAAATCTTTGAGTGGGATCTCAAAGTCACAAGCTTAGGTGCTTATGTTGCAGTAAATCTGAGAGAAGGAGTTCACGGATTCGAAACTTACACGTGGTCATGTCAGTAAGTTACTACTTGAGAGAGCAATAGATTTAGGGTTAAATCTGATTGTAAAAACTTCAATTCTCTTATAGTGGATTTGCTTTACCTTGAGGATAACTAAGTCAAATCATCTCCAGTTTTTTACCTTCAAACGGTTCATTTTATCGGTTTTTCTAGGTCATTATATCGTGGTGTTATATACTTTTCCGCTGCTATGCATGATATGATTTATTATTATTTAACCTAGATCTGAATAATTAACCTAAGTAATTACTTGGCTAATATATTAGGTTAAACTATCTGGTTTAAGGGGTATAAACAGAACAAACATATATATATATATATATATATATATATATATACACACAAAATAAAACCTTAAGCGGTTGTTTTTATTTGCAACCATAGCAAAAAGAAGGGCCCTAAAAAACATTGATTGAGGAAAAAACTTAAACTCCACATGGAACTTCCACGTTAGGTTCAACGAATCAACATCAACATCGCTATGGCCCAAAGGAAGTGCCATGCTCTGTTTGTTAAGCTCAAGTCATGCTAGAAAAGGGAAAACTCACGGTTTAAGGGAAAAAGGTATCAGTAATGTCCATGTGCTCATAATGAAATTGCTAAAATGTTTTGGTAACTCTAACGCAGAGGATAAAAAAACTTGCAAGTAAAAGCTTAATCATTAAAACGTGAATTGTATTGTAAATTTAACTAAATATATCATCTTCTCAAAATATATATATATATATATATATATATATATATATATATCAAGCTAACATGCCCCTGTAATAAATGATATATAAGCCAAAATAATATTTATTTTTCTCATCACATTGATCATCATCTTTTTTTTAGAGAGAGTTTCAACTTAAGCGTCTACTCTTGATGAGATCTCTTTATCATCAGACCAAGAATCAATAAGTTTTTAATGTAAGCGGGAATTGAACCCCAAATTTCTTATTCAACCATTAGAGATTTTACCAGTTGAGCTAATTGGAATCCAAATCACATTCATCATCTTGCCTAATTAATTCCATCTAAGTCATATTCATTATCTTGCAAAATTATTTTTCATTGACATTTTCATCCTTTTCATCAACATTTACTATATATCTCTTCTTGTTATTTTATTTAATTTATTTATTTATTTTTTCTTGTAATTCTAGCTAGTTTCTTAGACTTATAACAATAATAACAAAAATAAAAAGTAATTATATTGTTATTCAATGCCTTAGTCATACTACAGAAAAGAAATTTGCAAATATGAAAGTGAATTATCAAGTGTATAGTCAAAATTTTGTAGAAATTTTAAATAAAAAAAATGGACATGTTATTTTATTGAGCTAATAATTTGTAATAAAAACAAGTCAAATAACTTATTGGGCTTAAATCAAGGAAAGACAGATAATTAGAAATACACAGAAATATAAGATCTGAAATGAGGAAAATCGCTTAAAAATAGGGACAACTCCTATTGATGAAAAGATGGGAGTAGTTAATGCTCGAAAAGAAAGAATGAGTTAATGCTAGTTAAGCGAATTAAAAAGGTAGGTGAAAACCTAAAATAAAATTAATGGAAATAATAAACAATACTTATCGATTAAGGAAGTAATAGAAAATTTAAATGCAAATAAAATAAGATGGAGAAAAAGAATACATGTAGCCAACCCTAATTAATATGTTAATGATCCATAGCCGAATATCTTATCTTTTAGTAGGGATAACATATTGGGTTCCACCCACCTACTTCCTATATTTCGTTTGAGATTAAGATCAAGTACAATACTTAATGCAAAAGCTCTCAATAGCTAAAATTGAGAGTTTAAAAAAAAAAATTAAGAGTGAATCTCAACCATTGAATAAAAAATGTAAATAAAAAGCTGAAAGTTAAAAATTGAAAGTGATAAAAATATTTTGTGACTGAGGAAAGGATAATTGTACCGAATGCAATACCCAACTATCCTGATCCTTTGGTTTGGAAGGGGATACATAGACTGATCGAATAGCATATCTTTTTCTCTACACACTACAGATTCATTTCCATAAATCATATCCATCAATCAGTAGGCAGTTTAGGAAAATAAGTACCAAGCATGAGTTACTTAATTTGAGTCTTTTGGCTAAATATTGGTTAAATAGGAGTTTATTTGTGTATATGTACTATTCGGAGTTATTTAGTTGAGTGGGGAGAGAGGCAAAATTCAGCAATGATGTTGCCAAATTTGTGAGAAAAAATTAGGAGAAAAAAGATAGAATGATGTGACTGAAGGGGGAGGAGAGAGAAGAATTTGTATTATAGTAAATGTATTTATTATTTTTAACAATTACTCTTTATATTATTTCACTCTCTTTTGTGTTGTAAGTTTTGGTTTACTATTATTGCTCTATATAACTTACAATTTTAGAAACTAAAAAAATTAACTATATGTAAGGATTAAAAATATCAATTGTTATAGTAATGGTATTATATAATAAATAATAAATACATTTGCCACAATACAATTTTTTTTCTCTCTCCACTAACTTATTTCTACAATATCATTACCACAATCCAAATTTTTCTCTCTCCTCTATTTTAAGTCATTGGCAATCGATCACAAGCATTAAAATGGATAGCAACAATTGTGGTAATAGTATTGCCAAATTATCGATCTCTCTCCTCTCCCTTTTGTCACATCATTCTCTCTTCGTCCCTCATGCCTTCATCACTAGATGTGATAGGGCATTCACCATTCTATGCTCAATAGCTTTGGTTGGTATTCTTCTTATGCTCATGTTTCCTTCCCAGATCTGGTTGTTTTTTTAGAGAAGACATTCGAATCCCTTACTTCCTCTGGTGGTTTTCTGGAGGATCTTTGTATTCACTCAAACTTTGTCATTGAGTGTCACGACTTCTCTAGTGGGGTTGCTAAACCACTACCTACTTCACCCTGCCGTGGAAGGGACTTGCTTGTTGCATTGAAACTGATGCGAGAGACGTAAGAAAATTATTAGTATTATTTATGTTTGCAAGTCAATTGTATTTTTATATTTTATTTCCTAATAGTTTATTGGGCCACTAGTATTTTAATTTGGAAGTAAGGTTATTTTTGTAATAAGGCAATTAGAGTTTCCTAACCAATTAGAACTAAGGTTTAGCAATCATTTATAAGCAACCTATTGTTCTCCTTAAGGAGATAGTTGATATTTTGATGAATGAAAAAAAAAAGGTCGTTTGGTCCCTCTTTGGTCTAATATTGACTCCAAGTCCACCCTAGGTGTTGACTTCTAGTGGTTTCCCTGCTTGATGCTGACTCCAAGTAAGGTGTAGGTGCTGACTCTTAGGTCATATTCTTTTATTTTTCCATTGTTTCAATTTTGTTCTAGTCATCTTGCGTCAATTCTAAAAAGAAATTTGATTATAGCATTAAAAAACCCAAACAAAGGTTCTTTTTTTTACCTTGACAGGTCCACCATTCAACTTGAGGTTGATGTCCTACGTTAGTCCTATATTCCTAAAATCATTAACAAAGTTAAAAGACAAATAGATAATATAAATTGATAAAACAAAGCTTTGATATAGAATCCCAAAAACCCAAAACACAAAACTAACCCAAAAACTTAAAACCTAAAACCCAACCCAAAACATAAATCTTAATTATACTCAAATCAAAGGAAAAAAAAATCTGGCTTTGAGACAAAAATCCAAAAATCTAAATCAAAACCAACCCAACCAGAATACCCAAAACTAACTCATATTTCTTAGTTCATAACCAAAAAAAAAAAAAAAGCATGTCAAATTTCAAAAAACAAAAACAATATTTGAAGACGAAAAAAGTATGCTGACCTTCAGAATATACTGTTGCAGAGACGAAATGGGGCAAAGAACAAACAAAGTAGATGGCAGTTAGAATGAATATTGAAAGGATGGAGGGAAGGGTTTTTCTTTTGCTGGTTTGAGTTGAACAAATAGGTTTAACATTTGATTTTTGTAGAGTTTTTAGAGTTTTAAAATGCATACGGTACAACTTTTCGTGTTTTAACTTTTAAGATGGCAAAATTTTATATGGGCTTCTTTCCTACATGGAAGAACAACCTTAATGTTAAGATTCAACTTTCTCTCAGCTTTTACTTAAAAGCTTTTATATATAGTATATGACATATTAATATTTTCAAATTGTTTAATATATTTTACAGTTATTTGCATTGTCATATTCACAAAAGTAGAGAAAATTAAAGTCTTAGAATATTTCATATCTCTAAACTATATTCTAAAGTTTCTAACAAAAAGAATTTATTAATTAATTAAAAATAAAAACCCCCCACAAGCAGAGGAGAGTCGCCTCAAAAGGAAAATAGCACAAAGTTAATAAAGATGTGTTTAGAAAAAAAAGAGGGGGGGGGGGGGGGGGGGGTGGTGTGTGGGGCTAAGCAAATCAAAAATATTAAAAAGTGTGAAAAGAAGACGAATAGAGGAATGACACCTTGTAAAAAGTCCAGCTCAAAAATTGATGGAGACTGAGAGCTTTCATCCTGCTTGATCAAGAAGATGAATAGAAGAATGGCACCTTGAAAAGCCTTCATCCACACTCTCGCACTCTAAATACTGTGCAAGAATATTTGGAATAAAACTCAGAACTAAGGAACCTTGTTTCCCTTACAAAAGAACCCATGTCATTCTCTGCTAATGAGCATGAAAACTGGTTTTCCAACATGGATCAAGTACCATTAGTTTTGTTTCTCGGGGTGCTGCTACTGGACACAATGTTGGGCCAGCAACCATTTCAGATTCAAGATATTCAGACCAATCTAAAATTTCATGAGTTCAAGCTACTCGTGAACCCAATCGAGAACCCCACAAGATGATCTTGAGGCTCAAATCAAGCTCAAGCTAAGACTGAGCTCTGGTAGTTCCTCATTGAGGCAAGCCAAGCCAAAGCCACTTGGCTTGTTTACATCCCTAGACTTGCAGTATCATTCTTTGGTATGGAAGATGAAAGGCTTAGTAAAGAAGGAACATCAAACCAGACAAGGGCGTCTGAGAGAATCTACGTTCAATTCTCAATTTTCAACAAGAGAGGTCCAACTAACGTGAACAGGATACCCAATAGGTTTGGACAGGGCCGCCAGATTCTAGCCTGGACCTTAGACATGAATACGCCCTGAAGCCTAAATGTTCAAATCCCAAATATATGCAGTCCCTGATGATAATAGTCACCCTCACTGTAGTTGCATTGGAAAATTCTATTATTTCTTCCTTTCAAGAGTCCTTTTTTTCCGATAAGTACTTCCATTCTAGAGACATTATATTACAAGCCCAAAGAAAACGCCCATTTGGTTTTGCTAAACCTAGAACATCTATTTTGCAACATTCCAACACTATGTTGGTTGGTGTGAATTTTTCTAGCTACTGACATCAAAGACTAGAGGTAAACCTTGATTGTTAATTATTCCTAAAGACAACCTTCGATTCCAAACGAGGAAAAAAAACATAAACTGATGCGCATAGATTTAAAGAACACTTCTTTATTTACTACAGTTGGTTTTGGACATTAAGAATACGAGAATAAAATCCTCGAGTGTTCTTTAATTCTACCTGCAAGTTCCAATCCAGATTTTTCTCTCTTTTCAATCATGTTTCTTCTCCTTTTTTTTTTTTTTTTAACTACAGCAAAAACATAAAATTTTGTTACTCTTTTTCTTTAGATTTCAGCAAGAACATAATCTTTCCCTTCTCTTTTAATGGCATAATTCTTCTCTTTGAGAGCAGTATCTGTTGGAGAGATATGTATGACAAGAAACTTTCACATAGAGAGAGAATGACATGCATAGGAGAGAAGCAAAAATGACAAGATAAAAAACAATGGAGACAGAATCCTCCACTAGTCTGTATATACCGTAATCTATAAAAGGCCCACCTTACCCACTGTAGTTTTCTAGGACTGGATTGTGCAAGTAGTGCTACTCCCATGAAATGGTTAAACCGGTTGCTTCCATAAGAAAGCACGGAAAAATCACAAAAAAGGCCCACACTTCCTCCTGTTTATGAGATAGGAGAATGAATCACACAACAAACATGGCCTTTATCAATAAGGGTATTTTGCTTTAAAGAAGTCAGCCTCCACTATTGATTTAAAACCAAAATAAAAATCATATTGAAGGGAATTTATATTTGACGTTATATGCTCCAAAGTTGCATAAATGGCATTACAATGAGGATGGGTTCTATCTTCTACAGAGAACACATGAACGTTGCTTTCCAACTCAATCCAACTACACCCAGGAGCCTTTTTTATGCCTAAGCTCCTTAATCTCTTCCTCACATTCATCTTCTCTCCCCATTTGCCCAATTTCGAATGCGTGTTAGACAGAATAACATGAGCAGATACTGCCTTAGGATCCAAATTGAAGATCTTCTCAGCCACTCTCCCAATCAACTCCATTTTTGTCCAGAACCAACAGGCACTAAGTAAAGCTCCCCAGACAACCCCATCTGCTTCAATAGGCATTGCTTTTATGAAATCCTCAGCTTCTTGTAGATAGCCTGAACGGCCAAGAAGATCCACCACACATGCATGGTGTTCCAAAGTTGGTGTTACTCCATAACTTTTTTAAGTGGAAAAATTTCATCCCTTCATCGACTAGACCAGCACGACCACAAGCAGACAGAATCCCCACGAAGGTAGCTACATTGGGAACAACTCCTTGCTTTAACATTTTCTCAAAGAGTAAAATTGCTTTGGAGCCAAGCCCATGATGTGCAAATCCATTGATAACAGCAGACCACGCAGTCACATTGGGTGAAGAGATGCTACTAAATGATTTTTGTGCATTGGAGATGCTCCCACATTTGGAGTACATATCCACAAGAGATGTTCCAACATAAGCATTTGATTCAAATGGCGTTTTGATCACATGGGCGTGAAGTAATTCTCCTAGCTAAAGAGATCCAAGGCATGCACATGCACGAAAAAGAGCAGAAAAAGTTGATCTAGTATGGTCTATTGATAATCTGTGCATAGTCACATATAGTTTGAAAGCCTCTTCATGTCAATGATTTTGAATATAACCTGACATCATTGAATTCCATGTCACTGGGTTTCTTTCCCCTTTTGTTTCTTCAAACAGCTTCAAAGCTTTATCAATTTCTCCATTCCTAGAATACGCAGAAATCATGGTATTAAAAGAAATTATAGTTCTTTCCGCCATTCTATTAAACAGTTTCTCAGATTCCTCGACTTGGCCACTCATTGCATAACCTTTAATCATCATATTATATGATACTGGATTCTTTTCAACTAGCCTACCAAAAATAAACTCAGCATCTACAATCCTGCCCATAAATATAAGCCCTCCAATAAGTGAATTTGAAGCATTTAAACCTGGGTTTCCCATCCAATCATAAACTCTCTTGGCCTCATCAATAGCTTCACAATCACAAAAGAATTCAATTAATGTACTAGCAATCGAGTGATCAAATTCAAATCCATATTTTATCAAAAACCCATGAGCAATCCTCCCTTCTCTTAGCCTTCCTAGTCTTCCACAAGCCCTTATAACACAATCCAAAGTAAACTCATTAGGCTTCACTTCACCACTCCCCCTCATCCTCCTAAACAACTCTAAAGCCCATTCACAGCCATCCTCGCTCCTCACATACCCAGAAATCAACATAGTCCACACCATAACATCCCTAGATGGCATCTTATTAAACACATCCAAAGCCTCACTCATCAAGTTACATTGCACATACCCCACAAGCATCAAACTCCATAACAACTCATTTTCACTGTGCAACTAATCAAACCGCTTTGCTCCTTCAATATCAATACAACTTGTGTAAAGGTACAACAATGCACTACCCACAAGCTCAAATCTCTCAAACCCAGATTTCAAAACTAGACAATGTAGCTCTTCTCCCTCACAAACCGGCCGGGTAACACGCACATACACTTAACATAGTCGAAAAAGTGGTCTCATTGAGCTTTATATTACTACTGTGCATAAAGTAAGTTAGTTTCAGAGCTTCATAGTATTGCCACCATTTGGAGTAACCTGATATCATGGTGTTCCATGAGACAACAGTTCGCCTAGGCATTTCATCGAACAGGTTCCGAGCAAAGTCGAGCTGGCCATCTTTGCAGTACTTAGTTATAGAAATGTTGGTAGAAACTATGTAGTTGCGAGGGGCTTGTGGAGATTGACAAAGGGTTGTGAAGAACTTGAAACTCTTCCTCCAGAGACTCCACTTCCAGGTTCCTAGAAATGAATGCTTCAGCAACATTAAGTGCGCTTATCACCTTGTTGGCGTATGCATCAGCGAAAGAAACAGAGTGCTCAAACGAACAGTTTTTCCTGTTTGAAAGAAGTCCAAGAAAATCATTTACTCATTGATTTACGTCTTTTCCCACTAAAACGTGCTATTTTCATTCTTCACATCTCTAATAGGAAGCACGGACATGAAAATTACTAGTCATAGCATTATGAGTTAGCAATGTGGGCAAGTTCCAATTTTGTTTTGTTAAATTTGCGTGACATTTTTATTATATTATGCATCCTTATCTCCATCTTTTTGTCTCTTTTTTATCTCTGTCACTCACCCTCTGCCCCAAACACACTATTACCCTCTGCCCCAATCACAACTCTCATCTCACTATATCAAACACTCAGCAGTTGCAAAAACAAAAAACAGTCTTGGATACTCCCAAACACAATCACAGATTTACAGATGACAGATTCACAAACAAAATAAACGTATGGAGTGGAGAGAGGGAGAAAAATCATATCAAAATCAATGTTAAGTTACGAAGTTGAAAGAGAGAAAAATAAAATACTTGAAATAGGCAGATTGGGATTCGGGATGGAGGTTGGAGGTTACAGCAACCGGTATCGGAAGTGGGTTGGGCGGATCAAGCCACCGGCGGCGACTGGAGGCGTGCGTGATGCGTGAGTCAGTGGCGGCGGCCTGTGTCTAGCATGGATGGCCGGCGGAGTGGCTGACGGCTGTGGTGGCAAAGAGAAAACACAGTTCTTTATGGATAGATAGAAAGAGAGAGGATGGCTGAAAATCTTTGTTTGGATTTGAGAGAGGAGGAACACAATACACACGGAATTAAATTGATCCATTTTCCTTGTAAGAGCTTCTTCTTTTCCTTGTAAGAGCTTCTTCTTAGTTTGTAAAACTATGTGTTGTGCTGTGCTGTGACTTTATCATATATTTTTATTTAATTGATATTTCATGTAAATATAATAAATTATTACTTATTAATTTGACAAAAATTATATAATTAGTTATTTATTTATATTTATTTATGCATTTAATACTTGTTGTCTTACTAATCTCTAAACTATTAATAATTTTTTTAAATTATTATGCAATAAAGTTGTATTGTATACTAAATTATATTTAGAATATTATTTTAGATTATTGTATATAATATGAAAATTGTGAATACAGAAATATATATATATATATATATATATATGTATAATCATTTTATTTTTTACTCTCTTATCAACAAATTCCTAGCTCCGATACTGTTGACTACCTAGAAAAAAAATCTTGGTGCCGCCACTAGTTACATTCTGCATTTATTTTAGTATAAATTTGTTATTTTTCCTTGGTTCTAGGTTCTAGTGCGAATCTCTACTTTATAATTTGAAATCCGTGTTTTTCAGTATATATTTTTCATATTTCCTTGGTTGTTTGCAGCAGTGGTTGTTTACAAAAATAATACATACTGCATTTTGAAATTGAAGATGAGAGACCGAATGAATAAGCTTAATGGAACTTGACATGATATATTTTTATGTCTTCTCTTACATACCTTCTCAGTGAAATACAAGTCACAAATGGATTGTGTTTGTTGAGAATTTACTCATTTTTCCTAGAGGACCTTGTCATTCATGTGTTTCTCGGCTCGATTCAAAAGACCCAATTGTTTTTTTTTTTTTTAAAGAAGTCTATCACAAACGATTCTTTGGCCCAACCCAATTGATCAACACAAACTTATTTAACCGATTGCACCAATGTTACAACAGCTGACCCAAAGCTGTCGGCCAGGGCCCAACCCAGTGTTGAGTGTGGTCTTGGAATTGGGCCAACATTTCTATGTGGTTTGGTGCAAAAATGGTCAATTCTACTGATTGCCCCAAACCAAATAGACCCTGCCTGTTATTGTTACACAACAAAAGATACTTTGTAATTTCCACTAAAAAAAATAAATTGATAATTGTAAGAGAATAAGCTAGTAGCTCCAAATTAAATGGTAAAACTTACGAACATTTCAAGTCTTGTTCACTTTAGACTTGTTCATTTTATGATTCAGATTTTGTTTTACAAATCTAATAAATGATATGGCAATATGTATATTGCTAGATCCAAAAAATAAAATTGAACCATATAATGAATAGAATTTGAAATGTAGAGGATTATATTATCTTTTTCCTTGGAGCCCATTTCTCATATTTCCCAATTAAATTTAATTGTGAGGTAGTATTACTTCATAAATAATAGAACGAAGTTTGGCTACAAACTTGGTTGTAACCAATGACTACAACTTCACTCAAGATCTTTTTATTGGATGTGAATTTTGATAAATCCACCATAGAATAACATTTTCTTTTTATATTCTCTATCCTTGCAAAATTTTCAGAAGATCAAAAATCAATAATTATGTTATCAATCAAATATTTAAATTTCAAGTTTTTTTAGTCTAAAATTAAGTATAAAAATAAGTTTATGGATCAAATAATAAATAACATCTGATTGTCACACAATTAAATATGTTTGTCAAGAACATAAAAAACATATAATCCAACAGTTAGATTTTTAAAATATATAGTCATGCTAGTTTTTTTAGTAGGGATTATAGTTGCGGGTTACAACTAAATTTGTAGCTAAGTTTTGTCCAAAATAATATAGTTGAATTTCCTTGTTGTTACTGAAAAATAATATTTCTTGAAGTTTATTGGTTAATGCAGCCACATAATTAAACTTAAATAGGAAACTCAAAGTAAACTTGATTAATTGCTCTTCAATTTTGTCATTCATGATTAAGTTACAACAAATCAATCACCTCTTTTATTGAAGTAGCTAAAGTTTTATTTTTGGATCACCACAATTTGAAATTACTTTTTTTTTTTTTTATGTAATCTAAAAAGTCCAATGATCATGGCAGGAAATTTATTCCCTCGGCTTCAAAAGAAATTATTGATAAACTCCACAATCCATAACCCCACTTTGTTTTTACTCAAATCACCAATCTCCAAGCATTGAAGTGAATGACCAAGAATGAATTTAATGTAACTCAACCAACTGACCTGTAGCAATATTAGGGCCGGCTCAACAGTGCTCAATAGTGTTCAATCATTTATAAAATTTTAGGTCTTTTATAAAGAGTGATGAGGCCTTTTTTACCTAGGCAATTTTTTTCTTTGGTTGTGGGGCCTTAGGGCGGCCCTGAGCAACAGAAAAACCAACTCTAACCCATTACAACAAAACATTCCTCCAATCAATAGTAATCGAAAGGCTAGAAGTCATCCCAATGCCTCTAAAGTCAACATAAGATGCAAAGACATTCAATCAAAAGAAAAATAGTTTCATTCCACTGTCTACACAAAGTAAGCCAGAGTTCGAAGAAAAAATTTATTTATTATTTTTTTAATGAATGAGCAATTTTAAGAGTAATGCTATAGATAAAACACTTTTACAACAAAATCTAGGTGGCAAATTGTTAAAGGTATATAAAAAAGTGTTATGAACCTAGTGGTTCCTAATAGCAATGAATAGGAATTGTAGGGTGATGGATAGAGATTGCAGAGAAATTAACTTAATTCAAGGTAGTTACCTTTCATTGAAAAATATTGAGAGAGAGAGAGAGAGAGAGAGAGAGAGAGAGAAGCAATCAATTGGTTTATTTTTTAATGATATCTAATGTTGAATTACAATAATTTAAAAAAAAAAAAAAAAAAACTAGTTCTAATCTCATTGGCCCACATGGCTTAAGACAATTGGCTATTTAATTTAATATGTGCTCTATGAATTAAGCTATGTGTTAAATGAGTTACATGTACTCAAATCCTAACTAATCCATCCTTAGCTTAACTAACTAATTAACTAACTAAATGAATTACAACAACTATTAGGTGATTACTATTAGGAACCCATAGGTAAAACTCACCCTTGAAAATTGGCTTGTAAGGGGAGGTACCCAAGAACTTATTTACACATATTTAAGTTTAAACTTAAGCAATGTGGGACACTAGGATCATAACATATCATTACACTTTGCAAATGACGTCCACGACGGCTCACTTTATCGACACTGACCCGATGGTAGCCCTTTCTCTTTTGGTAGCTCCACTCACCTATAAGTTAATTTAATCTAACCTCTAGGTCGCCCTCTCCGGGATCTAACCAACTCAGGATAGTGGTTGGCTTTGATACTAAATGTTATGAACTCATAGGTAGAACTCACCATTGAAAACCAACTTGCAATAGGAGGGTGCCTAAGATCTTCTATACATATGTTTAAACTTAAACTTAAGCAATGTGGGGACACTAGAATCATAACAATTACAAGGCATATGACATAATTTGGGGTTCCTATCATTTCTCTCCCCTTCAAAACACCTTGCCCACAAGGTATTGTTGTGGTTGTCATCTTCATCAAAGGAATTCTTTTGATGAACCAATACCATATTCATGCACTTCTTTTTGACAAGTGGTCTCATGTATATGACAGTTCCTTCTCCTCAAATCTTCAACCTTTGCTCAAACTCTTAAGCCTTCAATGGTTCTTCAATCTTCAAGCTCTCATTGGTTCTTTGGACCTTGGAATGTTCTTGGATCCTTAAGAACTCATTTGGTTCTAAAACCATTAGAATTGTTGGCGCTTGCATCTTTGATTCTTGGTCACCATCACCTTCTTTGTTGGTTCTTTGGACAAAACTTTAAGGACAGTGTGTACATGAATATCATTATCCACTTTGACACAAAAATTAACGTCTCGACTTGCAACAACAACAGTAGATTCTTGAAACCTGATTTGTTCTTCAAGTTTTATTGAATCAAGAGATTGTAACTCCTCTTCCGTCATGTTCTCGACATCCTCCTTTAGTTTTGAGAGTTCTTTTTTCATAGCCTTGTGAGATTCGCAAAAGGCCTTGAAATTCTCATAAACTATGTTAAACATTCGCCGCAATTCTAGAAAATCTGATCCTAGGTCATCTTCACATGTGTCAAGATCGTCCGTTTTGATACCAAATGTTACGAACCTAGTGGTTCTTAATGGGGATGGATAGGAATTGTAGGATATGAATTATAGGAAAATTGACATAATTCGAGGTAGTCACACTCCATATATGGAGAGAGAGAGAGAGAGAGATGAAATGCACTAAGCAATCAATTGGTTTATTCTTCAACGATATCTAATATTGAATTATTATCATGTATTTATATGAAACTAGCTTTAATCTCATTGTCTGATATGTCTTAAAATTATTGACCAATTAATTTAACATGTGCTCTATGAATTAAACCATGTGTTAAATGAGGACTCTCCTTTTATTTCTTCCTTTCTTTGGCGCAATATGCTGACTTGAATTTGCTGGTCCAGATTTAATCTCAAGCTTTTTGTAAAGGCTTCATGCATGATTTTCTTCTATGATGACATATGCGAATTTTTTTATCTTCTTCTTGATTCATATTCGTACATGATTAGCCTCAAAGATGCAAACATATTATTTATCATCATGTTCTTAGTGAATATGGTATGAACTGACCTGCATCTTAGCCATATATTAGGTATACCACATGAGATACACGAACAGAGACAGAGAATTAATCTTGACTCTCAACCAACTCTTGCTTTTTGTATGGACTGTTGTACACCACATGAACTGACTTATATTGGCACAACCTTGATTGATTGATTTTTTTTTTTTTTTGGTGCAAGAGTGACTCATCCTTCATCGACCCTTGCAATACTCAGCCTTTCAATTCTTATTGTCTTTGAAGATATTGCACCAAGCTTTACAAGATTTCAACTTCGCAACTGTGTCAAATTTCGCATGACCTCAATTATGGAACCCCTTTAAGAGGTACATTCTTGTACTCGGTTTTTTTTTTTTTTTTATATATATATATTTTTTTTATGCACAATATTTTCTTTCTGCACATTAGTGATTTTCTTTTAACATTCTCATTTTAGATGTGGGATTTGGTTTATCCATCTCTCTCAAGTGTGTAATTTTTTTGCTTTTGAAAATACTCACTTGAAATATGTGATTTAGTTTATCCATCTCTCTTAAGAGTGTAATTCTTTTTTCTTTTTCTTTTTTTGAAAATACTCACTTGAGAGCAGGATATGGTTTATCCATCTCTCTCAAGGGTGTATATTTCCTTTTTGTTTTGAAAAAAAAAAATTGAGAAATTAGTTTTACTAAGAATTTCAATCACATGTCAAAAAAATTGAGCAATTAGTTTTACTAAGAAGTTCAATCACATGTCAAAAAATTTGAGCAATTAGTTTCACTAAGAAGTTCATTCACATTAAAGGAGTACTGCCAGTTGGTTCGTCTTGCAATTATCTCTCATCCCAAGTAAAGGTATGATTTCGTACTCAAAATATTTGTATGATGTGAAGCAAGTAAAAGAGTCACGCCTATAGCAAGATTTTGATCAGCAGGAACAGCTTGTGACTATTGTGACAGATTAGGGGGATATATGTCACAATCCCACTTTGTTGAAAATGGGAGGACAAGTGATCAAGGTTGTGGGCTTCGCTTATTTGTTACCTTTCTCTAGATGGATAAATAAAGCCGGTTCATCACCAATATGTGAATCTTCAAAGAAGAAGGTTTGGATAGGCTAAAAAAAAAAAAGTCAGCATCCACAAGTACTTTTAAAATGAAAAACAGAGAGAAAAATTTACACACTTGAGAGAGGTAAATAAACCAAATTCCACACCTCAAGTGAGTTTTTTCAAAAGAAAAAAAAAAGACTCACTTGTGGGATTTGGTATATCCAAATCTCTCAAAGGTGTAATTTATTTTTCTCTTTTGAAAATACTCACTTGAGATGTGGGATTTGGGTTATCCATTTCTCTCGAGTGTGTAAATTTTTCTCTCTCTTTTTTCTTTTTAAAAATACTTGTGGATGCAAACTTTGCTTCTTCTTTTTTAGCCAATCCAAAAATTCTTCCGAAGATTCACGTATTGGTGATGATCCAGCTTTATTTATCCACCCAGAGAAGGTAACAAATAAGTGAAGCCCACAACCTTGATCACTCGTCCTACCATTTTCACCAAAGTTGGATTGTGACATATATCCCCCTAATCTGTCACAATGGTCACAAGCTGCTCCTGTTGATCAAAATCTCGCTGCCAGTGTGACTCTTTTACTTGCTTCACATAATTCAAATATTGTAAGTAAGAAACCATACCCTTCTTTAGGACGAGAGATAATTGCAAGACGAACCAACCGGGAGTACTCCTTCAATGTGAATGAACTTTTTAGTGAAACTAATTGCCCAGTTTTTTTGACATGTGATTGAACTTCTTAGTAAAACTAACTGCTCAAAAGTTGTTTTTTTGACATGTGATTGAACTTCTTAATAAAACTAGTTGCTCAAAACAAAAAATCAAAACAAAAAGGAAATATACACCCTTGAGAGAGATGGATAAACCAAATCCCACATCTCAAGTGAGTATTTTTTTTTTTTTTTTTTAATTACACCCTTGAGAAAGAAGGATAAACCAAATCCCGCATCTCAAGCGAGTATTTTCAAAAGCAAAAAAAATTACACTCTTAAGAGAGATGGATAAATCAAATTCCACATCTCAAATGAGCATGTTAAAAGAAAATCACCAACATACAGAAAGAAAATATTGCGCAAAAAAAAAAAAAAAAAAAAAAACTGAGTACAAGAATGTACCTCTTAAAAAGGTTCCATAATTGAGGTCATGCTAAATTTGACAAAGTTGCGAAGTTGATATCTTGTAAAGTTTGGTGCAAAATCTTCAAAGACAATAAGAATTTGAAAATTTGAGTATTGCAAGGGTTGATGAAGGATGAGTCAGCGCACAAAAAAAAAAAAAAAATGTCAATCGAGGTTGTGCCAATATACAAGTCAGTTCATGCGGTGTTGCCCATACAAAATGCAGGAGTTGGTTGTAAGTCAAAATTAACTCTCTGTCTCTGCTCATGTATCTCATGTGGTATACCTAATATATGGCTAATGTTAGGACATATGTAGTTCATATGTTAAGAACATATGTCATGCTTTTATGTAATTGATTAATCATTTGACAAAACGCACTTTACTTGTAATTGGGTAGATCTAGGATGTGTTAAAATACTTCAAGAAACCATGTTTCAAGATTAAGTGTTGAAGCCTTCAAGTCTGGCCAAGATTCAAGCTGAAAAGTGTCTGTCATTAAATCTTGATAGCTAGCATCTATTGAGACCTGTAGAGCTGTTCAGCCCCGTGGCTCGACAGCAGCTTGACAGATAGGGTATCTGTCAAGATTTATGAAAAACAGAATTTCAGTTCTGTTTTGACTCTAATTTGTGTTTATGTATTTAAGCATTCTTTTCTCCTAACTCTAGACATATAAAAGGATTGTTTTAAGGGCCGGCAAAGAGTACACAAGTTGCACAAGTATTGAGCAAAGTCTGTTCAAGCAATTTGTGACCGGAGACAAAGTCTTGCCCTAGTTCATCTCTTCTGAAGAAGTTGCTATGTATGTGCACCTTTGAGTTTTGTGATCAAGCATCTTCTTAATCTTCATCGTGGATGAACTAAAGAACTTTACAGCCAACTCTTTCTAGTTAGTGATTGAAGTCGCGTACTGGGATCCGCGCATTGGTTAGTCACGTACTTGGGAGTCGTGCATCAAAAGGGGAAATTGTCACTATAGAACAAGTCCAATTAGGTATTGGGGTACGGGTTCAACTGTAGGTTGGTAAGGTACTTGGGATTCCTTTACTTGTAACTGCTTGTTGTGATAATAGTGAAATTTCGGGAGTGGTGACAAAAAAATCATCCGGTAGGGTTTTTGCCGTCAGGTTTTTCCCATTCGTAAACAAGTCACCGTGTTATTTATTTTCCGTTGCATAATTAATTTATTGGTGATTTGTTTGTGCTACCACGCGTTTGCATGTTAATTTAATTAATTAATAACTTGGCTAATTAATCAATTAATTTAAATCACTAAGGGTTAATTCGTTTTTGGCCTATCAAGTGGTATCAGAGCAAGTACACTCTGATTAGGTTTAATCTTTACTGTGTTGATCCATTGACCCCTGTTGTCATGACTTTAACCGGCTTGAAGAGATCTTTATTTTCAAATACATCTTGTTTTTCTAATCACTATTTATTTGTTTAAATGTCTCAGAAAATATAAGTCTAAAAGTTATTTGAATTCTATTATGATGACTATTGAAAAAGATCTCAGATTGGCTAAGAAGAGACTAGACTGTCTCAGAATGAAAATGTGCAAAGGAGTTCGTCTGAAAAGAGTGAAAGTTAAAGGCTTAGCTCATAAAAGGCAATTGAGAGAAAGCACCATTCCCACTGATTTGTCATCTAAGCACGAAGTTTCTTTTATGATGAAGTCCGCATTTAAAGTAATAGACACATGTTTGTGATACCTTGACAGTAGTTGCTCAAGACATATGACTGGAGACCGATCTCTCTTCAAGGTTTTTGAGTCTAAGAAAAGTGGCAATGTCACTTTTGGTGATGGGAGCAAGTCACAGATTAAAGGGAAGGGAATCATTTCTCTACTTGGATTGCCAGACATTGCAAATGTTTTTAATGTAGAAGGTCTAAGGGTGAACCTGTTGAGGATAAGTCAGATATATGATCAAGACTTCATGGTATTATTCTCAAAGAGAAAGTGTCTTCTCATGGATGAGACTAGAAAGAAACTCATTAGTGTTTGCACTTTAAACAACTGTTATGGATTAGTTCCTGATGCTGATATTGTGTGTAATAGCATTCGTTTGCCTAATGAAGATCTATGGTATCAACGAATGGGACATGCTAGTTACATGCATCTTTCTATTGTATCTAAGCATTAATCAGTCTTTGGGATACCAAAACTTAGTAGAATGAGTAATGTGGTGTGAGGACTAGATCAGCTTGGAAAACAAACGAAAACTAAGCATCTAGGTACTCAAACATCAGCTATATCTAGACCATTGGAGCTTCTACATTTAGATCTTATGGGTCCAACTAGAACCAAGTCTCTTGGTGGTAAGAGATACATTATAGTTGTGGTAAATGACTTCACTAGATACATCTGGGTTATTCTTCTACGATCCAAGTCTGATGCTCCTAAGCATATTGAGGCTTTGTGCACAAGATTGCAAAATGAAAAGAGTCTAAAGATTGATCGAATTCGAAGTAATCATGCTAAAGAATTCGAGAACTCATATATGGAGTCCTTTTGCACAAGATCAGGTATATCTCAAGAGTTCTCTGCTCCTATTACTCCTCAATAGAATGGTGTGGTAGAAATGAAGAACAGAGTTATTCAAGAGATGGCCAAAGCCATGTTGCATAATAAAGATATGGCTAGAAACTTGTAGGGAGAAGCCGTCAATAGGTGTACTTCAGACCCGGTACCAAAAAAACTCCCTATGAGTTATGGAAAGGAAGGAAGCCTAATGTAAAGTACTTCAGAATCTTTGGAAGCACTTGTTTCATCCTCAAGGATAGAGAGAATGTGGGAAAGTTTGACTCTCAGAGTGATGAAGGTATATTTCTGGGCTATTCTTCTACAAGTAAGGCCTATCAAGTATACAACAAAAGAACTATGAAGGTAATGGAGACAGTAAATGTTGTCATTAATGAGTCTTCAGATTTCAGTTCTAAGAAAGATATTGAGGAACTTCCCAAGGAAATTCTTCCTCCTGAGCCTAAGAAAGTTCAAGACATTGTTGAACAAGAACCTGCATCTCCAAATACTCCCGGTACTCCTAGTGTTGTGGAAGGCTTTGCAGACATACCTACTTCACCAGATTCTGAATCTCATGAGGAGAAAGGACCTTCCTCCAGGATTAGATCAAATCATCCTCCAGAAGTTATTATGGGAAACATGAATGAACTCACATTAAGGAAATGTACAGTTGATAAATGTGTTACTAACTTTATGTCTTATTCTTGCTATTTGTCACAGGTTGAACCCACGAAAGTTGAGGAAGCACTACAAGATGAAAGTTGGGTCAAAGCAATGCATGATGAACTGCTTCAGTTTCAGAGGAATGATGTTTGGACTTTAGTACCTAGACCGAAGGGTGAGCACATCATCAGTACAAAGTGGATATTCCGCAATAAGACTGATGAAGAAGGCAATGTGATCTGCAACGAGGCTTGGCTTGTAGCACAAGGATACTCTCAAATGGAAGGAGTAAATTATGATGAAACATTTGCCCCAGTTGCCCGTATGGAGTCCATCAGAATTCTCTTTGCCCTAGCATGTCATCTAAAGTTCAAACTCTATCAGATGGATGTGAGGACTGCTTTCTTAAATGGGCTGCTTAAAGAGGATGTCTATGTGGCTCAACCAAAAGGATTCATTGATCCACACTTTTCAGATCATGTGTTGTACCTCAAGAAGGCACTTTATGTGTTAAAGCAAGCCTCTAGAGCTTGGTATGATAGACTTACACAATATCTGGTGTCACATAGGTTCACAAGAGGAAAGGCTAATCAAACACTCTTCATCAAAAAGGAAGATAACGAGTTGATAGTTGCTCAAGCCTATGTTGATGATATCATCTTCGGGTCGACTAAGGATGAACTTGCTCATGGCTTCTCAAAACTCATGCAGGCCAAGTTCGAGATAAGCATGATTAGAGAGCTAACTCACTTCCTTGGATTGCAAATTCGTCAACAAGATTCAAGTATATTCCTATCTTAATCTAAATATACTAAGAATCTTGTAAAAAATTTTGGTTTGGAATCTGCTAATGCTGTGAGAACCCCTATGAGCCCAAATGTTAAACTCACTATAGACTTGTTAGGCAAGAGTGTTGATCCTTCTCTCTATAGAAGCATGATAAGTAGTCTTCTTTACTTTACTGCTACTAGACCTGACATTAGTTACAGTGTTGGTGTGTGTGCTAGATATCAGGCTAACTCCAAAGAATCACATATGACTGCTTTAAAAAGAATTATAAAGTATGTCAAAACCACCGCTGAGTTTGGTGTGTAGTACAGCAAGGACACAAATGATGTCTTAGCTGGATATTCTGATACGGATTGGGCTGGGAATGTTGATGATAGAAAGAGTACTTCGAGGGGTTGTTTTTATATGGGTAACAATCTTATCTCTTAGATGAGCAAAAAGCAGAACTTCATCTCTTTATCCACTATAGAAGCTGAGTACATTGTTGTCGGTAGCTGTTGCACCCAACTCCTCTGGATGCAAAAACTCCTTCATGATTATGGTATTTATCAAGAGCATCTCACTATCTATTGTGACAATACTAATGCCATTAATATCTCTAAGAATCCAGTTTAATATTCTCGAACCATACACATAGAGATTTGACATCACTTCATTAGGAAGCCTATCGAAGATGGTATTCTCACTCTTGAGTTTATCCACACTGATAATTAAAAGGCTAACTTGTTCACCAAACCTCTTGACAGCAAACGTTTTGAATTCCTTCGATAAAACATTGGTGTTATCTCCATGGATTGATCTCCTTCCCTCGTCCTTCTCTCTCATGCATTTGCATTTAGTTTTATGCTTTGTCTTGTTTAACATGTTTTTATTTGTTTGTTTTCAGTTTTGTTTATTTTTGTTTTTCATAAAAAAAAAAAAAAAATTGAAAAAATTGAAAAATTGAAAAAAAAATACAAAAACAATGTGTGTTTTGTGTACATTGGTACTTATGTACCTTAGATGGTCATTGAAACAGAGTTTTCTAAATTTTGTATCATCTATAACTTAGATGAGCATTTTTATGCACAACTAAGTAAGTGAGTTTTGTGACTCTTGTTTGTGATGAGTAAGATTAAGTTATCTCTTGAACTTAACACTTATATCACTCTTTTTGACAGGTAGGACTAGAAAATCCTAAGAGAAATGCATAAATAACCATCTCACCACTGTTACCCGCCAATCATGAAAGACACATGTATGCTTTGGCATAGCAAAAGTGCAGTGTCAATAACATTTATGTACTTCGGCATAGCAAAATTGGAATGTCAAATATCATTGGGTATTTCTTTTCTTTCTCTTATATACCCATACATGATATGCTAAATAAAAAAAAATATATGCAAAGAAAATAAAAAGCAAAAAGATCAAAAATGTTTTAAATATGATTGCAAGCGTGTATTCTAGGAGATGTAGGAGTTATAGGATGTACTTCGAAGGTAATAGTCCCCATCAAACAGTTATGATTGTGTGTGAGTTAATGTGATTTCCTTATATCTCAAATCGTCATAACATGTATACACATATGCAATCTTGCGATATTTTTCACACACAATACGCAATATTCTTTGCTACTCTTGATACATGTGCAGGTACAATGTGATTTGGTCATCACAAGGTTTTACATGTGCTATTGTATACTCACTAAACTATCTTGACTTGTTTTTGAAATATAAAAATTGGTTAGACTTGTTTAGTGCGTGTGTGTGTGTGTGTTTTTGAGGATCCCTGTGCTTAAAATTCTTATTGAGAGATGTTTTTGAGAGCCTAATATGTTGATTGAATCATTGGTTGAGTTGCATATTGGATTACATTCGTATCTATGTTTTTCCCTTCTTGAAAAACTGTTTTTAAGCAGTCTCGACACCTCCTCGATACCTCTTGACACCTGGACTATCTGTCGAGATTTTGAGCTATTTCTTATCGCAATCTCGATAGCTTCCTTGACAGTTGGTGGATCGATCGAGAAAGTTCCTAGACTCTCGATAGCTTCTCGACACCTGGTGGATCGATCGAGATTTCTTAATCATGTCTGATGAACTCTTCCTCGATACCTCTCGACAGACTCATCCGTTGACGTTATATTTTCTCGACACCTGTCTCGATACCTATCTCGACACCTCTATCTGTCAAGAATTAGTGAAGATCTATATATACGTTCTATGCGATTCGAACTTCACTTTTCTTGATCTTTCTCGATCTATTCGTGGTTGTTCCTCTCCCAAACTCTCTTTTCTCACTCAATACCTTCAATCCACGTGATTTTCGGCCTTTATTTGCTTCAAATCACTTGGTATGCTCTCCTATCTCTTCATTCTTCATGCATTTCATGATTTGAAACCTAGGTTTTGGGGTTTTTCAAAATTGATGAGAATTTCTTGTAATTTTGGGTTAGGTTTTCATTTATATACGTTTAAAATCTCATACATTGCATCACATTTGCATTATAATGGTATTTTCATGTATTTAGATGTGTGTAATATGCTTGTGTGCTGGTAGGATTGGATTGGGTTGAGCCCATGATTCTTTTTACTTTGCATGTCACATGCTCATGCATACATACTCTCTTTTCAATATACTTGATATATTTGAAATGTTTTGGGACTTTTCTAATTGGCCCCTTCTCTCCCTCTCTCTCTGTTGTTTACGTTAGTCGTGTCTATGGCACCTAAACGTAAATCTGCTCCATCCCGGAACCCTCTTCGTTCTGGGGCATCATCTTCTTCTGATCCTAATCCTACTCATATTCGGTTTCGTGATGAGGATGCCCGAAAGGACTACTCGGAGAACTTTTCTCGACAAGGTGTTCATTCAGAACGCTGAGTCATTTTGGCGGGCTTCGCCTACACTGACTTTCCCGATGTCATTCACAATCAGGGATGGGAGTCACTATGTGACGTCCTGGTCACTTGTCCTCTCGTGCTTGTTCAGGAGTTTTACTCCAACATACACGGGATTAATTCTTCAGTACCTCTCTTTCATACTCGCGTTTGAGGTACGTGCTTTGCTGTCACACTTCAGCTTGTTGCGAATGTGCTTCGAGTTTCGAGTGTAAAGCATCTTGACTACCCCGGTTGTGAGCGTATGAGGACTGTGTCCAAAGACGAGATGATGTCTACTTTCTGTGAGCGTCCATCTGTTTGGGGTGAGCGTCAATTTACACCATGTAAGCCTTTTGCTAAAGGTCCTAGATTCATGAACATGGTGATGACTTTTGTTTTGCACCCACTCTCTCACTATAACTCTATTACAGAGCCTCATGCTCGATTTTTGCTTTCTTTGTTAGAGCACCTCACTATAGATTTTCCTTCACATTTCATTCTTTCCATCATAAATGTGTTTAGGGATACGGCTACCTGTGATAAGCTCATTTTTCCTTCAGCTATCACGCGGATTCTATGCCATTTTTCTATTCCTTTTCCTTCTTTTGATCACTTTTCTGTCATGTGTGCCATAGACGCCGCTACGGTTAAACGTAGCGAGGCACAGCTTAGGTCTCGGCAGTCTGATTCCGTTGCTCCTCCCACTCCTTCTGCTCCATCCACATCTGCTTCCTCCTCTTCTCAAAGTGAAGTGACTCTAAAGGACATCATGGCGCAGCTTCAGCGCATAGATGCTCGCCTTAATACACTCTTTACTGAATTATATCAGGTGAATGTTCGTGTTGGCCGTATTGCTAGGCGGCAGGCGACCATGGGTGGTTTTGCTTCTGAGACTTCTCCTCCACCACCTCATGTAGCTTCTAATTCTGCAGCTGAGGATGATGATGATAATGGCGATGACGATGATGCTTCTGATGATGATGGAGATGCTAGCTCTACCGATGAGATGTCTACTTGACACTCTTACCCTTTGTCACTCGTGACAAAAAAGGAGAGTAGTTTTGGAAAATGAGAGTAGTCATTCTTAGGGACAGAGTTAGTATAGGACCATTTTGTTTGGGAGAGTGTTATTGATATAAGGGATGTAGTGAGGATATGATATGTCTTTTCTTTTCTTTCTTTTATAGATACATTGATCTTGTACATTGGGTCTTGTAACCATTTTTATAGATACATTGTACTTATCTTCTTTATATGTGGATGTATGTTTCTTTCACCTATCTTTACATGTGTTGTTTCTTTTCTCTCTTTATACACATGTTTCTTATACTTGTATGCAATCTATTATTTCTGTTTCACACTAAGATGCTTTGATGAGTTTTGTTTAAAATATTTCAAAAATACAGATTGTCAAAGTCTACTTGCTATAAACTCTCTTCTTACAAAGTTTTTCAAAAATTTGTGTTAGGATAGATTTTATTGTATTAAACAAGTGAATATGAGTTGAGTGATTTATGACTTCTCTCATATGTTCATTTGTTAGCTGTGGTTTTATTACGGATTGCCAAAGGGGGAGATCGTTAGGACATATGTGGTTCACATGTTAAGAACATATTTCATGCTTTTATGTAATTGGCTAATGGTTTGACAAAACGCACTTTACTTATAATTGGGTAGATCTAGGATGTATTGAAATACTTCAAGAAACCATGTTTCAAGATCAAGTGTTGAATCCTTCAAGTCTGTCCAAGATTCAAGCTAAAAAGTGTCTGTTATTAAATCTCGACAGCTAGCATCTATCGAGACCTGTAGAGCTATTCAACCCCGTGGCTTGACAGTAGCTCGACAGATAGGGTATTTGTCGAGGTTTATGAAAAACAGAATTCCAGTTCTGTTTTGACTCTAATCCGTGTTTATGTGTTTAGGCCTTCTTTTCTCCTAACCTTAGACATATAAAAAGATTGTTTTAAGGGCCATCAAAGAGTACACAAGTTGCACAAGCATTAAGCAAAGTCTGTTCAAGCAATTTGTGACCGGAGACAAAGTCTTGCCCTAATTCATCTCTTCTGAAGAAGTTGCTGTGTATGTACACCTTTGGTTTTGTAACCAAGTATCTTCTTGATCTTCATCATGGATGAACTGAAGAACTTTGCATCCAACAACTCTTTCTAGTTGGTGATTGAAGTCGCGTTCTGGGATCCGCGCATTGGTTAGTCACGTACTTGGAAGTCGTGCATCAAAAGGGAAAATTGTCACTACAGAACAAGTCCAATTGGGTATTGGGGTAAGGGTTCAACTGTAGGTTGGTAAGGTACTTGGGATTCCTTTACTTGTTACCGCTTGTTGTGATAATAGTTGAATTTCGGGAGTGGTAACCTGAAAATCACCCGGTGGGGTTTTTGTCGTCAGATTTTCCCCATTCGTAAACAAATCACCGTGTTATTTATTTTCCACTGCATAATTAGTTTATTAGTGATTTGTTTGTGCTACCACTCGTTTGCATGTTAATTTGATTAATTAATAACTTGGATAATTAATCAATTAATTTGAATCACAAGGGGTCAATTCGTTTTTGGCCTATCAGCTAAGATGCAGGTCAGTTCATACCATACTCACTAAGAACATAACAATAAATAATATGTTTGCATCTTTGAGGCTAATCATGCATGAACGTGAATCAAGAAGATAAGAAATTCGCATGTGTCATCATAGAAGAAAAGCATGCATGAAGCCTTTACAAAAAGCTTGAGATTAAATCTGGATCAGCAAATTCAAGTCAGCTTATTGCGCCAATGAAAGGAAGAAACAAAAGGAGAGACCTCATACCTCTATTTGACTTGTAAAAAAATAGTTGGGATTTGCTCACTGAAGGCTTGTTTTTATAGTGGTCACTTTGTTATGAGACATTGCACTTCTAAGTCGAGTAGGTCTCTAAATTGGAGATAAGTCGAAGACTGTTAGAAATACTGAATGATTGTATTGTATTCCTTAATGAAAGAATGTACATAGATGCCTTTATATAGGAGGCATATGTGTGCAGTACAAGTAAATATGTGTGCTATACAAGTAACCTAACTGGGCCTAAAGCCCACAACACTATACATGTTAACAGCCCCCCTCAAACTCAAGGTGGATGTGAGACCAACTTGAGGTTGTCAACCAAAGTACGAAGGCGTCCCTTAGGATGTGACTTGGTGAAGATATCTGCAAGTTGATCTTTAGAGGAGACTGAGATCAGCTTGAGGGCACCATGGACAAGATGAAAACGGATAAAATGACAATCGATCTCAATGTGTTTAGTCCGTTCATGGAAGACATCATTGTGAGCAATATGAATAGCACTCTGGTTGTCACAATAAAGAGGAGTAGCAGAAGATGTAGACACACCTAAGTCTTTGAGAAGCCATCGTAGCCAAAGAAGCTCATATGTGGTATCAGCAAGGGCACGATATTCTGCTTCAGTACTGGAGCGGGCCACATGAGTTTGTTTCTTGCTTCGCCAAGAAATCAGAGAAGAACCAAGAAGAAAGCAATAACCAGTGGTGGACCTGCGATCAGTGGGGTCTCCTGCCCAATCAGCATCAGAAAATGCACGAAGAGTAAGAGGAGACTGAGCAGAGTAGAAAAGACCATGGAAGAGAGTGCCCTTTAAGTATCGAAGAATGCGCAGAACAGCAGCATAGTGAGTCGATCGTGGAGCAGACAGATACTGGCTCACTTGGTGAACAGCATAGGAAATGTCTGGACGAGTGACAGTGAGATAAACCAAGCTGCCAACCAAGCGTCTGTAAAGAGAGGGATTAGACAATGGTTTTCCCCCTGAGGGAGTCAGATGCGCATTAAGCTCAACTGGAGTGTCCACAGTCTTGCTATTAGTGAGTCCAGCGCGAGACAAGAGTTCAGAAGCATACTTGGCTTGAGTAATATAAAGTCCATCTGTAGAATGAGTGATTTCAAGACCCAAGAAGTAGCTGAGATATCCAAGATCTTTCATCTCAAACTGCTGACTGAGAAAAGCCTTGAGTTCTTGAATGCCACTGAGGTCATCACCAGTTATAATCATATCATCCACATATAAGAGAAGTAAAATAGTGCCTTTGTCAGTGCGACGAAGAAATAAGGCAGAATCATAGTGACTGGCCATGTAACCCAAGTGAGAGATGGTAGAGCTGAATTTGGCAAACCAAGCTCGTGGAGCTTGCTTAAGGCCATAAAGTGCACGTCGAAGGTGACAAACCTTGTTTGAGTCAACAGAGAGACCAGGAGGAGGTTGCATATACACTTCTTCACTTAAATCCCCATTAAGAAATGCATTTTTGACATCCATCTGAAAAAGGTCCCATTTACTGGCAGCAGCAACAGCTAAGAGGGCATGGACAGATGAGATACGAGCAACCGGAGCAAAGGTCTCTTCATAATCAATCCCATACTCTTGTGTAAAGCCTTTTGCAACAAGACGAGCTTTGTAGCGCTCAATGGATCCATCAGAGCGAGTCTTAATCTTGTAGATCCACTTACAACCAACCACAGATTTCCCAGGAGGAAGTGTCACCAAATCTCAAGTATGGTTTTTAGATAATGCATCAAGTTCCTCTTTCATTGCAATCTGCCATAAAGGGTCAGTGGAAGCCTCACGATAGGTGTGAGGCTCGTGTAGTGTAGCAAGAGCAGTGTAACAATGATAGTCAAGTAAATGTGCAGGAATAGATCTTACCCGAGTTGAGTGACGAGGTGGAATGTCTTGTGCAAGATCTTCAGGCGAAGCAGGAGCAGGAGACCCAAGCTCAGGATTGGGGTTGGGTAGCACGTCTTCAACCTGTTCATCTTCCACCTGTTCATTGAAGGGTGAACTAGGAAAGGGATCAGTGATATCTGGTGGTTGGATAGAGAAGTCTACAGCAACAGAATCAGGAGCAATTACAGGAGGATCAGGAGCAGCTACAGAAGGAATATGTGTCTCATCTGGAAAAAGATCTAAGACAGAAGAGGAAGACAAGGAAGCACTGAAATGAGAAAGTTCGACAAAGAGGCGATGTTCCCAAAAGACAACATTACGGGAGACACGAAGACGATGAGAGACAGGATCATAACACCTATACCCCTTTTGAGTTTCGCCATAGCCAAGAAAACAACAAAGCCTTGACCGAGGCTCAAGTTTGTTATGCTCATGTGGCTGAAGAAGAACGAAACAAGCAGAACCGAAGGAGCGAAGGTGGTGATAGTCTGGAGGTGACCCAAAAAGGCGCTCATATGGAGTTTGATTTTGGATAACAGGACTCGGAATGCGATTAATAGTATGAACAGCATGAAGAGCAGCTTCACCCCAAAAAGGAGCAGGAACTTTAGCAGAGAGAAGGAGAGAGCGAACAGTGTCAAGAATATGACGAAGTTTTCGTTCGGCTCTACCATTTTGCTGAGAGGTACCTGGACAAGTTAGTTGATGAACAGTGCCATAGGAATGCAAAACAGCTTGAAAAGCATATTGAGTGTATTCAAGAGCATTATCAGATCGAAAAATTTTGATACGTCTGGAAAACTGAGTTTCAACCATTTTTGCAAAATTAGAATATATTTCCAATAATTCAGAACGATATTTCATATTAAAAATCCAACTATAGCGAGAGTAATCATCAACAAAGACAACAAAATATCTAGACCCACCAATACTAGAGACAGAGGAAGGCCCCCAAACATCAGAGTGAATAAGGTCAAAGATATCAGTGGATATGGATTCACTAGTATTGAAAGGTAAAGCTGGTTGTTTTCCTAACTGACATGAAACACAATCAAAATTTTCTGTGGACACTGAACCTAACAAACCTCTAGAAGCTAATTGTTGTACCCGAGAGGAAGATGCGTGACCAAGTCGAGCATGCCAAAGTGCAAGGGAAGGAGTGGAAGAAACTGCAGCAGCTGCAGCAATAGAAACAGGAGCGACAAGTGGAAGACGAAGGTTGTCCACGGGAAACATTCGCCCAACTTTGGGACCGGTCCCAAGCTCCTGTCCCGTCCTAGGATCCTGCACAATGCATCCAGAATAATCAAAGGTAATGCGATAACCCAACTCAGCTAATTGTCCCACAGAAAATAAATTGTAAGAAAGGTCAGGAACATTAAAGACTCCAGGAACCGAGAGGTTGGAGGTTGAAACTGAACCTATATTATTACCAGACATTGTGGAACCATTTGCTGTGCGAATATTAAGAGGGTGCGGTGCAGGTTTAAGGTCAGAAAATAAGGACGAGTGAGGTGTCATATGATTGCAACAAGCGGAATCCATAAGCCAAGAGGAAGGAGACATACCAGATAAAGCTGAGAGAGAAGAGGAATAAGATGCATTACCAACCATACGAATGACATTGGCGATGATATTTATAAGGTCATCTCTAGAAATGGAGAAAGTGGATCCAGAAGACTGAGACTGTGCAGAAACAGGAGCCATGGGTTGGACACTCTCAGTGTTAGCAACTGTAGCAGCAGAAGTGAAAACAACTGATTTGTTGCGCTGATAGCAAGTCTCAATATTATGGCCAAAATATTTGCAAAAATTGCAAAAACGTTTGCTGGAATGTCGGCTATGATTATTGCAACAAGAAGAAGACCTGTCCTTATTCTTCATTTAGAAGCAAAATTTGCAAAAACGGACTGCAAAAATGAAATCTACGCGAAAAACTGGGTAAGGAGCACCTGGACTGTAAAAAGTCAACTCTGAAAAGTCAACGGTCAAAGTCAACAGTCAACGGTCAACGCACGTCAGCTCACTGGGATGACGTCAGCAAGATGACGTAAGCAGCTGACGTTTGCTAATGTAAGCGGCTGACTGTGATGACGTAAGCAATGACGTCACCTAGGGCTGACGTCAGCAGATGCAGATCTGGCGCGTGGCAGCGCGTGACGGCGAGTGACGGCGCGTGACGGCGCGTGAAGAAGACAGACGGCGCGTGGAGCGCGTGATCTGATGCGCAGATTCTTTGGGCGGCGCGTGAGGGCGCGTGGTGCTTCCGATGGTGGTCAGGTTTTCACTAAAAGGTAGATCAGCGGTGGACGATCTCAGTGATGTCTGCAAAAACACAATCGGAGCTAGATACACGGCGGAGACGGTGGTTGCAGTGGTCTGTGTGGCGCGGGACTCCTCAACTACGGCGGCTGCAGTTCTGGAACCTGAGGACAACGGCTGAGAGACGTCGTAGGTTCAACGGTGAGTGGCTGCAGTGGCTGTTGTGACGGCGGAAGCGATAAGGGCGGAGTAACACCAAGAGAGACAAGACTGCTAAAAGAAAGGTCAGAGCAGTGGTTCTGATACCATGTTAGAAATACTGAATGATTGTATTGTATTCCTTAATGAAAGAATGTACTTAGATGCCTTTATATAGGAGGCATATGTGTGCAGTACAAGTAAATATGTGTGCTATACAAGTAACACAGGATTTGTACTACACTATAATATATTATTGACGTAGCCCTTTAGGGTTTCCTCCGTGGATGTAAGCCGTTAAGCTGAACCACGTAACCCTCGTGTGTTATTGTGTTCTATACTTTATGCTTTCGCTTCCGCATTCATACTAGCATATTTAACATGGTGTATCAATGCTAATATTTAACATGGTATTAGAGCCACCTTCTTGTGGCCATGGCTTTCTGTCCTTACGGTATATTTAAGAGCAATCTTTGTCTTCCTGGTGTTTTTTCGCTGCGTTCATCTTCTTTGGCTTCCTACTGCTGCCGTCAAAACTTTTCGGTATAGTCATGCCACTGTTAGAAGTCGCATCAACACTGCAAGACCATTGTCTTCCTCAAACTACCGTCACAGAACCAAACTTCATTAATTCAAGGAATCTTCTCAACCTTATCAAATCTCAAGATTTCATCAAGCTTCCATCTTGAGTTTGAGAAGGGGTGTTAGAGATATATTAGCCCATTAGTATAGGCCCAAGCCTAATTCTACTTTGTGTGCAAGCCAAGTCTCCTACTTGTACTAGAAGTCTATTAGTATAGGGTTTAGTCTACTATATATACACATGTTATGATTCATTGTAACACAGGATTTGTACTACACTATAATATATTATTGACGTAGCCCTTTAGGGTTTCCTCCGTGGATGTAAGCCGTTAAACTGAACCACGTAACCCTCGTGTGTTATTGTGTTCTATACTTTATGCTTTCGCTTCCGCATTCATACTAGCATATTTAACATGGTGTATCAATGCTAATATTTAACAAAGACAAAGGGTTTGACCAGCTTCGAGAGGGCTGATATTTCAGCCATGTTGCTCCTATCTACCAATGTTTGAGTTTAAATTGGACTTCTCCAAAAGATAAAGAGTTTCAGTCCTTATATAGTTGGGAGGTTGACTGATGATATCAGGTGGTCAGCGGATATTTGCTTAATTCCTATTAGAAGTCATTAACCAAGACTACTTCGACAAGGAAACACATTTTCCTTCTTGAAGCTATCTTCGCAAGACAATTTGATTAGGAGCAAACCTCTTCCCAATTCCCATAATGGTGGACTCATGCACATATTGAAGTTCTTGGAGTCACGGGTTCTCAAGTAAGTTTTCTACTCATAAATTTCCTGCTATATATATATATATGAAAGGTGCCAAAATTAATTGCATCAAAGCCTGAAATTGTCGAGACTAGACCACTTTTCACACTCATAATTATGGACATGTCCAAGTCTCGAGGGGACATTTGTAGAAAGCAAAATATTAAGCTAATTATAAAATTGCATGTCAAAATTTAGTGACAAATTCTATATTTATATGTCATTAAAGTAAATAAATCAAGTGTTGACATGTGTCATTTAAGATGATAATTATCTTAAGAGCAATGCTACAGATATAAACTATTTTACAACATTTTTATAAACTGCTAATGTGACTTAGCATTTTTCAAATAGTTATTATAAGTAAAAATATGATGTTAGTGATATTAGAATTAGTAAGAATTTGCCACATCAGCAGTTTGTAAAAATATTGTAAAATAATTTATGTCTGTAGCATTACTTTTATCTTAATTAAATAATGATAAATATCCTAATTAAATTAGAATGATAATAGTTAATGATTATTTCTATTAAAATAAATAAAAATATAGATAATTATCTACGAGTAACAAGTCTCTAATAAGCTTAAAGCCAAAGATTTGTTGTGAAAATCGTTTAATCCATCTTCCAACCAAAGTAAAAAAGAGTTCATATTCGAGTTAAAATTACAAATAAGATAGAATCATATGATTAATCTTTTGTAAAATGATCAAAAATAAAAAATTGTACTCATTTGAGGGACAAGCTACAACATATAGAGGTCTTAAAATCAAATTTAGCCCCACCAATTAAGAAAAAAAGCTCCCACCATTAATGCGAACCAAAAAACAAATACCCATTAAATGTGTGAGAGCGAGAGTTGTAATAAATATATAACAAATATCGACCGATTGATAGGAACATTTGTCCATTTCTCTTGATTTTAGATAGAGTATTACTAAAGTTATAATATATACTACCTCCGTCTCATTTTTTTTTTTTTGTCCTTTATTCTATTTTGAGATGTCCTAAAATATTGTTCTGTTTCTAAAAATAAAAGTCATTAATTTACTAATATTCTTATTATACCCCTATTTTATTAATAATTCATTTTTTTGATAAATTTATTTAAGAGTAGTTTTAGAAATTTATACATTTTTAAAAGGTAAATAAGACAATAAATGATGTTTCTTTAAAAAGTTTGACTTTTCAAACAGGACAAACAAAGTGGGACGGAAGGAATATATTTTTTGGAAATACTACGTCCACAACATTTTCACTACACTTTTATAACAAGTCCTAGTTAATAAGTTGTTACTGGTTTAAATTTGAATCTATTACTGAAATTATTTTTTTGCCCCTCCAGTAACAATATGTCTCTTAAGTTTTATTGTAAAAGTATTGAAAAAAATATAGTAAACATGACATTTTTTTATATTTTTTTACAACTTTTGATGTTTTAAAATTAAAAATGAAAAAAAAATCAATAAAATTTTATTGAAAATAGAATTTTTATGCACAAAAAAGGTCATAGAATACAGTAGGAAAATGGAGAGGATACCTCCATCTGAATATTTATCCAAAATGCCAATTCAATTATACAGTTCGATGAGAAAACCACTACAATTAATAGGGTTGACAAACAGAAACACTAATACAGCAGCTTTACTATCATTGTGTTGATGTATGAATTATTGGTTGTCATTGAGGCTACCAACACCAATTTATTGTCATTTATAAAAGTAGAAAATGATATGTTTGAATTTTATTATCAAGGTTGGTGTACCTTTGAATTTTATTATCAAAGCAGATAATGATACTAATATGTGGTTATTTTTAATGGTATCAAATGTCTAAGAGAATTCTTTTGCAAAATACTTTTAAGAATATTTTATTAAAAAGAAAACCTTATTTTTTATACTTTTTATAAAAATAGTATGAAAACATTACAAAAATAATTAATTCATTTTCTAACCAATGTCCTTCCTGTGAGTACGTGGCACAAGGAATCTTATTGGTTTATCTCAACCCCACCGAGAACAAGCACATTGATGCTTCATCTATAAGCATCGGTACGAAGCCACCTTCATCTCCATCCATAAACATTGACTCAACAAGCCAGTCACCTTATGGATTGCAGGGTCTTACAACTTGTGATTCAGTCAGCGCAGGGATTGAGAAACGTCAATCGAGTCACAGCAATGAAGCCTTACGCGCTTGTTTCCATTCGCGACAACCACAACAACCTTTATTCCTCGGAGGAAAAAACACCGGAGGACACAGAAGGTGGTTCAAACCCCACATGGAACTCCCAAGTTACGTTCAACCTCGACATCACCAAGGCCAAAGAGAGCAACCTTGAACTTGTTGTTAAGCTCATGTCACTCCGGACGGATCACTGGTTTAGGGACAAAGAAATCGGTGAAGTCCGTGTGTCCATCACAAAATTGCTGGAAGGTTTTGGTGGTGGAGCTAAAGCTGATGCAGTAGTAGCTGAAAAACAGATGAGTGCCAGTGTTATGACCACAGATGAAAAGCCCGAAGGAACACTAGTCTTTTCTTACAAGTTTGAGAGCGTGACTACTGTCCAGAAATCAGCAAGGCAGGTCAATTTTCCAACTGCGCCTCAAAATGTGCAGGAGGACACTGAACAACCTGCTGGGGTGTTGGATTCGTTGATCTCCGAAACGGTAAAAGGGATTGTCGGAACTGTGTTGAACAATATCGGATTGACAGGTGTGGTTGCCTCTGACGCTGCTGCAGCCCCGCCTCCGCCGCCTGCTATTCAAACCCGTGTTGCTGCTGCTGTTGATCAGCCTGGTGCTGATGACCCGTCTAAGGATAATAATCAAGGGATTGCGGGAACTGCGTTGAACACAACCGGATTGACAAGTGTGGTTGCCTCTGACGCTGCTGCAGCCCCGCCACCGCCTGCTATTCAAACCCAAGTTGCTGCTGCTGTTGATCAGGGTGGTGCTGATGACCCGTCTGAGGATAATAATGAAGGGATTGCGGGAACTGCGTTGAACACTACCGGATTGACAAGTGCAGTTGCCTCTGATGCTGCTGCCCCGCCTCCGCCTGCTATTCAAACCCAAGTTGCTGCTGCTGTTGATCAGCCTGGTGCTGATGACCCGTCTGAGGATAATAATGAGGAAGATGAAATTGAAGATGAAGAGGAAGATTTTGGTGATGAATAATGACGCTAGGTATGGTCATGGAAGTAGTATATAAGGATCACAAGGGTGGTTATATTATATCTAGGTATGCATATAATAATAATGCAAGTCCACCTCAAATTAGCTATATGTGGTTTCTGCTGTTTCTGTGTGAATCTTTGTCTAGTCTTTCTTAGAATGTCAAGCTAAAACTGTGAATCATCTTAATGTTCTACTTCTACTATGTGTATCAGTACTGTTTCTATTTTGGGGATGATAATTAGTAGTTGTTGTGCTTACTTGGTAGTATCATTCAGTTGATTAGTTGCCCTAACAATCTCCAAACTATTCTTCTGATATAGTATACATTAGTTTTCATTTTTGGCAGTGTTTGCTCTGATTTTGAGTTCGTGTAATTTTGGGACTTAATCAGATCTTTGGAATCATATTCCTTATAACTTTTATGTGCATATAGAGTGGAGCAAGAAATTTTTCCGGGATAAGAGCAAATGATATGTATATGTTTGACCCACTCATTATTGTACGTACTATTAAATTTTCAAGCATCAATTTTCAAACAAAAAGACAAATTTGTTAGTTTTGACATTTGTGGGAGATATTTTATATAAAATTAGTGGTACCATATATCGCACTATGAAAATTTATTTTGTAATCAAATATAGACCGTCAATTGGTTTAATGTTCCTCAAAAAAAAAATATTGGTTTAATAAGTAAAAGGCAAAAAAAAAAAATCATCAACCATAAAATAAATAAATAGAAAATGAAGTAAAATACTAAAATAGAAAGAAAGAAAGAAAAAAAAAAAAAAGTAGAGAGATTGAAGAGAGTTAGGCCCTGTTTGGTTATCATTTGGGGGAATTCATTTTCTCTTTTTATTTTCTAAACTCATGTATTCATTTTCTCTGCTCAACTAATTTTATATTTGGTATTATTTTTTAGTCTAGATTTTTCTTTTATTCACTTTATATTTTTCAATTAAAAATTCAACATAATTGAAAGAAAGTGTTTTTCAGTGTTAGTGGGATCTACAAATTTTTTTTTTTTTTTTACAAAAATGTCACTATATATATTTTTAAGAAAATAAATATATCAAAAAATTGTATTTAATTTTTAAAATCAAATCTTTTTTTTAGATATACTGAAAATAAAAATTAAATACAAATACAAAATTAAACAAATTTTTTTAATTTTTAATTCTATAAAAACGGATAATAATACAAAATATACCACTTTCCTCTCAAACCAAACAGGCTTTAGTGTGAGACGACTATGAGAAGACTTGCATTTGTATTGACTGAAAAGGTCTTTTGGCATGCGGCTAGAAAGCAGAATATTGGATAATGCAAACTATATATGTGGTAGAGTTTTGTTATGATGGTGTGTTGGGGCCAGGAGGAGATAAATTTGAATGAGACAATGACAGATGAGGGCCAGTCAGTTTCATTTGAGGGGTAGCTTTTACAAAAGTACTTTTAGGGCTATTTTTTTGGGCTAGCAATTACGTTTGCTAGGGACATTTCCGCCCCTCCCCCTCCCACGTGTTTTGTATGGAAATCGTCTGCATAGACAATTAATTGGGTTTGTAAATGAAAGGAAAAAAATCATCAACCATAAAATAACTTAATAAATAGAAAGTGAAGTAAAATAAAAATGAAAAAGGAGAAGAAGAAAAGGAAAGAATAGAGAGACTGAAGATCAAAAATGCTACTATCCTAACAAAACTCACGACTTGTTACGTGATAAATTGTAAATGGTAAAGTAAAAGTAGTAAATTTATAACTTCATCATTCACATTTTATTATAAATTTATTTGAGATTTGTTTATTTTATTGAAACTGAAATTTTTTTATTAAAAGTACTTTACTTAAAAATAAAAGTTAGCTAAAATAGTACGGTAGGGCCTATAAATAATACTAAAAGATGCAATAAGACTCATGAATAGTAGTAAAAATAAGTTAAATAATAAAATAAATTGAAAAAATTAATCATGCTAAATAGACACTAAGTGGACAAATTGTGAATTTTGTTGTAATATTTAGCATTACTTTGTTGAAGAGAGTTAGTGTGAAACTTTGAAAAAGACTTGTTGCACGGAGAGACGAAGTCTTTTAGAAGGTGGCTAGAAAGTAGATTATTAGAAAAATGCAAATTGAAAAGATGAAGTAAAGGAAGCTAATATATAAGTTCTATTTGGGATCTATTTATTTTGTTAAAATTAAAAAATACGGTAGATAAAAATAAAAGTTAATTGAAATAGTATAATAGGACTCATTAATAATACCAATAAGTACAATAAAGATCATAAATAATAATAAAAATAAATTAAATAATAAAATAAATTGATAAATTTCATCGCGTCTATAGTACACATAGCACTAAACTTGTAAAAATTGTAGGACGATGATATTTTGGAGGAGGAAGGCAATGACACATGTGGGGCCAGTCAATAATGCTTTACAAAACATTCTTTAGGTCCTATCTTTTAACCAGCTAAAATGTCTTTTTGAAAATTTTTGAGGCATAGTAAAACGTGGCTCAGCATAAAAGTATGCTGCTTTAGTGTTGGTTTGGATACAGATAAAAATGTTTATGCTTCTGCGTTTTTTACTCTTTTTTTTTTTATTTAATTCTAACGCTTTTTGCATTATTTATGGGACATAATAAGTGCATTAAGGCAAATATACAATATTTTCATTAATGAACAATAATCGAATTTTTTTTTTCAATTTTCAGCAAAATAAGCAATATTCAAATGTACTCTTTTGTCAGACACAATGTATTGTATGGAAATGCACTGCATATTTGTTTTGGTTGGTACTCTTTTAATCATTTTGCTATGATTTTTCGGCCCATTGTACAATATGGCATTCATAGTTGTTTTAGGGTTTGCTTAATTGAATATTTCATCATTAAATTCTTACAATTTTTTCTCCTTTGGTACTAGAAACTACTAGTTCTAATATACCCATGGTTGTCAAAAATCCGATCTGCATCCTATGATCCTACGATTTTACGATCTCACCTGCCCAAAACGATCCAGATCTTTCAAGGATCTTTGTGATCGTTTAAAATTGGTAAGATCGTATAATTCTGACGATCCCAAACAACCTTGGTTTCTTGTAATCTTCTTTAACTTGACAGAAAGCTCAGTTGGACTTAAATGAAAAACAAATTATCAATAGACCAATTTTTTCCACTCTAATGTAGAGAGAGTGTCAGTTGGACCAAATAAAAAATATCTTAATAAAGTGTCATATTTTGAGGTTTTAGACTCTTTAAATGATGCTTACAGATGGATGTAGTGATATATGGTAATTATATTAATGAATGTATAATTTATGTGATTATTTAATATACCAATGTGTATTTTTTTGTTTTTTTTTCAAATAATATAGGATCTTATGATCCACGATCTTACCTACCTCTCACAATCCTACGTAAGATTTCGATTTTAACAACCTTAAATATACCATATTCAAGTTTGTCTATTGAATTTGAAATAAAATATTTCAATACCATTCAAGGTTACCGCATATATATATATATATATATATATTAATTACTATTATATAAAAAATAATAGATTAATATATACAATTTTTTAAAATCTCAAATAAAGTGTGCATATTATTATTAAAAACAATTTCTTATGGCTCTTTTGTAAATAAAATTAACATTTTGGGTAATTCTACGTAAAGAATCTTCCATGAAGGTCCACTGACAACTCTTTTGTCATTTCCCAAACCCAACCACGTGTGAAAGCAGTCAATTGATTTCCTTTTGTCTGCTCATCCTCGCCTAAACAATAGTAAAGCGACGTACACATAATAAAATAGATTTTTTTTTTTTTTTTTTTCATAGCTATTGAATTGAGAAACTTTTACTGCCCTTCGTTTGGGATCATTATTAACTCTTTATTTTTTAGTTACTTACTACCGTAAACAATTTGTTGTGTTAATGGGTGTCAAATCGCACGTAATTGCTTTATTTTTTATTTTTTTTCTTTTTTAATATTTCCTTTACATTCTGGCAAAATTTTTAATTTTGAATGGTATTGACTGAAATTGTCCAAAACCCTCAGAATGATCCAAAATGGGTCAAAATTTCATCTGAGGTAGAACATTGGGGTTATCATTATGATTTGCATACCAATCCGAGATTTTCTGTTTGTTCTTGTAGGAGTGGAATGAATGAAATTCAAAACTATTAAGAGTTGTGTATTGTAAGTTTTAATTTAGCCAAATTTGAATTATCTCATGGAAAATGTCTAGTGTACACATAGTACAAACTTTCCAAAAACAAAGGAACTGTCACAGTTTTGAAGTGTGTAATCCACCATACCCTTCTCTCTAGGGCTACCCAAAATTTTGAAATTTTCCTTAATATATAAATATATATATATATATATATAATTATTTTAATATTTTCAAAGTTTAGCCTATAAAAATAAGAGTTGACCCTCCAAATATTTGAATTAGTTCAATGATGCTCTTAAAATAAATAATTGGTCTAATAGTTATAAAAACATAACTTTATATTTTGCAATTTTATTTTTTTTAATAACAAAATGTGCTCTTATATCTGTTAAATATTTGATAAAATTTGGTACCAAACATATTTTAATTTATCTTTTTCAACCTGTTATATGGCGTGTGTGTGTGTGTGTGTGTGTGTGTGTGTGTGTGTGGGGGGGGGGGGGGGGGGGGGGGGGGAGGGTGGTCTTGATATATATGGCCCTCAAACAAAAATTCTTGGCTCCGCACCTGCTTCCCTTGTACAATAGCAACATATTCCAAGAGGAGAGAGAGACATGATTCTCGTTGTGCATAAGTGCATTGGCAAATGGCCATACCCACACATTTTGCGTGGTTCTTGGCGAGAATTATAGGCTATAAGATTATCTCGACTTTAGTTGTGAAAGGAAAAATTAAAGAAGATAGGTGTTATTTTTTTATTCGTGGTACATAGAAGTGGAGCATGGTAGAGAACTTGATTGATAGTTACAATTCATAAAGAATGTATGATGCACCCATGGCCATGAGATTTTCACCTGTTGGCCTAACTTTGATTATAAGATGTTTTAGATGTATTCTTTTTCTTTTGGTATTGAATAGAACTTATGTATATAGAAATTCCTTTGTTACTTGGTATATAACTAGTTAGAGAGTTTTCGTAATGGCCGGATAGACATTAACCAAGCGTGAAAGTAAATAAAATCACCTATAAAAATTGATGTAATTGGGAGAAGTGCGAATTTACCTTTTCTGACCTAGTTATATTTTGTTTAATTAAAATAATTTAGTATATATTTGTCTTTTCTTTCAAATATTTTTATTTGATTATTTAGCTACAATGATTTAAATAATTTAACTTGATTTAAAGAATTTTATATTCTTCTCAAATCTAAATAAAATATGTGTAAATTTTTTAAAAGAACATTATTTGAATAGAATATTGTCTAAAATATGATTTTGGATATAGACTAGACATAAGACTACATAACCTTATAGAAGTATTAATGTATAGACTGACTATACTTTGGACCCAAACTATGGGGGTTATACATTAGCATAAAAACTAGTTACTTTTGTGGTGTATCATGGCCTACACGTGATTCTGAGTCTAATTACAAGGATCTAGCTTGATCACAGTCATAAAATAATGAAATTTGTTAAGAATATGAAATCTAATATAGTTATTGTTTCAACTCCAACGAAATTCTTTGAAGTTTTTGAACTCATTGCAAATTACAATTTTCATTGCTCTAGAACACTTTGCAAATTACAATTTCATTTTAAGTATTTGCATTTCATTTGTCCAAAGTTCCATTTGAACTGAACAACATTTCTAAGCTTATTAAGTTCTATTCTAATATAACAATGCAAGCTCATTTATTTTACTTGTAAATATGCTTTATTATCTAGTTAGTTAATTAGGAGTTAGTTATTTATTGAGTTGCAAAACTCAAACCACCCCCCCCCCCCCCCCCTTCTTCTCTCTCTTTCAAATTCAAATCCTAAGGAATAACAAGTGTTGTGGCTGCGCGTGAGAGGAGTTTAGGAATACTTTGAAATAAGATTGGGCATATTTAATCTTTTATCCACTTGAAATTTGGACTTTATATTTATTAATGCTATGGAGACCTTGACAATTAAATTATCGGTTATTGGATTTAATTTTACTTACTGATTGTTTGAGGATTCTTTTACTCTTTTTTGTAGACCTTGCAAGCTTGTTAGGTGAAAAGTTTACAAGCATGTAGTCATTGTCATGTATCTAGCCTATTGGTTTGGTTGGGGGCATGACAATAAAATGGTATTAGAGAAAACCTAATATTGCTATGTGACTAGGGGGCACTACAACACAATGTGGGCCCTAATGAGAAATCAATAATTTAAGTAGGGGAGATTGTGGTACTTCAAATTATATAGATTTGATTGGATTGCTTAAGTGTGTGTTGTATGGGCATGTGCTGAATCTCACATTGAGTGTTTATTAGGTGAATCTTGAGTTTGTAAGTGATTACGATAAGCCTCAATTTTAGCCTGACTAAGCCTTTTGGATTATAAGTGCAAATGTGGCTAGGGTTATACTTAGGTCATTACAAAACAATTCTAAATCCCTCTCCTTTGAGTGTTACTCTTTGTGAGATCTGTTTAGAGTTTTCATTTGAGAGTTTTTTCTTTAATCTAAACCACTGACTCCTTGAAACCACAAAGAGTTGGTGTTATTTTTGCCCGAAGTTTCGGATTGTGGACAGGATTCTTTGGTAAAGGAGATTTGTGTAGAAGGATTCCAAAGGTTCTTGAACCACTACAGTAGGAAGGCAAGTGAGACATTTGCAAGGATTACAACTTATAATAGAGATTTTAATTTCAAAGGTTTCGTAAGTAAATTTTTGTAACTCTTATTTCTAATGATTTTTTTTTTTACAGGGTTGGATCTATCATAATGGTTTTTCCTTTGTATAGTTTCTTCATTGGTTTTCTACTTTACTACCTTTTATTTCTTTTATTATTATTGTTTTTGAGTTGGTGATTGATAATTGAGGTTTAAATATTATCCATACTATCTGTTTAGAATAAGACATAACTTTGATAAATTTATCGGCTGCATGCATGACTAAACAGAATTTTTGAATTTGTATCATGACTTTTTTAGTGTATATAATATGTAAAAAACTAAATAAGATTTTTGACATTATATGATCCTCAATGGTCCAATGACATAGAGTTTGTTTCAATTTTTTCTTTTTTTCTTTTTTGATAACGAGTTTGTTTCAATTTTAAGTTACCGCAAAGGTAATAAGGTATGTCCATTGCCCACGCCACGTATAATCTTTTTTTTTTTTTTTTTGGTTACTTGAGGGATAACGTAGGCCCTAATGCCATATAAAGGTCATGAAGTCCAGTTTAGTCCCACTATTAATGTGAACCAGTCAACAAATAGCCATGAAACGTGTGTAGGAAATAGACTCAGTCGCTTACCTCCCACTTGATGCCTATCTCTTTCATTTTCTCCGATGATCACAATGAGAAAGTGATGGAACATGTAATTCATCCATTTTTCCGTTTTTTAGTTAGAGTAATACTCGACAATTACAAAATATATTGTGAAAATATGTTAGTAATTTAAAATATATGGTTTTAAACATTTATTATGGCTTCTTTAAAAATGAAAAAATAATAATAAATTAAATTAAATTCTTCCGTCACACCCTCCTCCACAAATCTCAACCATGCCATCTACAAAGATTTAATTATTAAAGTATTCTTGAATAAGTTTGTTATCTATAAAGATATTAATTATCAAAAGTTTTTTTGAATGACCACCACGCACCTATGATGCCATAATCACTTTATATTGCCACATAAGCCACCTTATATTGCCAAGCCTAACATAATAGAATACACATTCACTCACATCCATATTCGTCTCTCCAAAGTCCACCCAATATGAGTTACAAAAAAAAATGAAACCTTATGCCGTCGTTTTCATTCGCGACCACAACAATATCCTCCATTCCTCCGAGAGAAAAACATCGGTTGACTCGGAAGGTGGTTCAAACCCTACATGGAACTTCAACGTTAAGTTCACCATCAACCTTGCCATAGCTAAGGAGAACTGTACGTCTTGATCTGGTTGTTAAGCTCAAGTCGCATCCGAAAACCCACGGTTTAAGGGACAAAGATATCGGTGAAGTCCGTGTGCTCATTTTGGAACTGCTGGAAGGCTTTGGTGATGATGATCATGATGCTGCAAAAAATGAAAAACATATGAGTAAAAGCATTATTGTGACCTCAGATGGTGAGGCACAAGGCGCACTAGCTTTTTCTTATAAGTTCAGGAGGACTGTGTCTGTGAGGCACCCACCTACTGATCCGAATGTGAAGCAGAGGCCTAAAAGAGGTGTTAATGGCTTCGCACGTCCATTTGTTGAGGGGTTGGAAGAAGGGTTAAGCTCGGGGCTAATGGGTGTGTTGGGCACGGTGTTTTTCTATGATGATGACACGCCTGATGATGATAATGAAGATGAATATTTTTGAAACTGGGTGTGATCAACAGTTCAAGGAATTATAGGAATCTAAAGGGTTATATGATATCTAGGTGATAATGCAAGCCCATGCACCTCAAAAGCTATGTATTGGAAAGTGGGGTAATTAGTCTTTCTGCTTTGGTGGTTTGTGCTGTTCAATTTAGTTTTTATTAGTCATTCTACGAATGTCTTCTAACGATTAGTAATCGAGTTGCAGTGTATTGCCGGTGTAACGTTGGCAGCTTTTGTAGCTGCGTGAGTCTTTATTTTATCCATCAATTATCTTATGTGTTGTATTAGTCTTTTATTATTTTTTGTTATATCTTTCGTACACCCATAAAGTTTTTGCAATCAACCTTGTGTTAGAGTGCTTCTAGAGAATTTTCCGTGCAACAAACTTATATCAAAACCAAAGTTTGCTACCTAGCGTTAAACAACTTTTGTATACTCATTAAGGTTTAGGACAATGATATTTAAGGTCTCTATAATCTTTTATATATATTTAATTTGTCCAACAAAATGATAGCGCGTGGAATAATGAAAATGATGCAACATAATAAAAAATGACGTGACATTATTATATTAGATGAACTGAACACGTCTATCAAGCTTATATAACACTTAACAGAAAATATAGATGGAATGACTGCTTATGCAAACGGAATATAACTTCAAGGATAAATTATTGTGTAAGTTCAAATGAGAGCTAGGAACCAGGTGAAAAGTTCAGTTGTGTGGGAAAGAAAAAGAAAAGGAAAAAAAGAGGTATATGAGAGTGTAAAACGCTCACCATCATAAAGATTAAAGAGATAATGGGTAAATTATACTCGTGATTCTTAAAGTTTGGATAGATTTAATTTTGGTTATTTTAATTTTAATTTTAATTTTTTTTTTTTTTTTTAACAACATGATTTGGTCCATGAAATTTCAAAAAGAGAACAATTTCATCCTTTCATCTAAGGGGTTAGTTTGATTTTGGTCTCTCAAACATTTGATCAATTTGATTTTGTTCCCATAATTATGTTTTTAAATAAGAGTAATTATTTAGTACTTTAAGAATAATAATTTTCCTCTTACATAAAAGTATTTCCTGTTAATTAAATTTATAGTGAGAACTACCATTGGAGTGAGAGGAGGGAGCATTTTTTTCAAAGAGCATAGGATAATTTTCTCATATGTTGTTTGATTGATTTGATCCCAAAAACATAAGGCATCTTAGCATCCGTTTAGAGCACTAGTAGCAGATTACCTAAAATTGTGTAAGGGATGAACATGGATAACCAAAAAAAAGCCCCAAAATCTACATACATAAGCTTACCCATTTCCCTCCTAAGATGGGTTTTAGCAACATTTGCTCCTTATCTCTAGGGAACATTATTCATTCCCTAAACATTTGTTTATTATTTTTGTGCCTTTGTAACTGTGATAAACTAAAGTAGGTGTTTTGAAAAGTGAGGGAAATACTTAAAAATGAATGAAGAAATAATATTTCAATGAAACAGAGTTTAGAATATGTAATTAGATGTGGGTGAAAAGAAAAGTGGTTAGCTAAAATATGGAGAAAATTTAAGTAATTTGCTACCAATGTTTAGTAGTGTAAATAGAAAATAGATGGAGATTTTTCCATTCTCTAAATTTAGGGACCAGTTACAGACCTTTTAAATTTGAAGGATCAAATTGAAATTACATTCATAGATTAAAAAATATGCATATATGATTTACCCAAAAATTTAATTGATTGATGCTAAGATCAACATAAATAGTTGTGGCAAGGTATATAAAGAAGAAATATGTGTGTGTGTGTGTGTGTTATGCTTTTATGCACCTGGCCATGATGTGGGGTACAATAGAAATATAAGATAAGATGTGGATCTCAATTAGTTTAATTAATAAAGTTTTTTATTTTCAAATAAGAGATATTAGTTCAAATCTCAACTACATAAAAAACCAAGTAGTATCTTGGTTTGATAAACAATCATCATAAAACAAAAGTCATAGATAGGGTTGTCCAAAAGTCAAGTTTGTACCCAACCCAAACTTGACCTGATCACTTCGGGTCCCAGAACAGCACCCATTGCCCGACCAGGAAGAAGCTTCAGTTTGAGTGAATTGGGTCTTTCAAGTGTCGGTCGAAGTCGGTTAACGGCATGGAGAGTAGATTTGGCTGAAATCTTATGAATTTGTTGAGATCTCAAGATTCTCAACAAGGTCTTGTCGGATTCATTGGGATCTCAATGAGATCTCATCAAATCTGGACCAAATATAATCGGAGAAAACCTAATACTAGCAAAGAAACACACATATCAAGGGAGAACAACGCACGACTTGTGATGGTGGAGATTGGTCAGATCTATTGGAAGCAAGTTTTCATGCAACGAGTAACCAACCAACCCATCGAAATCAACTTCTAAGGCAAGGACCTGCCACCAACAGTGTCATCAAATCTGGTCGGCTGGGACGAGTGGGGTGTTTCCACAGGCTGCTAGGAAAACCTTAGTAATAGATTCAAATTCATGCATAATAATAATAATAATAATAATTGTTGATGTGTATAATATTGTGGGCTTCAGGCCCAATTAGGTTACTTGTATAGTACACATATTTACTTGTACTGCACACATAATTACTTGTACTGCACACATAATTACTTGTACTGCACACATATGCCTCCTATATAAAGGCACCTATGTACATTCTTTCTTCAAAAAAATACAATACAATAGCATTCAGTATTTCTAACATGGTATCAGAGCCACTGCTCTGATCTTTCTCTTAGCAGTCTTGTCTCTCTCAGTGTTACTCCACCCTTATCGCTTCTGCCGTCACAACAGCCACTGCAGCCACTCACCGTTGAACCTCCGACATCTCTCAGCCGTTGTCCTTGGGTTCCGGACCTGCAGCCGCCATTGTTGAGGAGTCCCGCACCACACAGACCACTGCAATCACCGTCTCCGCCGTGCATCTTGCTCCGATAACTTTTTTGCAAGTACCACTGTGATCGTCTCGCCTCGATCTACTCAATCGTGGAAGTCTCGCAAGCTTCGAAGCCTACACGCGCCCTCATGCGCCACCTGAAGAAGCCGCGCCTCAGTCACGCGCCTCCCTCAAGTCCTGCTGACGTCATCAGTGACGTCATACTTCCACGTCACCTAGGGCTGACGTCATCATCCACTTATCTGCTGACGTCACCCACCACAGCTGACGTCATCATTGACTTACCATTGACCAACGTTGACCAGACCGTTGACTTTGACCGAGAGTTGACTTTGACCACTGACTTTTCTACATGGTTGACTTTTTACAGTCCAGGTTCTCCTTACCCAGTTTTTCACGTAAATTTCATTTTTGCAATCTATTTTTGAATATTGTGTCTCTAAATGGATAAAAATGATATTTTTCTTCCTCGTCCTATCAATGTTTTGGCTATTACTCCTTCTGCTCCTCCCATTGAGCAACCTCAGCAATCAGGTGATTCCTCTGGCTCTAGCAATTGTCGCAAGTAGGCCAACAAAAAGCTCTGCAATTATTGCAAGCTTCCTGGCCACATCATTGAGACTTGTTACCGTCGCAACAAATCTACTGCTACTGTTGCTAATACTGAGCCTACTCCGCCGATGCCTTCCATCTCAGCTGAGTCCCAATCTTCTAGATCTACTATCAACCTCTCCCCCACTGAACTACAAGAAGGCTGTTCGTATGGCTGGTAATGCATCTTTTTCCACTACTCTCTCAGTTTTACCCGGTAAGTCTCAAACTTGGTTTTTTGATTCTACCTGTTGCAATCACATGACACCTCACTCGTCCTTATTCTCCAAACTTGACCCTACACCACATCCTCTTAATATTCATATAGCTGATGGTTCCACCATGCATGGGAACAGTCTAGGTTTTGTTTCGACCTCTAACCTCTCTATTCCTGGGGTCTTCCATGTACCTGACTTATCCTATAATTTGTACTCTGTAGGACAATTAGCTGAACTAGGATATCGCCTTATTTTTTACTATTCTGGGTGTATTGTGCAGGATCCGAGGACGGGGCAATAGCTTAGGACCTGTCCTAGGGTTGGGCGTATGTTTCCCGTGGACAATCTTCATTTTCCACATGTTGCTCATGTTTCTGTTGTTGTTGCTGCTGCTGCAGTTTCTTCCTTACCTTCTCTCGCACTTTGGCATTCTCGTCTTGGTCATGCACTATCTTCTCGGGTACAACAGTTAGCTTCTAAGGGTCTGTTGGGTTCTATGTCCAAAGACAATTTTGATTGTACTTCATTTCAGTTAGGAAAACAGTCAGCTTTACTTTTCAATAACAGTGAATCTATCTCTAATAGTATTTTTGAGTTAATTCATTCTGATGTTTGGGGACCTTCTCCTGTTACTAGTATTGGTGGATCTCGTTATTTTGTTATTTTTATTGATGTTTATTCTCGTTATAGTTGGATCTTTCCTATGAAATCTCGTTCTAAAATCTTACCAATATACAGTAACTTTGCAAAAATGGTTGAAACACAATTCTCCAAACATATCAAAACTTTTCGATCTGATAATGCCCTTGAATATACTCAATATGCTTTTCAAGCTCTATTACATTCCTATGGCACTGTACATCATCTAACCTATCCAGGTACCTCTTAACAAAATGGTCGAGCCCAAAGAAAACTTCATCATATCCTTGACACTGTCCGTGCTCTTCTTCTTTCTGCCAAAGTTCCTGCCCCATTTTGAGGTGAAGCCGCTCTTCATGCTGTTCATGCTATTAATCGCATTCCAAGCACTGTCATCCATAATCAGACTCCGTATGAGCGCCTTTTTGGGTCACCCCCTGACTATCATTATCTTCGCTCCTTCGGATCTGCTTGTTTCGTTCTTCTTTAGCCTCATGAGCACAACAAACTTGAGCCTCGATCTAGACTTTGTTGTTTCCTTGATTATGGCGAAACTCAAAAAGGGTATCGGTGCTATGATCCTATCTCTCATCGTCTTCGTGTTTCCCGTAATGTTGTCTTTTGGGAACACCGCTTGTTTGTTGAACTCTCTCACTTTCGTTCTTCCCTGACTAACTCCTCTGTTTTAGAAATCTTTCCAGATGAGTCTCCTGTTCCTTCTACAGATACTCTTAATCCTCCTTTGGACTTCTCTATCCAATCTCCAGATATTTTTTATGATTCTCTTAGACAGGTTGAAGATGAACAGGTTGATAACGAGCTACCCCACCTTGAGCCTGGGTCCCCTGCTCTTGCTCCGCCTGAAGATCCTCCACAAGACATTCCACCTCGCCACTCAACCCGGGTAAGATCCATTCCTGCACATTTACTTGACTATCATTGTTACATTGCCCTTGCTACACTCCATGAGCCTCAAACCTATCGTGAGGCCTCTACTAACCCTTTATGGCAAATTGCAATGAAAGAAGAAATTGATGCATTAACCAAAAACCATACTTGGGATCTGGTTACTCTCCCTCCTGGACAGTTTGTGGTTGGTTGTAAGTGGATCTATAAGATCAAGACTCGCTCTGATGGGTCCATTGAGCGCTACAAGGCTCGTCTTGTTGCAAAAGGTTTTACACAGGAGTATGGGATTGATTATGAAGAGACTTTTACTCCAGTTGCCCGTATCTCATCTGTTCGTGCCCTCTTACCTGTTGTCACTGCTAGTAAATGGGATCTTTTTCAGATGGATGTTAAAAATGCCTTCCTTAATGGCGATCTGAATGAAGAAGTCTATATGCAACCTCCTCCTGGTCTTTTTGTTGAAACAAATAAGGTTTGTCGCCTCCAACGTGCACTTTATGGCCTTAAACAAGCTTCACGAGCTTGGTTTGCCAAGTTCAGTTCCACCATCTTTCGCTTGGGTTACACTGCCAGTCCTTATGATTCTGCCTTATTTCTTCGTCGCAATGATAAAGGCACTATTTTACTTCTCCTCTATGTAGATGATATGATCATCACTGGTGATGACCTCAGTGGCATTCAAGAACTCAAGGATTTTCTTAGTCAGTAGTTTGAGATGAAAGATCTTGGTCATCTCAGCTATTTCTTGGGTCTTGAAATCACTCCTTCCACAGATGGTCTTTATATTACTCAAGCCAAGTATGCGTCTGACCTTTTGTCTCGAGCTGGACTCACTGACAGCAAGACTGTTGACACTCCAGTTGAACTTAATGCGCATCTAACACCCTCGGGGGGGAAAACTATTGTCTAATCCCTCTCTTTACAGACGATTGGTTGGCAGCCTAGTTTATCTCACAGTTACTCGTCTAGACATTTCCTATGTTGTTCATCAGGTGAGCCAGTATCTGTTTGCTCCACGATCGACTCACTATGCTGCTATTCTGCGCATTCTATGATACTTGAAGGGCACTCTCTTTCATGATCTTTTCTACTCAGCTCAGTCTCCTCTTGTACTCCGTGAATTCTCTGATGCTGATTGGGCAGGAGATCCCACTGATCGCAGGTCCACTACGAGTTGTTGCTTTCTTCTTGGTTCTTCTTTGATTTCTTGGAGAAGTAAGAAACAAACTTTTGTGACCCGCTCCAATACTAAAGCAGAATATCGTGCCCTTACTGATGCCACATTTGAGCTCCTTTGGCTAAGATGGCTTCTTAAGGATTTAGGTGTGTCCACATCCTCTGCTACTCCTCTTTATTGTGACAACCAGAGTGTCATTCATATTACTCACAATGATATCTTCCATGAACGGACTAAACACATCGAGATTGATTGTCACTTTATTCGTTATCATCTTGTCCATGGTGCTCTCAACCTCTTCTCAGTCTCCTCCAAAGATCAACTTGCTGACATCTTCACCATGTCACATCCTAAGGGACGCTTTCGTGATTTGGTTGACAACCTCAAGCTGGTCTCACATCTACCTTGAGTTTGAGGGGGGCTATTAATATTGTGGGCTTTAGGCTCAATTAGGTTACTTGTATAGCACACATATTTACTTGTACTGCACACATAATTACTTGTACTGCACACATATGCCTCCTATATAAAGGCACCTATGTACATTCTTTCTTCAAAAAAATACGTATTTCTAACAATAATAATAATGATAATGATAGTAATGGTAATAATAGTCGTAGTAGTAGTAATAATGGAAAGCACTAACAAATGCGCCTTAGTTGATTACATAGTCGTGGGGAAACTCATTAGAAATTGTGGAAGCGTAACTACGTAACAATCATAGGTAGTTATAAAGCCATGATTACGTATTGGAAAAAATAATCTGCTTACCACCAAACGACATTGACAAACTGGCACATAATATCATTCTCTTTGAATAGGGTTTGGCTTCATGTCAAATTAAATTATCGCTGCATGTCTTGCATTCTACCTAAAGAACTTGTTGGTATTTTAAGTAACATGACATCCTCGCCAATGTCACCACGATATGGTGAAAAAGATTTTACATTTTGTTGTATCTATTAAAGCCACCAAAACAGCCAAACAGGGGATACTCTTGTCAAAAACAAAAAACAAAAAAACAAAACAAAAATATCAGAATATATATAATATTTCCAAATCTACACAAAAAGCACATTTTAAATGTTATTGAATTTGCTCCTCAAAGAAAAAAAAAATGTAATTGAATTTGCTTTCACGTGCTTTCGGACAGTTTAGGCTAAAATCAATGTCTTCAATCATTCGTTAAATAAAAAATATAAAAAATCAATCAAAATTATTGAAGCAAGAGAGATGCCAAAAACCTATGACCATGATAACGACGGCCACAAGATGATGATAATGATAATATAATAATATCAAATTTTGACTTGTCCACTATATAGAATACAAGAAAGGCCTAGCTCAAGTCAAATTGGTTGACGTTTACGATTTACCGCAACCCTTTTAGGAAACAACTTGTAGTCCTAATCATAATAAGCTACTCAATGATGTTAAATGATAAAAGTAAAACAATAATTTCTCGAGTGTGCTCATGGTTATCCTGATTCCTTACTTGCAAGGTGACTTTCTCATGGTTATCCTGATTCCATACTAATAATATTAATCAAATCATGGTTTTAGGATATTTGTTAATAACTTTTGCGAATGTGATGTAGCGATAGGTCTTGTGTTCAAGTACTAGTCTTGAAAAGACCTACCATTTCAAACCAAGTGCTAAGAGGTCTTGTGTTCAAGTACCAGTATCGAATCATACTTCCTAATATGCATGTAAAGAGGAAAAATTTCTGACCTATTACAAGCTGACACATCATACTACCAAGTCCACAAAATACAACAAATTACAAAACTCCACGTATTGTTGGTAGGTTTTGCTATCACTACTCAAAAACCAACAGAAATTTGCCAAGTGTCATGCAGAAACCAATCACGCATCAGCACATGTAAGCGATAACATAAGCAGCTTCGCACATGTAAGCGATGACATAATCAATCTAGCACATGTAAGCAATGACATAAGCAGGCCAATCAAGCTGTAACATGTGTTACCAATCAGACTCTGCCACGTGTCGCTCACCCACCCTCAAACTCCTATAAATAGAAGCCTTCCTGAGGCATTTCGGAGGCAGACCAAGAGACCAAGACATCTTAGGAGAGGAGATCAAGCCATCTAGAGCAAGCAGCATCAAAGAAGATTCAGAAGTATTGAAGCTTTGCTAGAATCAAGCCCTGAAGCCTCCAGGAACTTCAAGAACTTCAAACTTTGAATACGTAGAACATTCGAAGTAAAATCATCTACCTAGATCTCAAAGGTCATTGGAATCAAGCTCAAAAGCCTCTAGAAATTTCAACAAACCACAAATCAGTGAAACTCTACGGATTTAAGCCTCCAAAACCCCGAAAAACTTCCACCACAAACCTTCAAATTCGAAGAATATTCGAAACAAAATCATTCAAACTACCTGCCTAGATCTCAAAGTTCACTGGAATCAAGTTCGAAAGCCTCCCGAAACCTCAACAAACCATAATCAGCGAAACTCTACGGATTCAAGCCTCTAAAGCACCAAAGAACTTCCCCCACAAACCCTCAAAAAGGAAGAACGCATGAAGAACACAAAGAACACACAAAGAACGTGAAGAACAAAAAATTTCTAACAAACTCATAGACAGAAATTCATTGTAATTCTGTTTCAAAGATCTTCGATCCATTCTTCAGCGAAATTGAAGTAAATTTGGTGTTCAAATCAAAATCACATTACCACAACTTTAATCAACAAATCTTTCAAGGATATAGAATCAGAGAATCACTCTTTTGTAATCACAGAGAATTGTACTACACATATTCAATACAAATTCGCATTTGTGAAACTATTTTACTTGTTTAATTTATTTCAAACTAGAAATTTAGTCGTCCACAATGCAAAAATCGTGATAATGAGGTTGAGTAGTGGCACGCCTTGCTATGCGCTGATGGTGCCAATTAGACTTACCAAAAAGTACAAATAGCAACGTACCATGGAATGTAAGACAATGATTACACACGCGAACTCCCTTTTTCTTTTTCTTTTTGTAAATAAAAAAAAATGGTATTAATTTGTTAATAAATTATTTTATGAAAGTTTTGATACAATTTTTATAGGAAATATAACAAACAGTAAAAATATTTAGTGTTTTTTTTTTCTTTTCCCATAATTTTTAAAAAAAAGTATATTATAAAGGAATTCCCTTGGAGCATTTAAATAGCAATGTACAATGGGACGTAGGGTAATGATTACACACGCGAACTCCCTTTTTTCTTTTTGTAAATAAAAAAATGGTATTAATTTGTTAATAAATTATTTTATGAAAGTTTTGATACAATTTTTATGGGAAATATAAAAAATTGTAAAAAAATTTAGTTTTTTTTTTTTTTCTTTTCCCATAATTTTCTTTTTAAAAGTATATTATAAATGAATTTCCTTGGAGCACCTATTAAAAAAATTCATAATTCAAATTTATTATAATAACAACGTATTAGTGCTTGATTAAAGCCCTCATTAGATAACCCCCGACAAATATTGACCACACAATTGGGAACTACAAAAGATTAGATGAACCACCTTGAGAATTAGTCATTCCTATCATTATTAACACATTCATATAACTAAGAAGGTCATTGTGGGGGCAGGTGATCCGAGCACATTTTTGGACTATGGGCCCTACTCGAGAATGATTAAAGACTCAAGGATGAGTAAAGATCCATGTGCATATAAACAGGAAGACCGAGGAGAAAAGGGGAACTGGCATAGGAACCGGGGTTCACGAGGAGTAAAGGCATCTCGAGAATGCTTTAGGTAGTCAACCATACTGGAAAGAGGAGCTCCAAGGAAGGTAACAGAGTCGTGTCAGTAACGGAAAGAAGAAATATCTGGGAAGATGATTGTCACCTCCATATTTAATGTACTGCACCAACTGAACTGACCTCATTTATGAAGAAATGACACTTGAACAGTGTCTTCACAGCTCCTACTACCTCCATAAAGGTCTTGATGAGACAAGCATCCAATGGGTTCCCTAGAAATTGAAAGGTGGAAGGCTGGGATGTATTGGAGGAAACTATATAAGGAAGTGACCTCCATAAAAATGGGCATGCAATACTGGAACAAGGGAGGGAAAAAAAGGAAATACAAGAACTCATTGTAAGAAGATTATATGTGATCAATATATGAACAATTTGTCCTCGGACTTGCCCAAGGAGGAATTTTATGTTGAATTTATGTCTCTTACCCTTTTAACTGGAGCCTAGTCATTCTTGAGCCGGAACTTATGTGACTTTGTAGTTAGCTTATAAAATCCACTCTCTAAAAAATTTATTGTTTTGGGCTTATTGGACTGGCACACACTGTTTTAGGTGGGCTTAAGCCACAAATCTAGTCTTTACAGTCATGGTAATTCAACATTCATTAATTACATCCCCGAAAGTGTCATAGACTATTATAAATAGAGTAATGCTATAGATACAAACTATTTTATAATATTTTTACAAACTGCTGATGTGATTTTTTAGCATTTTTAAAATACTTATAAGTAAAAATGTGATGTTAGTTATGGGTCCATATTAGAACTAGTAAGAATTTATTATATCAATAGCTTGTAATATTGTAAAGTAGTTTATAGCTGTAACATTACTCTTATAGATAGTTGCTTATCTCAAAATTGGGTCATAGGTGGTTTTTCACTTGTTACTGACTCTAGGCCAATCTTAAGATAGACCATTATAAATTGGATAGCAATATTGAATATTGATGCTAACGTGGATGGTTGTGCTGTAGATAATTTGGTGTAAGGACTGTAAAGAAATGCGTAATAAACAATAAGAAAGGATGCAAATAATATTTTGCAAGATAACATACTTGGAACTTGTAGCAATTAGTATAAGAGTTCATTTTTAAAGACAATGGTAATGGGATCCACTTAGAAAAGAAAATAAAGAAAAATATGCATATATCTTTTTTATTTGTAAATATCAACATATAATGTAATTGATTACGATCCAGTGATATTTTCACTTTTCTTTTCTTTTTTCTTTTTTTTGAAGTGAAGTGACATTTCCACTAAATCGGTTTTTTCTTTTCTTTTCTTTTCTTTTCATAGATTTTATATGATTTGAAATTTATATTGTCCATTTTATGATAATTGATCCATACCATTAGACTAAGACATTAATAGATTTCCCTTTTTATGATCATAGAATTCTTATTGAGATCATTTATTCAATATAAAGATATTTTACTTATTGAATTAACTAAAAAAAAAATTTGATGTCTAGTGTTGACCCATCTGGTGTTGACCTGTCTGGTGTTGACTCCTGTGCTAATTTACTCATATGATGATGCTAACGATGAAGAAGCATACTGAAGCTGGGTTTGATCAAGTAAGTTTGGGATTTGAAGGGAATATATATTGGAAAGTGGATTGTCCTTTGTTGTGGTGGTTTATTTGCCATTTAATTTCATGTTGTGATAGTCATTCTTAGAAGGGAATGACTAGTGCACACAACTAAGTATACATAAAGCAATCACAGTTGTAATTTACAAGGGAACTCCCAACGTTAACTAGTCACATTTTTCAAAATTGTAACTTAAAGTCAGAAGTTCCCTTCTAAATTGTATTTTGCATGTACTATATATGTGTATACTAAAGTGTGTGTAATAGACACTACCCTTCTTAAAATATTTTGTAGTAAGCAAGTTATTGCAGGGTGTTCCTAATGTAATGAACTAGTGTAATGGTGTTGTTTTGTGCCTACAGCCTTTCTAGCTGCGTGTGACTCTATTTATATAAACTATCAATTATCTTAATGTTACACTACGTGTATTAGTCTTTCTATTGTTTGTTTTCTTTTGGGGATAATTTTAGTTGTTTTGCTCACCATTTATTAATTCTAAGAAATGTACCCTTTGTAGTTTCATTCGGTTCAGTTGCATTAATATTCTCTAAACTAATCTTCAGAGACGTTAGTTCCATTTTTGAAAGTGTTTCCTAAGAAATAGTAAGTGTTGGGACTTTCGCTAGGTACGCGCATGATTGGAGTTCAGGAATCTTTTAATAAGATTGAATGTATTTAGTATTTTCTTATTATTTAGTTTTTTATGCACATGGAATTTGGAATTTATTTTGATTGATGTTTTGGAGACTTTGACAATTAAATTATTGATGATAATTGGATTTGATTTTACTTACTAATTATTTAAGGATAGTTTTGCTTCTTATGTAGTATTTGGCAATTGTTAGGTAAAAACTTTGCAAGTGTGCAACTGTTGTCACATGTCTAACCTATTGGTTCAGTTGGGGACATGACAATAAATGGTATTAGAGTAAAATTAATTATGTCATATGGCTTAGGGGCTCTGCAACACAACATAGACCCTAGCAAATACGTTGGCAATTTAGATGAGGGAGATTTTAATGCCCCAAATTGTACAAATTTGATTTGATTTGATTGTTTAAACCAATATTGTATGAACATTTGATGAGACCCATAGTGAATGTTTACCAAGTGAAACCCTAATTATACTTTGAGTAGTCCTCTTGGGATCGATGTAAGTATAGATGTAGCAACAGCTATACTTGGATCATTATAAAACTCTAAATCACATGGTTAGCTCCTCAACAATGAGTTGATGTTGTTTTTTCCTGAGGAGATTTACGTAGAAGGAGTCTAGAGGTTGTTGAACCAGTGAACATACAGCCAAGAAAAGTGCATAGGCAAAAGAATAGAAGTCCCTTACCTCCCACTTGATGCGTTTCTCTATCATTTTCTCGGAAGATCACATAATGAAAAGTAATGGAACAAAATTCATCCATTTACTCTATTTTATAAGTAGAATAATACTACTTGACAATTTACAATATATTGTGAAAAATGCTAGTAATTCAAAACTTATTGTTTTAAATATAATTATGCCTTCCTTCAAAAAGAAAAAAAAAAAATATATATATATATATATATATATCTGCCTCTTTGCCAAAGCACACCTTCACAAATCTCAACCGTGCCATCTACAAAGATATTATCAAAGTCTTCTTGAATAACTAAGAACTTTTTTCTTTTGGTTTTGACTCTATTTTAGCTTTGGCTTCCTTCAAAATGAAAAATAATATGCATTTGTTCCTCAATGTTTTTGCACACAATTTGTGTAATCTTTTTGGCACTTGAATGGGGGTTTTAATTATGGAAGTTCCTAAACCTCAACACCAGGTTTCGTTTCAAAAATAATGTGGGGTGATGGTTTTCATCATTTAGAGGTTTTCTTGGGTGAAACCATCGAGCTCCAGCTACATTCTTTGGGCATGAATACTTTACATACTATCACCTTGATTGAGAGGTTTATGTCGTTTTATTTTTTGTATTCCACGTGGAAAAGTAACCTTATTTTATTTGTAGCGTCTATTTTTGCATAGCTGAAGGATAATAAGAAACCTTAGTGGAAGATTAGTAATTTGCTATCAAAAAGGCCACAAAATTTTACCTGAAGTCCAGATTGATGTTGATACGGATAATTTGTAGTGTCTTTTTTTTTTTTTTTCTTTTTTTAGTGATGAAGAGGACTTAATAAATCGAAGGCAAAAAAAAAATCATCAACCATAAAATAAATAAATATAAATTGAAGTAAATAGAAATGAAAACGGAAAATAAAAAATAAAAAATGGAAGAGTAGAGAGATTGAAGAGAGTTAGTGTGAGACTATGAGAAGACTTGCATTGACTGATGAGGTCTTTTGAAAGGTGGCTAGAAGGTAAAATATTGGAAAATAATGCAAATTGAAAAGGTGAAGTAAAGGAAGCTAACAATAAAAGTGGTAGGGTTTTGTGATGCTAATGAGTTAGGGGAGGAGAGAAATTTGAATGAAACAATGAAACATGGCCAGTCAATTTCATTTGTGGCGGGTTTTTACAAAAGTTCTTTAACAAATGCCTTTTAGAACATTTTTTTTAATGAACCATTTAAAAAAAAAATTATATCACTTTTATTGAAATAAAAAAAAATAATTTTTTTTCCTTCAAAAACTTTTTAAAAATAATTCATTAACGAATTCCTAAACTTTTTCCTAATTATAAAGTTTTCTTGACTAAGTCTGCCATCTACGAAAGATTTTAATTTTTAAAGTCTTCCTGAATAAGTCTGTCATCTACAAAGATATTAATTAATTGTAAAACTCGTCTTTGAATAGTTCACTTGTGATACCTTACCAGGAATTTTCCAACCTTATCTCTGTCTTCGCGCACTTATAAGTAGATTATGAGTGATGCTATAAGCCACCTTACTTTGCCAAGCCTAACATAATAGCAAACCAGCATATACATTCACTCACAACCATACTCGTCTCTCCAATTAAAATCCACACATCATGAGTTACAGTCCTTTAGAGCTTGTAATTCAGTCCGCTCAGGGATTGAAGTACGAAAATCATCTCAAAAAAATGAAACCTTATGCCGTAGTTTTCTTTCTCGACCACAACAATATCCTTCATTCCTCTGAGAGAAAGCATCGGTTGACTCAGAAGGTGGTTCAAACCCTACATGGAACTTCAACGTTAAGTTCACCATCAACCTTGCTATAGCTCAGGAGAACCATCTTGAATTGGTTGTTAAGCTCAAGTCACGACGTAAAGCTCACGGTTTAAGGGACAAAGATATTGGTGAAGTCCGCGTACTCATCTCAGAACTGCTGAAATGCTTTGTTGATGATGATGATGATGATGCAGCAGAAGATGAAAAACATATGAGTAAAAGCATTGTGACCTCAGACGGTGAGGCACAAGGAGCACTAGCTTTTTCTTATAAGTTCGGAAGGACTGTGGATCACCCTCCTACCGATCCGAATGTGAAGCAGAGGCCTAAAAGAGGTGCTAATGGCTTCGCAGGTCAATTTTTTGAGGGGTTGGGGAAAGGGTTAGGCTCGGGGCTAATGGATGCGGTAACTGAGGTGGGCAAGGCGATTCTCGATGATGATGACCAGCCTGATGATGATGATGATGATGATAATGAAGATGAATATTCTTAAGCCCATATATGCATCTCATGAAGCTATGTATTGGAAAGTGGGTTAATTAGTCTTTCCGCTTTCGTGGTTTGTGCTGTTCATTATAGTGTTGTATTAGTCATTCTATATAAGAATGTCTTCTAGCGATTAGTAATTTAGTAATCGAGTTGCAGTGTGGTGTAATGTAGTGTTTTCAGTTATGGTGTTAGAAGTTTTTGTAGCTGCGTTAGTCTTTATTTAATCTATCATGTTGTATTAGTCCTTTTAAAAATCATTTTATTAAGTTACTTGGAAGTTTCATTCAATTCAGAATCTCAGATGTGTAGTATGTTTGGATACACGTCCACGTCCCTGCGTTTCTGCGTTTCATGTTTTTTGATTTTTTTTTTTTTTTTTTTTTTTTTTTTTTTTTGAGAAAAGTGTTAACTAAGTTTCAGTGGGTCCCGTGCACTGTTCACGAGACCCACAAATTTCTTTTTCCAACAAAATTTTCATTAAAATTAGACTCACAGCACTAATCACACATTCAAAAATTATTTTGCTAGTGTTTTCAGTTTTCAGTTTTCAGCGGTATCCAAACGGACTCGTATTGTTGAGTTTGGCCTAACTTATAACTCTTCCGTTTGGGATTAGGTGAAACTTATAATAAAATAAATAAGATTATTTGATAGAATTTGAATCAAGTTTGGAGATTTGACTCATTTTTTTATTTGATGCTTAATTCCTTGTTATAAAAGATAGTCAATTAGTTGTCAAATAAGTAAGTCATTAATTAGTTATTGTTTGACAAAAAATAGATATTAAAATCTTATAATTCCATAACCCTTTTTCCTTGTGGATTCAAGAAACCCTCGTGAATTTAAGGTTATTTTTAGAAGTAAACATATTTTGTTTCTTATTTTCTAGAAGTAGACGTGTTCTACTTTTTGACGCTTCCGTATCCTACATCATATAAATAATAGAAAAGATTTGTGGTTTTAGTCAAAGAGTCCTCCCTTAGGGAGAGACTTTAAAGAGATAATTAGAGAGATTTGTTATTAGTGAGTATAGAAACACTTTGTAATCTATTTGTGATATATAATGAATTTATCATCGGCTACTTATGCTTATAGGTTATTATTAGACCTCGTAAGCCTTGGTTTTCTTCTCTTCTCTGTGTGATTGTGACTATTTTTCTTTTCTTTTTTATTTTTTTTTAATTTGGTGTGGTCCCTTTTTTTTTTTTTTTTTTTTTTTTCCACTGCTTGTTTGTTAGAACTTTCTCACACCCATAATAGTTGTTATAATCAATCTTGTTCGGGGGTGCCTTTGGAGGTTTGTTCACTCAACAAACTTATTTCAAAACCAAAGTTTGCTACTTAGGCATTTGGATTTGTTCTCTTTGGAGATTTATTGCTAAGTGATTCATGAATATAATCATTATAAAGAAGGATAAGTAAGCCCTCTGTAAAAATTTGGTAATTAGGACTTGTATAGTCTTTAATGTAAAAAATTGAGATTAAAAAAATTGATGGAACGAACAACTTCGACATGTGCTAAAGTTATAGATTTCTTAATCCAATAAAAGTTGGACTAAATGACAAATCTAAAGAGAAGTCAGATAAATATTGGAAGAAGATGTAGGAGATAATATTTTGTTGATGAAGGAGATATTCTTCAAAAAAATTATGATTGCCAACTTGCTTATAAAGGTAATCACCTGAGATCAAGTTCCATCACTACTTGGAGTTGATCAATATGGATTGTACTTCTGATAAATATTATGCTTATTGGCACATTTGAAGATGACTAGCTTGGATATGATGCACTTTGTTCTTTTGGTTGGACTCTATTTTAGCTTTGGCTATTGGCACATTTGAAGGTACCTTGGGGGATATGCATTTGTTCTTCAATGTTTTTGCACAGAGTTTGTGCAACCCCTTTCCTTTTGGCACATGAGGGAGGTTTTAGATATGGAAGTTCCTAAACCTCAACACCCGGCTTCACCTCAAAAATTATGTGGGGTGATATATGGTTTTCATTATTTTAGATTTTTTATTTTTTTATTTTTTTATTTTTTTAAGGTAGCTCCAGCTACATTCTCTAGGCATGAATACTGTTCATACCATCACCTTGATTGAGAGGTTTATGTCATTATAGGGCCGGCTGAACCTATAAGCCATTTAGGCCACCGCCTAAGGCCCTTACTTGTAAAAGGGCTCACAATAGTACTAATATATTATATAATGTTGCTTTCTCATCTGAAAAAAAAAAAAAAAAAAAAAAAAAAAAAAAAAAAAAAAAAAAGAAAGAGTTACGGCCCACTCAAAAGATTAAGGCCCTGCCCAAATTATTTAAGCCCCTAATTGAAAATTGAGAATAAACAAGTTATTTCTGACCGTTTCTCACAAATGAAAAAAGCTGAAATAACATGAAATCCAATCAAATCACCAAATCTTTAGCTTTCTTAGGAAAAAAAAAAAAAAATCACCACATCCAAGTATCCTCTGAATCAAACCTTTATACCACATTTCATTAAGAAAACCCATGTTTATTACTTGAAATGTAGAGAGGAAGAGAAAGAAAGACACTAATTTTCTCAATATACAAGTAACAAAATGCAAAAGAAAAGATAACAAAAGGTAGAAAAAAGAAAGAATAGATAAGTAACAAAAGGCCAAAAAAAAAAAAAAAAAAACACTCACTCTCTCCATCTTGATTCTAAAAAAAACTCTCTTTTTAGTTGGCTTACTCATCAATTGGTGTTGGCAATAGACTTGGTGTGTTCACAGATCTTCATTTCAAGTTCGTTTTTTGTTTTCTCATCTCTTTGCCTCTTTGGTCTTCTTCATGGAATTATCTTTGCTGATAGGTTTTCCTTCCTTTTTTTAGCTTGACTTTTGTTGTACTCTTTACTCTTTTTTGTTTTTACTCTTAAATCTTGATTTCTTTAGTATTTTCTAGAAGACTATGGAATGGAACCCACTTAAAGCATTGATCCTAGTCCTACATGATTTTTTTTTTTTTTTTTAAATCAGATTCAATGGTATGGATGGATAGTGGGCTAGTCTTAGTGGATCAAGTTTAGTCCTACACGTTTTGCTCAAAAAAAAGATTTACTACTACAATCCTACACAAAAAAAGAGTATTGATAACAAAATTATAAATTTAGAATAATTTACTTTGTATTAATATTAATATTAATTTATTTGTGTAGGTTTAAAGTATAAAGTGATCATACTAAGTAAAGCTACAATTGTACTTTTGATCAATCAGGTTCTATTGTTTTATACATTAAATTTATATTATTATAGTTAAATTATCATTTTTTTATTATAGATTGTGCTTTATTTATTCATAAATATTTTTTAATTACAAATGTCTACTAGAAAATATCCATCTGGATATGAAAAACTAAAAATAAATAAATAAATAAAAAAGACAAAGAGAAGAACTAATTGAATCTCAAAAAGGAGCTATGGACAAATTTATACTAGTAAAAAACAAAATCTTGCAAAAAATTTGAGTAAAGGTTTCGTAAATGAACAAGAAATTCATCAAAAAGAGTTAGAAAATAATGAAAATATACAACAAAATGATAATAACGAAGGTCGTCATGATAATGTTCAAACATGTAATATAAGCATTCTTGATAATGAAGCTCAAAATAATTTAGAAGAAAGTGATAATATTAATGATTAACCTAATTATATTCCTACAAATATTTTTGATCTAGGTCAATGAAAAATTATTGATATAAAATTAAGAGATTTGTTAGTAGAAAATGGTCCAATAAGAGTTGATGATCTAAACTTTCCTATAGATAAGAACTCTAGACATTTTTCTACTACACATTATGTTCGAAAATTACCGAATGGGGAGAAACATGATAGAAAATAGTTAGTGTATTAGAAGACTTGGATAATAAAAGGCCCCATTTAAAGTTTTCGCTCTGAGCCCCCAAATTCGTTGAGCTGGCCCTGTGTCATTAATAACAAAAAAAAGACAGATTTGTGTCGTTTTATTTTGTATTCTATGTGGAAAAGTAACATTGTTTTAATTGTAGCATCTATATTTGCATAGCTGAAGGATAAGAAACCTTCATGGAAGATTAGTTCGTAATTTGCTATCAAAAAGGCCATAAAACCTTTACCTATAAAGTCCAAATTGATGTTGATACGGATAAGAATATTGATTAAAAGCATCCACAGCCAAAATCCTAATCTCATCTTATTTTACCATCTCAAAAAGTTACTTTATCAATTATACAATACAATTTTACAATTCTCCAACATCCCAACTTTTATTTCCCAATTCTACTCATTAAAATAATATTTCTATGCAATAAAATAATATATCTCACAATTATCATTATACAATACAACAGATTATTTATACATTATTTATTCTCTCTCTCTTTCTTTCTGCTCAAGAACCACAATCACCACCACCACTGCACACCACCACCACCACCGACAACTCATAATCTACCGTCAACACCAAAAAAAACAAAACAAAACCCAGAGAGAAGACCAGAACCACGCCGCTGCACCTACTGCCCTCTGACCATCAACACCACCACCACCACCCTCTCCGCCCATCAACACCACACAAAAAAAAAAACACAACCACCCACGGTTAAAAACTAGACCCACCACCGCCGAAGCTCGAAGTAAGCAAATTCGCCGCTGAGAAGCTTGAAGGAAGTTGATTTTGTTGACCCACGCGAAGAAGGAAAAATGAAAGAGAGAGAGAGAGTTGCCGAAGAAGGAAAAAAGCGGAGACCCACCACTGCCGATATAGAAACCCACCACCGATCTAGAGAGTTGCCAGAGAAGGAAAAACACAGAGACCCACCACCGATCTAGAAACCCACTGCCAATCTAAAGAGTTCCAGAGAGAGTGAAGATATTGAGAAGAATCAAAGAGCAAGAAGAAGAGAGAGCAGAAAGAAAGAGAGAGAAGGAAGAGAGAGAAAAGAAAGAGAAAAAATGAGAGAGGAGAGAGAAATTTCCGGATTAAAACGAGAGAGAGAGAAATGAGAGTATTAAAAAAAAAAAAATTTATACAATTCAGTTACAGTACCATCTTGCATTTGAGATGGTACTATAGCTATATCTCAAAATAAATTTGGCCTTTTAGCATTTGGCATTCCCATTGTTGAGCAGTTTTGGGGCTTAAATACCAAATGTTCCTAACATTTGGCATATACAAGCCCCACTGCTGATGCTCGATAGCTAAATAAGTGAACTTTTTTTGTCTTTTTTAGTGAAGAGGACCTAAAGAAACCACAGCTACATCTGGGTTAATATATAACCGCCTAAGCTTAAAACATTTATGTTGTTATCCACTTGTGTCTTTATCACTACCTTCGAACGTGCTTGCAGCATGCATGCATATAGGGACAAAAACCACAAACTCGCTGTAGACTTTGTTATTATGCAGCTAATTAAGGTTTCAGATACCATTTGTGGTTTATGATTTTCAACAATGTCTTAATGAGAAAAATAATGAATTAATTTTGTTCTTCTGACCATTCTTTTTTTTTCTTTTCTTTTCTTTTTTTTGGTTGGAATTTTTCCATCAATTTTAAGGTTGATTATGTGTTTGGCCAATAGTATAGTCATATAACTGTTTGGCATTATAAAAAATATTATTAATTTTCAATACCACCAAACACAAAAATATGATTTTGAGTTAAAGCTATAAGTGAAAGCTATAGCCGCATTTTTTAAATGTGGCTATAGGACATATTTTTAGCCGCGTTTAAAAACGCAGCTATAGCCCTTTTTTTTTTTTTTTTTCCCCCTAGGCCAGATGGCTTAAGAAGGACCTCCACACCTGAGTTTAATCTTGCAGAGTAAATGTACTATAGAACTCAAAAAAGATGGTAGAAAAATTAAAAACTTAACCTTGCAGTCAAAATTGAAAACTAAGAAACAACTTGTAAAACAAATCCTAGCAGTACAAAACCCTCGTAATGACTTTCTAGCAGTACAAAACCCTTTAACATATTCATTCACATGTAAAACAAATCCTATATTTTATAACCGAGTTATTGGGTCCATTTGGATTGAACTTATTGTTGCTGAAACTGAAAACTGAAAACACTGTAGCAAAATAATTTTTAAATGTGTGAATAGTACTGCAGGACCCATTTTTAATATTTTTTATTGCGTGAACAGTAATTTTTGTCCCCTGCACAGTAATTTTACTGTTCACGCAAAAAAAAAAAAAAAAAAAAAAAAAAGGAAAAACGCACAGATGCAAAACGTGAACACTGAGGCCAAACGGATACATTGTAATTAAATTGAACCATCCAACAAACATAACAAAATGGACAACCCTGTCAAGAAAATTTGACATTGTAAGAATCAATATGTAAGAATTTGACATTGTCTTCCACATCAGTTCAGAAGTTACCTCATTTAATATCTGAAAAATTTTCTTTGGAGTTGCAGGCACTTCCTCTCTCGCTACATCCCCATCCTGACCTTGTAATTGCCTTATCAACTACAAGCCAAAAACAACTTTCTGAACAGTCTTTCAAAATTAAGGTTCATTTATAAAGAATTGAGTGGTCAGAAAGAATTGAGTTTTTCAAGTGCACTTCTTTATCATCAGCTCAAGTTCTTGCTAGCAAAATTACATTTCTTTCATATGTATTCTTTCACTTTACACAATCACACGTAGTAGAAAATAGTGATATTTCTGCACAATTTGGGCCTTCTAAGATTTTTGGTTCTTTTATTTTTCTTTCCTCTCTTTCCCCAAGGCAGATGAAGTTTTCATAGCAATGGTAGTTACAAAGATAGCATAAATAATGACTTCTTGATACATGTAAACCTTACACGTAGGGATTCAACTCACCTTTGAACCAAGTCCTTAGAGAATCTAATGACTGGATCCATGTCATAAACTAGAAATATAGATTTCCTTTATTCATAAAAGGAAGTTAGGAACTTCAAGTGCAGTAAGGGTTGAGTATGTCCATTTTCCAGAACACTATGATTCATGTGTGCAAACTTTGATTGACAGTCCAAAGCCTAGGATTTTTGTACTCTCCATTGTACATAACAAGCTAACTTTAGATTCTTTATCTCTTTTATTTCTATCAGCTCGTAGCATACCCATTTAATGACCACCAACAATAATATCTTTAAAAAAAAGAGCATCCAAGGTATTTTATAAGATGTTAATGGATTTAAGGAGATTCAAGTAACATTAGCATCAAAAGAAACAATGCTGATGCAAAAAACTTTCAAGACATCAATTACTTACCTTTAACAATTCCTCTGGGTCATCATTATAGAGCACGTGAATGAGCCGAGCAACAGAATTTTGTTCTTTGTTAAAATCCTCCTCATCAAGCTATTGGTAGGGTATAGCAGAAACAAACCAAGGTGAGAGACGTAAAGAAGAAAAATCATTATATGTTTCTAACAGTAAAATAAAGATTAAAAATCCTAAATAAAGAAAGAAATAAAAAAATCATGTGGATCAAAAGGTGTTGATAGCAGGCTACCAAGTGAATTTTAATATTCAAATCTCTATCCTATAAGATGAAATTCTGTTTGCCAAAAAACTTTTTATATGCACCTCATCTGCAGCAGTTCCATCCAAGTCCTTGATGAGCCCTTTAATTAATTCGAACAACACCTCAACTTACAAACAGCATATTAAGTTCTAAACCACACTCCTCCAATAAGAAAAAGTTAAGATTGTAGAAAAAAGTGATAACCATAGTGGAGATTTTTGCTTTCAAGGAAAAATCAGCTATTCCTCTACAAAAAGGACCCAACTTAATATTTGGAATGGATAATACCATTAGTGGAAGCTTTTTTTTTTTTTTTTTTTAATAGTAATAAGATTTATTGACATCAAAAAAGGTTGGAACCTAAAGCCGCGTTTGGTTGGAATAGAATAGTCCATTTCAGCAGGTCATGACAAATAACTGAAAAAGTACAATACAATTATATGTTGGAGCAAGAAAGACAATTATAAAAGTCAGGACTGAACTGAATAGAAGAGAATAAAAGTCAGGACAATTATATGTTGGAGGATTTCTTTGTTGAATTGGCCCACTCATCACTTGGAACGGTTCCGCCTTATAGTAATCTGAAAGACAAAGAAATGGTCATTTACAATCTCCTCTAATCTCTTCCCAACCAATTATCATCCATCTCCCACGTGGGACTCTTGGTCCCACACCACCCCTCCCCTTTCTCTTTTTTATTTTATTTTATTTTATACTATATATCTGATAGTTTTGCAACATGGTACACTACTCCATCATATTGCACCATTTTTATTTCACTAGCTAATTAAATCCACCCTCCCCCAACTATCTAATTATCAAAAAAACAAACCACAAAGATTATGCCTTCCTAATGCCTAAAGTAGCAGGCTAATTGTATTAGAAACCTTAACTAACTGTTCATTTACTCAAGATGCTACCACAGTATCTATAGGGAAGACAAGTGTCAACAATAAATGGATGGTGCAATTGGATCTGATTTACTTACTAATTCAATTGTTGTCATTGCTTAGTGAGTGCACCCAAAAAAAAAAAAAAAACCTTCCATGAAGAGTTATGAAGGTTAAAATGGGCACATGATAGGCAGTGCGTGTGGTGCTGCATGGGGTGCCTAGGTTGCTGATGTTTTTTTTTGTGGGGGGGGGGGGGGGGGGGGGGGGGGGGCATGCATGCACAGCTGATGAGGGGTGTGTGGTACAGTGGGGCTAACAACAGTAGAGGATGTTGGATTTGAGGCAAAAAAATCACTAACATTTACAAGTCCTACTTAGGAGATCAAATATATTGGAAATGACCATATTTACAATGTCCTTTATTTCCTAAATGCCACTTAATAAAATAAGCCACCAAAAGTAAATTAACAAACCAATACTAACTTCGCAAGACATTGGAGAACCTCATGTGCACAGAGTAGAATAACTTGCCAAAAATTGTACCTCAACCAGTTAACATCTCTTGATGTTAATTATACGGATTCCAACGGAGGCATCTACAGTTGAAACCCTCAACAATTTTATATACATATATATATATATAAAACTAGAATTCATTCAACCAAAAAGAAATAGGAGTATCAATTATTACTTAAACGGTCAGACTTAGTGAGACACCCTATCTTGTCTTTTTGGTCCTACCAAATGGGATGGGAATGGGAAGCAAAATTTTAACACTATTAACTTGATTTTTTTTTTTTTTATCATTTGTAATGTGAATTGATATAAAGATCCGCCCGCTTCTTTTGACTTGGAGCTTCCTACCTCTTTTTTTGTAATTACTTTCATATATTTAATTGATTCCTTGACCCTAAGATCCCACCCAATACGTCAAAGACTCAAAGATGCTTAATTAAACCCTTTACAACCGTGTTAAGGGCCTAATTTTCTTGGTAAGTCATGAAGTCCTACAGATAGTACCTTTCTTTGAATCTCCCATAGTACTTTTAAGTCTTTGTTGAATTGTTATATAAGTCTTTTTTTTCCTTATTTAACTATTCAACATGAGCTTCTTATGATTTTGCATGAATGTGATTTTCTAGGTGGAAACAATTGAAGGCTTTAATTAATTAATCTTATAAATTAAAATTTATTTTTTTGTAGGTTGTTGTACTAGTCTCTTTCAACAAAGAATTTATCGGATATGCTTTATATATAGAGTTTTTTTTCTTTCTTTCTTTGTTTTGTTTCTGTTTTTGTTTTTTTGTGCGGTTATTGGTAGTAGGGGACTAAGGGTTATTCTGCCAGTTTTATTATGTTTTGTTTAAATGTGATATTTTTGAGTTTTCATGCACATCACTCATATTGTACTACCCTGTCCTTGTGTGTACAATACATGGAGTACTCAGTCAATTAATAAAACCATACATGCATCACATATTTCACTTTTAGAAAGAGTATTCATAAGCAATCGGATAAGATTTCAAAATAATTAGAGTAATTAAAGCTATACTCTAACAAATTGATTTCAAATAATTAAAGAAGATTGGATAATATTTTACTTAATAAATTAGAACTTTTAGTAAAATAAAGAAGAAGGAAAAAAGTCTTATATTGCAACTAATAAAAGTTGAAGAGATGATAAATTACTTCATAACACCCTTTCTTGCTATTAAAGAAAGTACTATGAGAAATTGAGATCATGGAGAGTCGCAAAAAAAGAGTTTTAAGGAAAAACGTAAGAAAGTCAAAATTGAAAAATTGTGAGGATAAGAAGGAAGGGGTTTCATTTATTTATTGAACTAACAAACACTTGTGCAATGTGTAGAAAAATATAGAAAATTAACTGTTATAAGCCCAAACACTGTGGATGCTATGACTTACCCAAAAAAAAAAAAAAAAAAAAACTGTTATAAGCCTATGGTATATTTGTTTGATATATCAACAAACTTTTTCTGTTTGCTGACAATTACAAGTAAAAGAGAATTAAGTAACAATAACTGGCAAAATGAGATCATTTCAAATTTCATAAGAGTAATCAAAACTCATTGACATAGTGACTAAAAATAAGTTTAGAATGAATTTCAGGAGGGAGAGAACAATTTGGAAAATTTTATCAACAGGTGAAAAAACTATTATTAATTTGGTGATATACCAAGGTTACATAGATCTAGGAAACAGCCCTGTCCAATTTTGTACCACAAATTTTGGGAATTTTATATAGTTGATATACAGATCACCAAACTTTACTCTCTTTTTTTAAAAAAAAGATACTAAACTTTATTTATTTTATTCCTCTACATCTACTTCCAACTATGGACTTTTCCTCATGCTAGTTGGAGTGGCAGCAAATTCACTACCAAGGTCACTAGTAGCTTCAAGACCGGTTTTGACCTCCCTAAAGCCAAATTTTGACCTCACTTACAAGGTCAGCAAGACATTCTATCAAACATCATAACAAGCGTATGATGAGGAAAAACAACAATAAACCTAAGAATTAATAATGTGGGCCAACTAAACATTTGTTTGTGATACTGGGAAAGTTATTTTAGAGGAGAAAAAAAACAACAGGTACCTTCTACTTTCTTTGCAAAAACTGCAGGATATTGGTCACTTGTTGAAGAGACTTTAGCTTTGCTTGTAAAAAGCTACCCAAGACGTAGTTCTATTACTTCCATTTGCTCCTGAGCTGCAATCTCAAACTCAACTATAGGCCTATTTAGGTACCGATTCTGCAAAGGAGAAAAAAAAATTACATAAACAAATTCCAAGGCTTGTCTAATGAAAGTTTCACATGATAGAGAAATAACTGAAGGTGCCATTTAACATCAAGTCAAAGCGGTTGAGAAACAAATTCTGCAAAGCTGGTATAATATTGACCTAAAACCAGCAGAATTTTTTTTTCTCATTTCATGGATATCTTATGAAAATATAAGAACAAAGACATGAATATCTCCCAGTGATATTAAATCTATTCAACAGAGGAAAAGATCACCACATGTACAGCCATCCACACCATCTTGGCCTAAAAGATGCTCTTCATCGATTGGTGATCCCAATTAAGGAAATTATTATTGTAGGCTAATCAGGTGTCTGTTGCACTTACATTTAAAGAGGAACTGTTATATGTAAAATCATTTAATTATTTCATGAAACTGAATAAAAAAAATGTACACCCTGAAGATGAATAACGGTTCTAGCACTAAAATGTTGAAAAATGAATTCTAACATGAAATTGTCTTCTTAAAACTATTTATTACAAATTGCTGACTCATCCACACACCTTAATCTGCAAATCACAATGATCCAACAACAGTAAGCTAATCTCACCCCACACACACACATACACACTTATTTTCAATTCAGAAACCAAAGCCACCATGTATCTGCCAATCACAAACAGTGATTTAACACTAGCAACTATAGACCTATATCCTAATAATATACACAACAATTATATGAAACATGATAACAAAACAAAGGGGTTGACACTAAAAAATAGAATCCAAGTCAAATGGGTAACTAAAAAAATAATAATTATGCTAAACCATAGCTGTAGACTAATTGGTAGGTCGGTAGACCTTTATTTGTTAAAAAAATATTGACCACTATCTAACTGTATAATATATTATAATAGTAACAAAGTAATACTATATACTAAATTGTACAAAAATGGGCCATGACATGAAATATTGAAAAATTAAAATACATGTGACCACATTGGAGGACCCAGTCCGCACTATATGTGAATGTGATCAACTGTGAGTCTGTTTTCCACTATAATAAAATCCTTTCCACATTGTTGGCTGGCAAAACATATACAAAATAGCAAACACAAGGGAGAGCCTTCGTACCAATGATGAGTACATCTGCAAATTGTGATTAACATCCTATATAGACACCAAAAATATTCTCTTAGACCTTGAATAAAGCAAACTTACATAATAAAACACAACACTCTGTTATATAAAATCAGTGCCCCAATTTTTGCTGTAATGTTCTACAAGTGCTTGCATAATCTAACAAAATAAAACGAAAAAGAAAAAGAAATATCAGAATTTATGATTAACAATTTTTACATAAAAAGTATTAAAACAAATTTATAGAAAAAGAATGACATACGGTGGTGAAACATGAGTTTTACAAAATTAAATGTAACGTTTCCATTATCATATATAAATAAGGTTGGATGGTTATACTAGTAGTCATATAGCTCAATACCATTGTCCAATTCTCCCCATAAAGGAGAACCCACATTCAAATTCCCTTTATTTTATATATATATAACAGCCAAAGAATAGTAAGGACAAATCTAATCCAGAATCACTTATAGTTTTTTGGTATTGTATTGGAAGTCATAATTAGCAATTGTATTGGAAGTCAATAGGCTGTAATAAGTTTCCGTTTTGTTAAGAATTAGACATATACATATATATGTCTAGACAAGAAAGGCATATACATATATACTAAATGGATCAAACTATAGAGCATAAAAAATGATGCTTAAACCAAAACTCACCCCTTGTAAAGTCCCCTAGGACCTTCAGTGCGCAAAACCTGAAACCATAAATCTCAAACTCATTAGACAAGAAAGGCCAAGCAGCACCCTTTCTAATGAAAGAAATAATTTTGGTCAGTATTATTCTTCATATATTGGTGTCCTCAATAGAAAATTGTTGGCATCAAATAAAACTCTAGGAAGTGAATAATATATATAAAACAAGTAAGCACACACCATAAATAGTAAAATAAAATTTATAAAAAAAGAAAAGATAAGAAAAACAGGTCACATATACGAAGAAACCTTTCAAGGAAGCAGATCAGATTCATAAGAACACACCCAAGAAGAAAATAACCAAAGAAGAAACCTTTCAAGGAAGCAGTCAGCCCCGTTTTTCGCAACCACAGACTCCAATTCCTGAACTTTCTTCCTAAACCCACCAATCTCCCTCTCTTTCTCTTCAATCTTTTCCCTCATCTCCTCATCTCTTTCTCATCAATCTTAACATAATATTATATTTCTAATAATATTAAAAAATTAAAAAAAAAAAAGAAAAGAAAAAATATACAGCCTCATGAATCTTGAAAACCCAAAGCAGCTTTTGGGTGGTGGTGGTCGTCCGCTGAGTGGAAACGAGCTCGACGGCGGAGATCGGAGCTCCGCAGCGTGGATCGGAGAGCGGAGATTGAGAGTGAGAGATCGGAGGGCGGAGGGCGAGGGAGAGAGATCGGAGGGCGAGGGTGAGAGCTAGGAGGGCTGGAGATGTCGAGATCGGAGGGCAGAGGGCGAGGGTGAGATATCGGGGCGAGGGTGAGAGCTATAGGTTTTTTGGTGAAGAAAAGGCCGATCAGTTGTAGTCAGTTCAATTCCTATTTATACAAAGCCGCATTTTATAAACGCGGCCACATTTAAGGGGGAAAAAAAAATTGTTTGCCAAAAAATAATGGAATAGGACGGTCCTATGGCCACGTGTTTTAAATGCGGCCATAGCTCTACCCAAAAATGCAGCCGTAATTTCAAAAAATGCGGTTTTAGATGTGTTCTATGGCCCCGCGTTTAGAACACAGCTTTTTTTTTTGTTTAAGCCGCATTTTTTAAAAACACGGATTTAGTCTGTCTGAGGCTGCGTTTTTACAAACGCGGTCAAAGACCCGCGTGTTTTGTAGTGCCTATTTATTTACCACCGCAGTACAAAGTTTTTGTGTGGTGAAAGTAAAAACTAGGATTCAAAACTTTAGGAGAGAGTTTCACACCCATATAAGGAAAACTTTTTTTACGTGGGACCAACATTCAACTCTTTTAAAAAATAAATAAATAAAATTATTTTCACAAGTGAGAGTAAAGATATATCAACATTGATTCTCCAAATAAATTTCTTTTATGTATATTTAAACAAAGTTGATCATTTTTTATCCATTATATTGATGAGTTATGACTAACCCTAATATTTGGAAATTAATAAGTTATATATTTTTCTTACACACATGCACGCGTATATATGAGAGCTTATTAATATGTTGTGGTCATATTAATTATTGGGCATTGGTAAAATATTGTTTTTATTGAATTTATGATCAATATAAACTCCTAATGTTAGATAAAACCATAGCTAGACTCACCAGAGTCGTCATCTTGAAGCAGTGCCAAGAGAGGAACTAGACTCTGTTGCATGCTAAATGTGCGTGTGCGCATATATAGATATTCTCAAGGTATCAAAGGTACATGAATAAAAAGTTATTTTTCTTATAATTAATTGTGCTCTAGTCACACAAATGTTTTTGTTGAACCTTACACATGTTGTATTAGAACAGATTATGTTAGGACTAGAGCCGCAAAAATCAATATTCTTGAAAGATAGGAATTTAGAGTACATAAAATTTTTGAACCTTTATCTCAAATTATAAATAAATAAATAATTGTACCTCCAGTCATCATCCGGCAATCAAACCATGGAACTTTTGTTTCTCATTGATGAAGATTTTGTTCCTCTTTTGATAGCAGCAAAAAGTTTTAACCTTTGATAAATCCTTTAAAAATTCTCCATATATGGTTGATATTAAAAATTTATGAAGCATGTACACAGATACAACACAGCACAAGACACAACAAAGTGATATGTAATTCTTGAAAAATTAGGGGCCGTTTATTAGTGTTGTTTAAATAACAAATTTTAGTGTTTATGTATTTTTAAAAAATACAAATAACGTTAAAGTGTCTTTGATAAGTCTGACATGAACACGTGTTGAACACAAACGAATTTTAAAGTGACACTGATTTTTGTTGAAAACTGTTAAGACCGAATGTAGAATTTGTTTAAACCATGACTAAAATAGATTGCTTTGTCCCCATACCCCGTGAGCATTAAAAGAAAACTGATTTTATATGGAAGACTTGAGTCAGCTTGTAAGAATTAAAGAAAGGGTACCTATTTTTTGTACGTGGAACCGATGTGTAAAGCATATTTACACAAAGTTAAAAAATCAAAACAAGCAATAAAAAATCAATTTGAATAAAAGGTGAACTCGCATGAACTGCAAGTCAAGTAGTACTCAACCAATCTTGCACCAAATCCGACTTGTCTTTTCAACGGGTGCACCCACCTTTGATGAGTCCAAAAAACTGGCCCTGTTTGGTGTGCAAATTCAAATATATGTTTTCAGTTTTTAAACAATATTACACATTTTTTTATTATTTTTAAAAAAATTGAAAACTGTTATATAAACACACATACCAAACAGATCATTATTTGCATATTTTTACTTCAAGATTGGGCAAGTTATCAAGTTCGAGCAGTTCTTCTCAAAAAGAGGTTCAAGCAAATTATTGGGTCTATGTCTAATTTTCCACATAGAGTAAAAAAAAAGGGAGGTACTTGACCTAGGAAACGTGTAGGCTTGTAATTACCACTTCTTTGGAATAGGGTCAAATAAATGATGTTGGATTTTTGTGTACCACAAAGAAAATATATTTGAAAAGAATCTAAAGGAAAGCCTTCAAATTTTCCCTCTTTTCTCCCAAAGTACCTACAATCAATCTTTTATTACAAGGACAAAAAAAAAAGTTATAAAACTGATAATTCTTTTCTTTTAGTTGTCAAAAAAAAAAAAAAAAATCAATCTTTTTTTTATGAAACACGAAAGCTTTTATTCAAGAAACACAAACCAGAAACAATTGCAAAGGACCAAAATGTGCTCCACTAAGATAACATTCAAAACAACACTTGGGGCAGAGCATTCCACAAAACAACCAGAAAAATTATTCTTAAAACACCAGGAGGCTAATACATGGGCTGCCTTGTTACCTTCTCTAGGACTCCATCTGAAACCAAGGAACTGAATCTGCGAAGCCCAATTAAGAGTATCAGCAGTTATGACTGAAATTCTCCAATGCACTTCATCAGAAGGAGATAGGAGAGCTTCTATACATGTTTTGGCATCGCTTTCTATAACAAACCTCACAGGACCATGACCAGCAGCCACTCGACTCGCCCAGTTAATTGCCTCAGCCCCTGCTTGGAGAGGGAAGTTCATTTCTACTCGTTTTGACAAATTGCAAAAACCAAATCCCCTCTCCAATTCCTGGCAACTAAGGCAATGAAGGAATGGTTTGACCCCACTGCCGCATCACAATTTATCTTAATAGATCCTTGTTTTGGCCTCACCCAATTAACATTGACTCTCCTGGGATTTACTAAGGACACAGAAGAGAAAGCAAAACGAAACTCTGAAATTTATTCCTGACCACTTGTAGAAACTTGACCGAGCAAAATTCTTTTCCCTCATGAATAAGTTGGTTTCTGGCAAACCAAAGCTGCTCCATAACCGGAGCCCCAAATAAAAGGAGCTCTTCCTTGACAATGGAATCCTGAATATTAGCTGGTGGGGATAAAAGGAAGCTTATAAACTGGGTTGAGCTGGTGAACTGCATCCCATCTGGTCTAAAACCCCAAGGACTTCCAACCCAAAGTCGGAACACCCTTTCTAAATAACTATAATATGCTAAGAATTTCGTTAGTTGCCCGATTAGGAAAGAATATATAATACTAGCATCTCGAGTTTTTAAAACTTGAGATCCAAATAAAAATCGAGTTTCTAAAACTCGTTTTTAAGGTTTTTCATTTGCTAATCTGGACAAAGTTGTCCACATGGATATCGAGTTTTAAAAACTCGCTTTACGAACTCAAGTTTCTAAAACTCGAGTTCTATTTAACGTTTTTCATTAAACCGAGTTTCAGAAACACTCTTTATACAAGCATATAAAACCTAAAAACACTCTCAGACACTCCACACTCTCAAAGAATAGTGACTCAGTCACTCACTCATGCTAAAACTTTCAAACTTTCAAAATCACTCACTCTCACTCCCAAATCAGCTACCCTGTGCTCTCAGTCTCCACGGGCTCTCTTTTGCTTTGTTTATTTTCGTCATTCTTCATCTCGCTTGCTAGGTAACAGCTCTCCGTTCCTCTTTTGCTGAATTTATGTTATAGAATTAGGCTTTTTGCATGGTGAGTTACACATTGTTAGAAATGTAAATGTTAGAACTTATTTTGACTGAAGGACTTGTTGCTGCTGTTGTTTTTGTTTCTGGGTTGTGGATTTACTTGGGTTTTCAGTTGCTTTTGATACATGCCCATTTGGGTTTTGTTTAAAATTGGTTTATAGTTGTAGACATAGATGTCATTGAAATCAGAATTTCGTTTTTCATTGAAATTTTCCAAACATTGAACTGAAAAAATCAAGCCAGCCTGCTATGATCACCTTGGAGGAAATGACAAAATCTTCTTTTGTATGGTAGAGAGAAGAATTTTGCACATTTTGAAAGTTTATTTTTGAAAGATAAGGGTTTTATTTTTCACTGTGAAATTGTAGGGTGGTTGTCACTTAGTTCTCACAAGAACCAGCTTAGAGTTACTGCGATAGCTTGATCACACAGTTTTCAACGTAGCCCCTAATACCTGGGACTTATTAGAAATCTACAGGAACTAGAGGTAGAAACAGAAGAGAGGTTTTTGACTAGAGGGATTAGTGACTGCACAACATCAGTCATTAGAGGCCGATAATCTGCTTCTGGTTGCACACACACAGCTGCATTAGCGGCTATCTACAACATCAAATGGTGAAAATTGAGTTAGTAGGATTTAAGAATCAATAATGGTGATAATGATTACGATAGAAGCCAAGCTGACCTGAACTAGATCCTTTTTTGAATACTGGCCCTGTAGAGCCGGATCAACCATTTCCATTAGTTTTTCTCTGTTGGTTAATCGTGGAAGAGCCTATAAATCATAGAATAGATCAAAATTACACTTTCAGAACTTTTGAACGTTAGCTCGTTGTTTAGGACTAGAGGTAATGAACAAAGAATCAAGCTATGATAACTTCAAAGAGTCTTTGGTTATTGAAAATTTGTTACAGCACATTTATATTTAGGGTGTCTTTTAGTGACACAATATACAGGTATTTTTTGTGTTTATGAAGAATAAGTATCCTTTTAGTGGTTTATGGTGTTGCACTCTCTAGAAGCCTTATTTTGAGACATAAAGAACTAGCATAAGAAGCTTGCTACTTACATTTTTAATAATGGTATAGAAATGGGAGGAAGAAGCTGTAACTTAGTGAATTCATTAGGAACACCATTTTTTTTACTCTAGTCATTGGAATAATAGCACAAGAAGCACTCTTAAAGCTCTAGTTAAAGATACAATGCTGGTTTAATGATGCTGATATTACTTCTCAAAATGTGACTACAATAAATAGGCTATGATAAAGAACATTTCATTCTTGATTATAGATATGTTTGTGGTTTAAATATATATAGGCATCACAGCTAGCATCTTTATGATTCAGCACATTTATTATGATTCCATCTCACAGTTACTTACTAGAACAATTGCACTAATTAATTGTTTGGAAGATAAGATGTTCTTGGGCTAGAAGTTTAAGCTTGTCAAGTTGGTTTAAATCAGTGAAGAACTTAAACTCTTTTTGTGGATCTTTGTCATGCTCAACTGAATCACAATCTGACCCTATTAAATCTATACATGCTTCTATTAGGTTCCTAAATCAACTGATTTTAGATTAATTATATCTATTATTTTCTTTGCCCCTTCCTAAGTTGTGATTTAATCTACTTCTCTGCTTATCCATTTGCTTTCCACCACTCCAACCATGGCATGGCTATTAATTCTGCATTTACAGTGTTCATCTGCCTGTATTATGTTTATATAGTTTTAGTTATCATACTTTTTACTCTTGTATACAAAATGATACAGTTAGAGGCAAGGGGGCTTCTCTCAACTTGACAAGGCAGTTTTTTGTGTCTGTTATTTCTGAACTTTGGTTCACTTGTGTGTGTGTGAGAGATATATAAAGACTCCTGGTCAAATCCATTAATTGAATTTACATAAAAAAAGTCCAGTATGAATTGCTTCTAACAATAGATGAATTTGTTGTTAGATTAATTAATTTATAGAAACTTGTTGCAAAACCTATTGTTAGAAAATAGAATAATTAATAGATCCTAAACTGTGTTAAGGATGGTTTTTTGTTTTTCAATTTCGGATCTTTTTGGGTTTTAAATAATGTCAATAAGCTGCTCTTTAGTATAGATTTTCCTTGCATGTAGAATAGCATTCCTTTGTCCCCACACTATTAATGATCTCACAGTAGCACACTTTGCAGTATGGAGCCTCGAATCGCTGAGGAGCTAGATATCGTGCACCTTGGTCCGCTTGATGAGTCATTGTTGACGCAACAACAATATCATCGATCACAGGACATTTGGAATGGCGAGGTGAAATATCTACTTCTAACAACCGCTTTAATTTTTACGTTGTCTTTGACTTTTGGTTAGCAAGTTCTTTCAAAATTGTATATCTTGTTCTAACAACCGCGATAATTTTGTATCGATTTTGTAGGACTCAGGCTCACTTACGTGCCGTGGTCGCACTAAGGAGATGGCAAACATTCAGATGCAAGATAATCGGGTAATTGATATTATCAAGTTGCTAAGGCTGGAAGGATTGTTTAGGGCCCCTTCCAGAGAGATAGATAATTGCCTAATATCGGCCCTAGTTGAGCGATGGCGGCCGGAGACTCATACGTTTCATCTTCCACATGGTGAGATGTCAATCACCCTACAAGATGTGGAGGTCATTTTCAGACTTCCTATAGACGGCGAGGTCTTGGTTGGGCCGACTGCTGTGGTGAATGGGGATTGGAGTGGACTGTGCACGAAGTTACTTGGTTTTACTCCGGTGAATGACAACAAAACTTTGGTGGGGCAAAGAATCCTTATTAGCTGCCTTGTTGAAGCCATTGCAGCACCACTGCCTCATGACGCAACAGAGATTCAGATTCACCAGTATGCCCAATGCTATATTTTAGCACTATTAGGGGATAAGCTTTTCATGAACAAGTCTGGAGATAGGGTGCATTTGATGTTTTTGGAGTTCCTGCGGAACCTTCATGATCCGCCACAGTATAGTTGGGGTAGTGGTTGCTTGGCCTGGTTGTACAGAGAGTTGTGTCGGGCAAGCGGGAAAGGGGCATTGCAGATCGGTGGGACGTGCACCTTGGTCCAATATTAGGCATGGGCAAGGTTGCCATTATTGTGCCCGAGAATAGAGCCCCCACCTAGATGTGATTATGGCCCATGGCCATATGCGCCACTTGCATTTAAGTAAGTATTTTCTTGATATTTAGTGTATTATGCAATATACTCTTCTTAGTAACTAAGTTGTATTATCTTATCTTATGTTATTCGCTTGTAACTGTAGGTGGGTGCAGGTGCCAAGCCCGAAGAGTAGGCCATTCAGCACGGCCTTGACCCACTATCGCCAGCAATTAGTTATAATGCAGCCGGAGCAGGTAATAATATTCAATAATTCTGTTTGGTTATGTTAATTTTCCTTAAGAATATGATTGCTTCATCCTTTAACATATCTCCCTTGTTTCACATTTTAAAATGCTATGATAATTGTTTTTTGTTTCTATTGTAGATTGTGTGGCAACCATACGAGGTAGATTTCAGCCACCTTCCTGACTTCTGCGTAGCAGGGAGGGATACGTGGACGGCAAGGGTGCTGCTTGTGTGTTTTTGCATAGTGGAGATACACCACCCGGACCGTGTCCTTCAACAGTTTGGGTTGGAGCAGCAGCGGCCTGACCGTGTTGTGTACGATGATAAACTGCATAGAATAGACTTGCGTGGGAAGGTGGAAAAGAATTGGAGGGAGGAGCATGAACCGTATATCATTTCATGGGATTCAAGACAACAACGACTTTGCCATGCACCTCCTCACACTGGTGAGATGCCCCACGATCATGATTATTACCGCTGGTACCGTCCGGTCACTCGAAAGTATGTCAACCGCAACAGCGCTAAATTAGATATAATGGTAATGTGTTTAATTAGATTTTATTGCCTGCTTTGTTTTTTCTTTAGTACATGTACGAACGTAGAATCAATTGATTTCTTTTTTCAACAAATTTGGTTTGATCTGACTGACATCCAATTACAAAGACTTTCTGTTGCATATAGTATTATAATAAAACTTTCAGTTCTTAGTTTAGTTGAGTATTTGAGTAGATTAATAAGTACTATATTATCTATTCTATAATTGTTACATAAATGTCTCAAATCTGATTGTACTGGCTTTTTCTCCGTTTCAGATTAAAAGTCATTTAGCGCTGTTGGAGATGCTTCTTGTAGGCAGCCGAGAACACAACCATGTCCGGCGCGTCCTACATCATGTGGCTGGGCTTGGTGGTGATCCTGCAGCAAATGGGCAGGCAAACAATGGGCATGAAACTGAATCAGCAGCTACTGCAACCCCAAGCATGAGCGCTGCACCCCTAAGTACACCGACCCGTGGTCGACGTGCTACTGCAAGCCCAAGCACAAGCGGAGCTAGGGGCCGTGGTCGGCCTGCTACAGCAAGCCCAAGCACAAGTGCAGCTAGGGGTCGTGGTCGGTGTGCAACAACCCCTCGGGTTGTAAGTAGTCTTGAGATACCTGCACCCATCCCGCACGCATCTCCCCAGCCTGCAGTCCCTCCACCCATCCCAGATGCGTCTCCTCAGTCCAAGGTCCCTCCACCCATGGTAGATGTATCTCCTCAGGCCAAAGTCCCTTCACCCACCCCACCTTCGCAGCCCAGTTTCGGTGTTAGTATTAATTCTCAGTTGACCCCTCCTATGCACCCTGAGACACCCTCATACCCACCCACCAGCTCCAGTGCACCCACTTTACCCATAGACCCACCCCATACTGAATCCATGACAATGATCCCCACTCCTGGCCTCTACCTAGAGCATCATTACCCACCTACATCATCCTCGTCCGACCCTCTAGGACCTCTGGTTGGGATTGACACGCTACAGCCAGATACTGATATACCGGACGAGCATCCCCCTTATCAGCCCTCACCCCCACGAGGTAAACCGCAACGTGCTAGAAGAGCACCCACTTGTGGGACAGGTGGACAAAAAATTGGACACAAAGGCAGCTCTATGATACGATAACATTAATTACGATGTTTACACCTATTTTGCAGTTCACTTTATTCTTATCATTACACCGAATATTGATTGTATGCACCTACTGTCTTTGCAGCATGATGATGAGCCTAAGGATGATGCCCCGCAGCCTCCTCCCCCGCCCAAACATTACACGAGGGTTAAAAAACGCAAAATTGGCGAACCTTGAAAAAGAAGTTTGTTAAAGATGCATGAAGCAAATTACTTTGTGTTATGGATGGTGTATGTGAGATATCATAGTAAATTTTTTTATGTCATAGTTTTTGTATGTTGAATTCAATTGGTTTTTGAGAAATATGATGGATTTTGAGTTTTGAAATTTTATCTTTTCTGTAATTTTATTAACTGTGTGTAGTTTGGGTTTATGGATTTCAAAATCTATTTTATATCATACTTTTAAACCCATATAATGTGATTGAAGTTGCAATATTTTGACTTCTTTTTTTGTTGTTGTTGAGCACGTCTACTGCAGTTAGCACTCAGTCCAGTACTGAATTTGGATTTTCTCTCTCAAAATTGCTCATAGTACTAAGTTCAAAAAATGTCCATCATGAATGACAATATATGCATCTACTTTCTTAGGTAAATTGCCAAACATTAGCATGCTTGTAATGTTGATTTGTTGGCACAAATATTGTTTTTGCCAAAACCTTAATCAGCTTGTACTCTGACTTCTGAACCATATGATTTGAAAATATGTTTATAATTGAGAAGATGGGATTTGTTTTTTAATCCCAACATCCGAGTGAAAAGAGCGTGTGGATGTTCAAATTTTATTAGTTATTTATGTTTGTACTTATCAAAAAGAGGAAGCCTATTTATGTGTGTAGTTTGATTTCATCATCTTGCCTATGTACATGCGGTTGTGAGCCATTTTTGAAGGTAAAATGGGAATCACCTTGTATTAGAATTTTGGCTTCTCAGTCTTTGGATTGAATAAATTCGGCTCACTTTTAGTCTGTACTGAATGTGGAATCCCGGGGAAATGATTAACCGCATATTTTCTAACAACAATGGTGAAGATATTGCCTAAAGAATCGATGCAATTGATTGTTTTTTGTTGCAGTCTGTCTCCCTTTGGTATGACTACTTGACTTTTGTTCAAGAATATGATCCAATGGTACGTGATTGTTTGCCTGCTGGCATTTCAAAGGCAAGAAATCTGTTTGAGCGTGCTCTTACTGCAGCTGGTTTGCATGTTACTGAAGGCATCAAACTATGGGAAGCATACAGGACATTCGAGCAAGCTATATTGCTTAGTATTGATGAGTCTGATATTCAGGTCAGAAATTGTTCAGTAACCTTTTATTATTGTTTGATTAGGAATTTTATGATATTAACTAAAAAATCTGCTGTATTGCTAGGAATTATCAATTTTTTTTTTCTTTTTTTTTTTGGGTCTAAGATCTATATGTAAGAGAGGCTTTTCTTTTATATTGCAGGCAAAAGAAAAGCAGAATCAGCGCATTCGAACTTTATTCCAACGATAGTTATCTGTCCCTCTTGTTAACATGAAGTCAACACTTCAGGCTTATAAGGATTGGGAGGTGGAACAAGGAAAAGTTCTTGATGTTGAATCCAGTGATTTGGATGGGATTTCTTCTCATGTTGCCACAGCTTACCAGAAAACCTTGGAGGGGTATAATGCACGTGTTCATCTTGAAGAACAGATTTCAAGGCAGGATATATCTGATTCAGAAAGGCTTCAACAATTTGTGGTATATAGAATTTAAATTAGAAGTTTACTAGATTCATTTTAGAAAGCATGAGTTTTAAGTACCTTTATATTATTTAGACTCTCTCTCTCTCTTTCTCTGTGCTGGTACAGAAATGATGTTATTTATTTATTTTTTTAAGTTCTAAAAGAGATGATTTTGCAGATCTACTTAAAATTTGAAGAGTCTTCTGGAGATCCAACTCGGGTACAAGTTCTGTATGAACGTGCTATTGTTGACCTTCCAATAGCAAGTGACCTATGGCTTGACTACACTCGCTATTTGGTCAAAACCTTGAAGGTTTTCCCTTCTAATTTTTTGCTATGATTTTTTCCCGAGGAGTGTTTTTTGCAATCCAAGTCCTAATATATTTCTTTGTCTTCAGGTAGGCAATGTCGTGAGAGAGGTTTATTCCAGGGCCACAAAGAATTGTCCCTAGGTTGGAGAACTTTGGGTTCAATATTTGCTTTGCTTGGATTGTGGCCGTGCTTCTGAGGAGGAATTAGCTGCTGTATGTTACAATTGGTGCCTTTTCTTTGGAGCAATTGTTTTATGGGAACTCATTTTAATATTTTGAAGCTTAAATTAAACATGAACAAGTATCATAGTCGAACTTTTTTCTTTTTTTAAATATTTTTTTTTTATCATGGTTAATGAGGAAAATCTGTCGCTGCTGATTAAGAGACAATCCTTTTAGCATAAATTGCATTTGTCTCTCCAAATCCTCAATTAGAGATTTTGATTATTAGTCATTTATGAAACGTTACCGACCAAAAACAAAAAAACAAAAAGAACGGAGCATACAGGCAAGCTTTGTCAACTGCTCCTTAGTCTCTCCCTTCCTCCTGCCTTTTTTCTTCCTCTTTTTTGAGCTTTGAGGGAAAAACTACTAGTCATGTATAGTTAGCTAAGATTCTAGATACAGAAGTTCTTAAATTCAATTCAATAATATATGTGAAACCCTGGTAAAAGTTTGCATAACCTGTAGGTTTTGGCTCAAAGCTATAAAAGGAAGAAAGAGATTACTTAATTAAAGAGAACTCATTTTGGCCTGTGTAAGTTTCATTTCATGCAAACTAGCTTGTTGTCTTAGTTAAGTGTATACTGTATACTATATTTTGGTTCATTTGTTTGGGATTGTTCATATAGTACTACCATATAAGTACTTCATATTCAATTTATAGTATTAGGATTTAATTTAAAATTTTCAAGTATTGATTAAAAAGTCTTCAAGCTAATAGTTGAACATGGGGGCGTTTGGACTCCTGGGTAATTTTTAGATATCTTAAGAGGCATTCTATTGGGGAGGCTAATATTCCATTTGACTGCTCCTATACTATGTTTGGCGAAATGGAGGGGGGGGGGGGGGGGGGGGGGGGGTGGGGGAAAGAGAAAGGAAATCGAGAGAGGTGAAGAAGAGAAAATGGAAAGAAAGGAAAACTTCGTCCCTCATGAGGTTTGGCTATCAGGGAATATTGGGAGGACATTATATATATATATGGTGGGATTACCTATCAAAAAAAATATATATATGGTGGGATTAAAAATAAATAAAATTCAAATATTCTCTTTGCTTGATGTGGTGCATCTAGAGGAAAAGGAATGCAAGAATCTTTAATGGGTGTGAGAGAACTACTGTGCATCTGAAATCATATTTTCTACGAACTCTATATGATTGTATGTCAACATCGGGAAGTCTCCTTTACTCAAACTTATTAGAGTTTATTGATCAGTGTAATGTCATAACTTAGATATGTTGAGCATCTAGTATTGAAAAGTCCATTCCACGCTTTTCCCAATTTAGGATTTCCGCATCTTATGTTAAGCTAATCGGGTGATTTTGCTTATGAGGGAAAAGAATAAGAAAAATTTCTCTGATAGTTTTGCTCATTGATTTCAGGTATTTGAGAAGTCACTGCAGTGCACCTTTGTTGCGTATTGGAAGTAGTTATGGTTTATGGGGTACTGATATCTTTTGATGATGAAAATTTTCTTTTTGAGGATTAATTTGTAGAAGTTGTTGTGTCCAGGAGGCCAGGTCAAAGTCGGATTACTACGCCACAGTTGATTTATTTAACTAAGGATGTGAGCTGTCTCTATTTTATGATTTATCACTTCAACTATTATTTGTGGCTTCTAGCATGTAATATAATGGCAAATAAGTCACAATCCCATATCCTATTCATAGGCCTGTTCATGTAATGATTGCAGTAAAGGTTTATAGTGGTTATTAAGGATGGGAGAGTGATGTTCAGGATGAGTTTGTAATCATTAATATCTTCTGTATGATTTAAAGTTACTGGACAACACTTTTCAAGATAGAACAATTTTATGATTAATCAGTTTACCATTCCAATTCATCTGCAGTATGTAAGCTCAAGTTTTTACTTGTCATATTTTCACTAAGTACCACCATTCGTTGGTGGAGAGATTTGATTCTTCTCCTTTGCTTGGCCGAGATAACTCAAAAATCTGCATGGAAGATTGATCTTGAAATTGCAATGATCTCCTAGAGCGGAGATCACGTAGTAGAAGAAAAAAAAAATCACGTTACCTTGTAAAAATGGCTTGCAGTATCAAAGAAGAAAATTTATTTTCCCATATCAAATGGAAGATTATGAATATGAAATATAATGGTAGTGATTGGAGGCTTGTAGCAGTAGAACAAGATATTCCTAGGTGATTATATCACAATGCTGCGTTGTAGTTTTAAATTAAATTAAAATGAACACATTGTATGAAGGTAGTTTTAAATTATATTCGTATGACACATTTCATGGAAGGAATTGAAACCTTCGCTTCTACCACGCTCACCCCTTACCCAACTGAAATAAAAATGGTGCAGTTTTAGCTTATTTGTATGCGTTATGGAATGAAATATGTATTTGTATTATGCTTGTACACATATTGTTGTCGTACGAATATGATAATTGTAAGAATGCAGCAATCAACAGAGGGTGGTAGGAGGGTGTAATGGCCAAGTCCAGTAAAGAGTAAGAGTAAATCCTATCTTGGGATTTAGCAACTTGTACCTCAAAAAAAAAAAGGAATGTATATTGATGCAAAGATTGGTACATGATTACTAAGTTGTATTCCCAAGGTACCGTACTGCTCAGCAATTTGCTATGTAATGTAAGACCATTTTTGTTTACTTGATAGTGAAAATTGAATATTTGTTATCCACTTGTTTTTTTTTTTTTTTTTTTTGTTTCTCCTCTTGAATGTAAACAATATTGTCCAAGTACAATTGGCAATGAGATGATTTTGTTCATTCTCTTTAATGTAAGAGGGAAAAAAATGTTTTTATTGATCTCTCAATAACTTTTTTGACAATTAAGGTGATATGTTGATGTTGCATTAATCAGATATTGTCATCTTAAAAAATTGTTGTAAGAAGTTTTTTTTTTTTTAAATAACTTTTTTGTCTGAGTGAAGTCTTAACATTACTTTTTATTTTCTTTTAAACTAGACAAACATTTTGGATATCACAAAATGGGAAATCAATCAAACGTTGGTTTGGCTACGAAAAATAATACATAAAACATCGTATTTTCTATCAAAATAGATGGTCAGTGTGAGCTTGATCCAGTTCACCAATTAATATCTGGCCACCTCTAATTTACTCCCTTTCTCTCTCAAAATACACACTGCATTTAAGTAAAATGTGTAGGTCCTTGGGAAATGTCATTGATCCGCTTGAAGTAATAAATGGGATATCCTTCGAAGGTTTTCATAAGAGTATAGAGGATGGGGTATCGTCAGTAGTTGCATAAATTGTGGAATGTTGTATGATTTGCTATGACCAAGTTTGGGGATAATTATGTTCCGCCCATTTTCTGGTAAATTCGAATGACTTGTCATTTAGCTGTCAATGGATACTCTCAGTATTAAACAGAGCCATATTCAAAACTATTACAGGTTTGGAGTCATATAAATTCTCAAATGTAGCAAGTACTGTGTATTCATGGTGGCAATACCAGCTGTGTGATGTTTTTATTGAAGCAATTAAGCCTTTCTTTGCTGGGGACACACTTTGGTTGTGTATGAGAATGGGCTATGATTGCTTCATCCTTTTATGCCGTATGTTACGGAAGAATGATGGAAGCGCCTTCCTTCATCAAGTGCTATGGCAAACAAGAGAGCTCTGTGCAAGTATCTCGAAGAATCATATTGTTATTAATGTGCTATTAATGCATTCAAATCATTCAACATTGATAATATATGCAATTGGGTTCAAATTTTCTATTCTCAAGCTTTTATCAAGAAGAAAAAGCTCATATCTCAACTTCAATTATAACAATATGATTTTGATTTGAAAAAAATGATGGCAAACAGTTTCTATATTAAAAAGGAAATTATGGGTAATTTTGTTATAAAATAGTAATAAGCAACCAAAAAAAAAAAAAAAAAAAAGCAACAGCTAAGAAAAAAAAGCCCATTTGTACAAAAGAAAAAAAAAATTGTAAGATTTAAAGTATTGTATAAAGAGAAAGAAGATCTCGAGTGTTTAAAACTCGAGATCCGAAGGAAAAAATGCCAGACCTCCAAATAAAAAAGAGCGAGATTTAAAAAAATTATGAGAAGAACTCGAGTTTGTAAAACTCGAGATCCTTAAAGAAACTTGCTCTGATTTTCCTAGTGGAACTCGAGTTTCATAAACTCGAGTTCCACTGGGAAATTTTTTTTTTTTTTTTTTTTTTACTTGGGCAAATCCCCTGTTTAGGCAGATTGGTTCTCCTATTTTGTTCTGTTTTTCCTAGTAGAACTCGAGTTTCATAAACTCGAGTTCCACTGGGAAATTTTTTTTTTTTTTTTTTACTTGGGCAAATCCCCTGTTCAGGCAGATTGGTTCCCCTGTTTTGTTCTGTTTTTCTCAGTGGAACTCGAGTTTCATAAACTCGAGTTCCTCTGGGAAATTTTTTTTTTTTAATTTTTACTTGGGCAAATCCCTTGTTCAGGCAGATTGGTTCCCCTGTTTTGTTCTATTTTTCCTAGTAGAACTCGAGTTTCATAAACTGGAGTTCCACTGGGAAATTTTTTTTTTTTTTTTTTTTTTACTTTGGCAAATCCCCTGTTCAGTCAGAAGGGTTCCCCTGTTTTGTTCTGTTTTTCCCAGTAGAACTCTAGTTTATGACACTCGAATTCCACTAGAAATTTTTTTTTTCCTGCACATGCAGGCAAATCAGGAACTGAAATGTGTACATACACCTGCTGAGAAACATAGATAAAGAAGTTGAGAATGTAATCTAATGCTCATTGAGAGGCAGAGAAGTTGAGAATGTAAATGCACATAAATTACATCAAAAGGCGTTCTCGCTAGGCACCAAACTATAGAAACTGTTACGCTCTCTTCATAAATATAGTTCTACAATGCAAATGCATTTACATCACAACAAAAGACATTCTCAATATATCAACATTCTAAACATGCACAACCATGCTTACTTTGCAATTCTAACCGTACTACTCAAATCACAATCTTCATAGAGGTACATTGGATAGAGAATTATAAGTACATTCAACAAAAACCAAAAAGTTAATTGTGCCAATACAACGTAGTCACTTTTCCTAAGATCGGTAGTTCGCACAACAAAAACGGCGTCCATGGAAGCATGCCTGCAAAACGTAGACTAATCACGTTAGGAGAGAAGATAGTAAACATTAGTTAATGGTAGAATGAACAACAATTATTTAACCAATGCATAATATTTTCCCATCTACCTACCTACTGTGGCACATTACTGCTTGTGGAAGCGCCACGGGACTGCGAACATTTTCTACGGTTATGCCCAGAAGCATGACACAATCTACATGTTTGCTTGGGTTGATTCTCTATCAAATCTGTGTCCTCCCTCTGCCATCCCGACCCTCAATCCTTATTCCTCACTCCATCCATCTCATTCCTTATTCTTGACTTCACTGGTCGACCTTTGGCCCGCAACAATGCTGGATTAGGCAACCACTTTGGCCCCATGGGATCACTCCACAATGATTGTGACTTGGGAATCACAAATGCATGCTGATAAGTGTTAAGGCATTGTCCAAACCATAACATGGGTGAATATATGCGGTCGAATCAATATTTAAATAGTCACATACTCTAATTGCATGTGAACACGGGATCCCTATGTTTTGCCATTTCCCACAACTGCATGTTCTTTCCCGTATCCGAACTTCATAACTGTGGTTTCCCCCTCCTGCGCTACACGTGAATGAAGTAACTATCTGATATATCATCTGTTCATTGCAAAATGGCTTGAGACAGTGTTTCTTAGATTTAAGCTTATTTCCTTCCCACTTGTCAAAGGCATATTGACTCCCACTTGTCAAAGGCATATTGACTCCATTTCTTACCCTCTGACAGGCGATTGAGGTATTCTTTATGCCGATCATGGAAATATTCAACAAGTTTGGACCAAGTGAACTCAACCAACGCGGCAATATGAAGGCCCCGTGCACCTTTCAGTACACTGTTGAAGCACTCTGATATATTGGTTGTCATTGCCCCAAAACGTCTCCCACCATCATGTGATTGGGTCCACATATCCACAGACTCACTCATTAGGTATGTGTATGGAAGATAATCTTGATTCTTTTCCTTCCCATCCTTCCCCGTCACCTTCTTCTTATTCCGAATGGCCTCCATTTCCACCTGCTCAATGGACTCCATTATGGTATCAAATTTAACTATCTGAGTAGCATATCTTGCTTTCAAGCATGCTGACTTTAGAGTCGAGTTCTGAAAATGTGTGTTGAAATTGCTAGCAACATATCGAAGGCAATATCTATGAAATACCCGTGTTCTTCCATCATCCCCTTTAGGCCAGTTTGCAATGGCGTTTTTGATACCGAGATGTTGGTCAAAAATTATGCAAATGCCTTCGTCAGGTATCACGTGGCCAATCGTATCTCTGAGGCATTGTAAAAACCACCTCCAACTGGACCCTGACTCACAATCCACAACAACAAAGGCAAGAGGGAATACCTTGTTGTTAACGTCGATTGCCATTGCAACCAACAACTTTCCCTGATATTTACCATACAGATGGGTCCCATTAATACTGATAACCGGGTTGCAATATTTGAATCCATCAATGCTTGGACCGAAAGACCAAAACACATAATTCAAAAATACAGTGTCATCTTCATCAGTGGATGTCGTACGATAGAACACCTGGGTAGTCAGATCCTGATTAATATATGCCATAAGCAACTTTTGCAACCTTTGGTAAGACTCTTCCCAATTCCCAAATAATTTCCCAATCGCCTTTTGTTTCGCATCTCATACCTTGTAGTAAGAAGGCTTATGGCCCTCATATTTCGACTCTATCATAGATTTGAGATACTTAATTAAGGTAGTGTGATCCTCACTTAACTGCTTAAGGATGTCTGATGCAATAAAATTACAATTCATCATTCTACCATCATTTTGCACCCCAATCTGTATACACGTGTGAGGACCCTTGTACACGATGATCATCCATAGTCCCTGGAGATTGGGCTTCATGACTGCGCAGACATACCACTTGCATGACTCATCCACGCATTTTGCACTAAGTTTTGTCATGGTCGACCTACTGATCATAAAATGTTTGTTTTCCTTGAGGGCACAAATTGTTAATACACACTGCACCTCCCCTTTATTGGCAAAAGTCAAGCCTTTGCACAAATTCATCCCCTCTCTCCAAGTAGACACAAATGGTGTCTCAATATGTGAAGGATCAACCATATTTTCCCAAGTATTTGCAGAAAATGACAAGGCAGGAGGTGCGTAGGTAGGGATTGTGTCCGTAATGTTTTGGACACTAAGAACATTGTCTGCATTAGGTTCATTACCGTCCAATGCCTCATCGTCATCAATGTCCCTCTCAAAGTCCCTAAAGTCCCCTCTCTCAATCCTGTCTTCAATCTCATCTCTATAGACAAAATCTTCACCGTCAATGTCAGTACTCTCATCAACATAGTCGTCGTCGTCATCGTCATCCTCATCCTCATCATCATTCTCATCCTCATCCTCATCATCATCATCATCAGCATGAACATCATCGGCATGAACATCATCATGCTCTACATGTGTAAAATACTCATATTGAGCATCTGGAACTGTAACTTGTAAACTTGTTTGTGTTTGTTGGATTTCCTCTATACCAATTTCTGCACGCGGCTCCAACTGTATGTACAACTCAATATTAGTTACTTCAGATATTCTCTCCAACTTGTCAAACATGATCTTCACATGTTTGTCTGTTTCTATCGCCATATACTTGTAATTAATCCGGTGCTTCAGGATTTCATTTGGCATACGATAAGTAATTTGTATGTTGTGCACAGCAAGATTCTCACACAACTCTTCCATAACCATCATCTTCAATTCATCAAGGGTTTTCAACCTACGATCAATTTGGGTATAATAGCTCTTTATACCCGACCCTTCAAATGACAATCCCTTGTTCGCATTGGCATTCTTCAGCGGACCACCGTGGTATAGGATTATATCAATTTCAGGCATTGTGAACCTGTTAAAGTCAAGTTACTATGTTAGTTAAAAAACATTTTGAAGTTCCCTGATCTAAAAGAAACTTGAAGCAAGTCTTTAACTGTCTAATAAAAAGAAGAGGCCAAGAAATTTTTTTAATTTGATTTTCATGATACAAACTGAACATTTTTTTCTAAAAATTTGGCTGTAGTACAACTATATTTAACAAGTGGACATATACAAATCCATCTGTCCTTCCTATATACAATAAGCTAAGTACAGCAGGATGGTATGAGAGGCAAATCCATCTGTCCTTCCTATTGTATATTATTTTCTAGAGATTGTGAACATTATCTGCCACATTTTCAAATTGGTCTTCAGGAGTTGAATATGTATATTATTCAAATTTATATATTGATATTTTTATGTTCACATTTTCTAGAGATTGAAAACAACACAATCTGTTAGAGCTATCTGCCACATTTTTAAGTCTAAACATAAACTTTATGCAGTACATCAACTTTACCAACCACAAAAATAAGTTTTTGACAATCACAAACTTACCCATACACAATCTCTAGAAAATGTTAACAATCTAATAGTCTAATTGGTATAACAATCTAACACTATATTCAAAAAATAAAGTATTGTGAGTTAAATGTGAACATTTTTAAAAGATGTGGACACTAGGTGTGAAAATATGAATATTGTGTATATACGGTTACATCTGCGAGTGAAACCATGTTTTCTTATTTAAGAAGTCTTTAAGGTATTCTGATACTCAAACGCCTTAACCCACACCCATAGACAACTAATACCTAAATACAATAACAATCAAATCAAAAAACCCTTACCTGAGATATGAAATTGTTGAGAGGGAAGAGCAGTGAGAGAGGCAGTGTGGTGAGTGAGAGTGAGAGGCAATGTGGTGAGTGAGAGAGTGAGAGTTATGGGTGAGTAAGAGTTAGTCAAGCTACTCGTAAGTTATTTTTTTTTTTATGCTCTGTTTTTCGGTCTCAGTAGACTAATATATTTTCAGGTAAACTCAAGTCTTTAAGACTCGAGTTCTATAAATCAAAACTCGAGTCTTAAAGACTCAAGATCTATGCTCTGTTTTTCGGATTTATTTTCAGCAAAACTGATTTATTTTCAGCAAAACTCGAGTCTTTAAGACTCGAGTTTTGATTTATAGAACTCGGATTTGTAGAACTCGAGTCTTAAAGACTCGAGATCTAAGTGGACAAGTTTAAGTCCAGCTCACCAACTGGTCCGCAACGCGGTGGAGTGAGATTTAAACAGTATCTCGAGTTTCTAAAACTCGAGATGTCTACTTTCCCTTATACTTTCAAGCGTTGCCTAACTAACTATAATCAACTCCTTTGCACAGCTATTTTGCACATTCCCTCATCTTTTAAAACTAAGAAGTCGCGGGCCTCAACAATTTGAGAACTTGCGTTTTATATAGTAGAGTGGCAAATAAATAACTATTTTAACTTTTGGTTTGCTTTAAGATGATTGCTTCAACACAATACTACTTTTATTGTCCTGGGCATCCAGCGAGTTAGCAGACTGAAAAGGAATATTTACGAAATTTTTAGATCTATGAGATACAAAATTAGAAAGAAAAAAATATACATGCCAAAGAAAACAATTACACAAAACAATATTTATGTAATTAGGTAATTTGCCTATATCCACAGAGTTACAGGAATTTTACTATTTTCAGGAAAAAATACAAGATGTGGCAATATAGTTTTCTCTCTCAAAAACAACCTCAAACCCTAATCTCCAAAATCAACAGTTTTTCTATCTTGTGCACATGATTCAAAATAAGCTATACAACGGGCCAAAAATTAGGCTAAGCCTCAGAAAATCTCTCATTAAAAACCGTAACAATATTATTTCGGGTCAAGTCATAATCCGGATCAAACACAACTAACTTCCACATAGCCCAACACAAACATAGGCCACATTTTGGACCAAGTGATGCAACCAAAGACAAGGACGGAAGTCACAGAACTCCTAACGCTTTTTATTATTTAAGAAAAAAAATACAAACAAAAATATGATAGAAATGACAATCAAAGTAACTTCCTTATCTTAGCATTACCATGGTAATATTTTACTCACTAAGTTGTGAATCAGAACTGTTATCGCAATCCTATAGCTACTAAAGCTAGTTGTGAATCCAAAAAACATTTATCTAGTGCCCATTTAATGTAGTCATTTCTGTTGTTTGCTTTTACAATGCTTGTGATTTTTAAAAAATAATAATAATAATAAATGGTTTTTGATTAACTCTATTATGTGTTTTGACTTCTTTAAAAAAAAAAATTGTATTATTATACAAGTACAACAGAAATAGGATGAGGAAATTATGTATCATATCTGCATTTTCCTTGTTCAAAACTTCAAATAGTTTCTTGAGGTATGAAGGGATAAATAATCCTCCTTTTTTTAATTATTATTATTTTTAAAGGAGTTGGCTCTTGCATTTGTTCAGCATCTAATCATAAGCCAGAAAAATTACAAGTTCAATGCCATATACCATTCTAATTTTAATGCTTTGACCTATTGTTAATTTTGTTCTTCTATATCCCAAACAAAAAAACAAAAAAACAAAACCAACATTTGTTCTTCAGAGAACAGCGGACCTTTTCAAGCTATGCATTATGGGCTTCAAGCGGTTAAGTGGACACGCCTACTCTCATCCATAGGCTTGTCTTTTGAATAATCTTATGAAGACATTTTTTTTTTTTTTTTTTTTAAAGAAACCTCTTATGAAGACTTTTTTTTTTTACGCATAATGTAGGTTTTTCACCATAATGCAATAAAAGATGAAAACATAACATGAACATTAAAAAGAATTATTTGCAGATATACTTTTTATACACCCATTCATTGTCTGTCTTCCATCTATGTAATCAGTATTACATCTAGTAATTTTAATTTTAAAATCAACTAAATACGAATGAGAGACATATACAGAACAGAAGATGTATATAAGAATTGTGAGAATAATATTTTCCAAGATAACATCCTACAAATTTGTACTAATAGATGCATTGAAGACATTTTTAAAGTTAATGGCATCCTTTTCAAAAAGAAAACAAAGGGAAGAGAAAGATGCAAGTCTTTAAATTTATAAATTCTTGGTGATCAATATTTGATGTTGTAATTATAGTCTAATGTGATTTGTATAATAAATGGTTTGGAGATTTTCAATTTTGGGTTCAATAACACGTTTTTTAAATTCAAAAAGCTAAACCAAACAAGCACTAAAGTAGATACAAAACTTTGAGATTAAATTCTTTTGTCATAAAAATCATCAAATGCCATTTAGCAATATACAATTTGAATAAAAGATTAATGCGAGTTTACTTATCCCTTCAATGAGTTAGTCATTCATTCATTCATTCATGAGAGAGAGAGAGAGAGAGAGTATATTCAATGGGTCAGATTAGATTGGACCAAGTCTATCAACTTTTCCACAAAAAAGAACCTGGGCTAGCAATAATAGATGCAAGATCCATGGACTTGGGCTAGCATCAGAGCAAACGTGGCCTGCACAACCCACGTATACATTTGCCTCCCAAATGTAACACAATTTATAGTGGGCCTTTCAAATTACAGATCCACCATGACCATAAAATAAGATAGAACTGTCCAAAAATTAAAATGCAATTTACACCCTCAATTTTTTTTTTAAAGAAGTAGATTTTACACCATTAAGATGATGGAAAACAATATTAACATACCCCTTCGTTATGGACCATCACATTTTAGTCATTAATCTGTCTAAAAATAATGTTTATATTATTTTTTTACTATACTCAATTTGAAACATCCTTTTTAGATTTAAGATTTAATTCTCACCTAAACCAAAAATCAGTTGGTGTCTTGGTTTGATAATAAAACATTATAATAAACAAACGCCATAGGTTGAAATTCTCTAAAAAAAGACCAGTTAGTTATAATAAATATTAATGGAAATAGAACATTGATATTTTTGTATTATTTGAGGATGTAAATTGTAAGCATTTTTTTTTTTTTTTTTTTTTGGTGAGAATCAAAAGCAAACAGACACTTATTAAACAATGTAACCAAAAAAAAAGTATGAAGAACATAATATCTTGCTCTAAGCTTGTGACACACGGCCCACAACTTTAGTAGGGTTTACGTTTAGGGTCTAGTAAATTGTAAGTCTTTTAGTAGAACATGAAAAAAATAGTAATGATAAAAGGGTTGTGTTAACAGGCACTGTAAGGTGACCGTTAACAATAACTTTTTGCAGCATATTTTTTACTTTTTGCAGCTTTTTATCCTTTTTGATAATTTTTTAGCAATTTTTTTTTATCCTTTTTGGCAACCTTTTTAATAATTTTTTGTCCTTTTTATTTATTTATTTTTTTTATACAAGATAAAAATTCTATTTTAGCCTAATCTAAGTGTATATGTGTGTGAAGCAAGGGAGTCAATACCGTACCGGAGGCTGTACCGGTTTGCCTAGTGGTACGGTATATTTCGGATACCGGTCAATACCGTTGTACCGTTTCGGATTTACCGCTATTTTTTATATTTTTAAATAAATATATATATGTATGTGTGTGTATATATATTATAATAAATATAAAAGTTTACCATAAAATATTTCCTCAATTCAAAACTAATTATTCATAATTTTAGACTTTAGTATTAATTAAAAGAAAAAAAAACACACAATATAAAAAATAGAAAGCTTAAAAGTTACCATTGCATACTAAGAAAACAAATAATTCTAATAAGTTAATGCAAATAATTTATCATTCTACCCTAACAAAAATTCAAAAATTACAAAACTTAAAAAAAAAAAAAAAAAAAAAAAAAAAAAAAAAAAAAAACTTTTTTTCTGTACCGGCCGGTATTGCTCGAAATTGACCGGTATGGCCGGTACGGCCGGTATTTAAACCGGTACGAAACGTTAATGTTTCGATACCGGTATGCAACCGGTACGGCCGGTACCGGTATGGTATCGACTTCCTTGGTGTGAAGCTCCCTCCTGGAGACTTGAACCCGGCTCTTGCCCCCCACACTTCACAAGCACTTATACTTGTAAAGTAACCATCGCACTAAAGGTGTGCGATAATATTTTTTGTCCTTTTTATTAACACAAGGGAAATCTTAATCATTTACTCCTCCTCGGACATGTCCATGTCCTCAGATAAGGCCCAATATACAAATTCGGACTTTTACCCCCACAATGGTCTAATGTTGAGGTAGAGTGTAAAATTTTAACTTTTAAACTTAATCTATGATGGACTGATGATAACTATAAACTCCTAATGTTGGATAAAATCATAACTAAAACTTGTCAAGAGTCATCTTGAAAGTAGGAGCTAAGAGAGGAAGACTTGCCTATGTTGAATGTGCGCGTGCAAATATAAAGATATTTTCGTGGTGAGATCAAGAGGTATATAAATAAAATGCTATTTTTCTTATAATTAATTGTGTTCTAGTAACAAGAACGTTTTTTTTTTAATCTTACACGTGGTATCAGAACAGATTATGTTAGGGCTATAGCCACAAAAATCAATATTCTTAAAATAGAGGAATTTAGAGTATATAAAATTTGTGAACCTTTATCTCACAAAAAATCGTACCTCCAGTCAGCATCCGGTAATCAAATCCATGGAACTTTCGTTTCTCATTGGTCAAGATTTTGTTCCTCTTTTGATAACAATTTTTTTTTACTTTTTGATCTACATGGTTGATATCAAAAACTGTTTGTTTGTTTAGACCCTTTAAAACTATATAAGTTTAACCTAATAAATTAGCTAAGTGTTTATTTAGGTTAATTATGAGATTTTTTTTTTTTTTTTTTGAGAAAGTGATTATGAGATCTAGGTTAAACACATACAAACATATTACTTTAGTGCGAAAATATACAGAAAACAGTAATATGATCATTTAGGAAAATTAATGAAACTAACAATTTCAAGGTAAAACTTAAGGAGGATTTAACCTAATTATCCTCAAGGTAAACAAATTCACTATGATAGAATGAAATATTACAATAGATTTAAACCCTAAATCTAAAGCTACCTCATGTAGAACTCACTAACACAACCACATGCAGCTCCGACTCCACTGACTATTTGATCTTGAATTTGCTGAACACAAACTCCCTGTTTGTGACTTTGAAATCTCATTTAAAGGTTTAGCAACACAAACTCTCCATTTTGAAGGTTTAAATCATAAGCTATGTATGATTTTGTTGTAGCAACTTCAGATCTACCGGTTCTAATGGTATGAGAATAATTTTCGATAGTGACTTTGAAAGAAGAAGGCATAGTACCTTTTAGATCTCACAAGAGCACCTCTAAAGTCCTCACAAAACGTGTCTTAGAGTTTTCTTTAAATACTATATGAAATAAATCTGAAACCCTAATCACTTAATAGGCTTAATGAGTAGTGGGCCAAAATTAAAATCTGCAGAATTCGCATCTAGACCGGTCAAGCCTTGTTCTTGATCGGTCGAATCTGGCATGTTTTGAATTCCTGAACCTGCAGCTTCTTTTTTCTTGTACTCTGATTTGCAACACCTTGAGAATTGTATAATAAAACCTATAAACTCTAATATCTGCGTCTAAACAAATTTATGTTCACAATTTGTCAATTGTTTTAAACTTTTAAAACCTAATAAAAACCTTTGAAGCAGGGACATAATAGATTGAAAGGTCATGAAGTCCAGTTTAGTCCCACCATCAATGTGAACCAGTCAACGAATAGCCATGAAACGTGTGTAGGAAATAGACTCGGTCTCCATGAAAAGTGTGTAGGAAATAGATTCAGTCTCTTAACGCGTTTCTCTTTCATCTTCTGGGAGAATCATAATGAGAAAGTGATGGAATATTCATCCATTTCTCTATATTTTCTTTTTTTGACTGAAATAATAGAAATTTCTCTGTACTTTCAATTAGAATAATACTTGACAATTACAAAATATACTGTGAAAAAATGTTAGTAATTTAAAACATATAGTTTTCAACATTTATTATGGCTTCCTTAAAAATGGAAAAAAAAAATTAATAATAAATTCTGCAATCGCACACATCCTCATGTCAACCAAGCCATCTACAATAATATTAATTATTAAAATTCACTTAGCAAATATCATTAAGATATATATTAATAAACTATTTTAAGAAAAATTTGACACCACTTTCATGAAGTATACAAAAAATTTTCAAAATATTCATTTTTTTCTTTTTCTATAAATTTTTTTTTAAAATAATACATTAACTAATTCCTAAACTTTTCCCTAATTATAAAGTCTTATTGTCAAGTCCGCCATCTACGAAAGGTTTTATTATTATATTAATTATAAAAGTCTTCTTTGACTGGTTCACACTAAAATGGTTCACTTGTGATACCTTACCAGGAATATTCCAACCTTATCTCTGTCTTCGTGCACTTATAAGTGGATTATAAGTGATGCTAGATAAGCCACCTTACATTGCCAAGACTAACATAATAGCAAACCAGCATATACATTCACTCACATCCATACTCGTCTCTCCAATTAAAGTCCACACAACATGAGTTACAGGCCTTTAGAGCTTGTAATTCAGTCCGCTGAGGGATTGAAGTACGTAAATCATTTCAAAAGAATGAAACCTTATGCCGTAGTTTTCATTCGCGACCACAACAATATCCTCCATTCCCCTGAGAGAAAAACATCTGTTGACTCAGAAGGTGGTTCAAACCCTACATGGAACTTCAACGTTAAGTTCACCATCAACCTTGCTATAGCTCAGGAGAACCATCTTGATTTGGTTGTTAAGCTCAAGTCACGTCGGAAGACACACAGTGTAAGGGACAAAGATATTGGTGAAGTCCGCGTGCTCATCTCAGAACTGCTGAAAGACTTTGGTGATGATGATGATGCAGCAGAAGATGAAAAACATACGAGTAAAAACATTGTGACCTCAGATGGTGAGGCACAAGGAGCACTAGCTTTTTCTTATAAGTTCGGGAGGACTGTGGATCACCCACCTACTGATCCGAATGTGAAGCAGAGGCCTAAAAGAGGTGCTAATGGCCTCGCACGTCCATTTGCTGATGGATTGGGGGAAGCGTTAGGCTCGGGGCTGATGGGTGCGGTGGGCATAGCGTTTTCCGGGCCTGATGATGATAATGAACAGCCAGATGATGATAATGAACAGCCTGATGATGATAATGAAGATGAATGAATATTCTTGAAACTGGGTGTGATCAACAGGTCAAGGAATTATAGGAATCTGAAGGGTTATATGATATCTAGGTGATAATACAAGCCCATGCACCTCAGAAGCTATGTATTGGAAAGTGGGTTAATTAGTCTATCTGCTTTGGTGGTTTGTGCTGTTCATTGTAGTTTGTATTAGTCATTCTAAAAATGTCTTCTGGCGATTAGTAATCGAGTTGCAGTGTAGTGTAATGTAGTGTTATCAATTATGGTGTTGGAAGCTTTTGTAGCTGCGTGAGTCTTTATTTAATCGATCATGTTGTATTAAGTCCTTTTATTATTCATTTTATTAAGTTACTTGGAAGTTTCATTCAATTCAGATGTATTGACGTTTGGCACTCTTCCGTTTTTGATTAGGTGAAACTCATAATCAAATCAATAAGATTATTTGATAGAATTTGAATCAAGTTTGGAGATTTGACTCATTTTTTGATTTGATGCTTAATTTCTTGGTATAAAAGATAATATATTAGTTCTCAAATAAGTAAGTGATTAATTAGTTATTGTTCAATAAGAAATAGATATTGAAATCTTATAAATAGAAAGATTTGAGAGAACATTAGAGAGATTTTGCTACCTATGCACATAGTTTATTATTAAACCGCATAAAACTTTGGTGTTTTGGCTTGGATGACAAACATAAAGAGATATTAGATAAAGATTAGGAGAAGATCAATAGACAAGCTTATGGCACTCTCCATTTATATTTGGTGAAGGATCAAAAATACTTTGTTGATGAAGGAGACAATATTTTGTTGACAAACCTAAAGAGAAGTGAGATAAATATTGGAAGAAGATGAAGGAGACAATATTTTGTTGATGAAGGAGATATTCTTCAAAAAAATTATGATTGCCAACTTGCTTATAAAGGTAATCACCTGAGATCAAGTTCCATCACTACTTGGAGTTGATCAATATGGATAGTACTTCTGATAAATACTATGCTTATTGGCACATTTGAAGATAACTAGCTTGGATATTATGCATTTTGTTCTTTCGGTTGGACTCTATTTTAGCTTTGGCTATTGGCATATTTGAAGGTCCCTTGGGGGATATGCATTTGTTCTTCAATGATTTTGCGCACAGTTTGTGGAACCCCTTTCCTTTTGGCACATGAAGGAGGTTTTAAATATGGGAGTTCCTAAACCTCAACACCAGGCTTCACTTCAAAAATTATGTGCGGTGATGGTTTTCATTGTTTTAGGTGTTTTTTTTAAGGTGGAACCATCGAGCTCTAGCTGCATTCTTTGGGCATGAATACTGTTCATACCATCACCTTGATTGAGAGGTTTATGTCGTTATTAACAAAAAAAGACAGATTTGTGTCGTTTTATTTTGTATTCCATGTGGAAAAGTAACCTTGTTTTAATTGTAGCGTCTATATTTGCATAGTTGAAGGATAAGAAACCTTCGTGGAAGATTAGTTCGTAATTTGCTATCAAAAAGGCCACAAAACCTTTACCTATAAAGTCCAGATTGATGTTGATACGGATAAGAATATTGATTAAGACAGCCTAAATAAGTGAAAACTTTTTTTGTCTTTTTTAGTGAAGAGGACATAAAGAAACCACAGCTACATCTGGGTAAATATATAACCGGACCTGAGCTTAAAACATTTATGTTGTTATCCACTTGTGTCTTTATCACTACCTTCGAACATGCCTGCAGCATGCATGCATAGGGACAAAAACCACAAACTCGCTGTTGACTTTGTTATTATGCAGCTAATAAAGGTTTCAGATACCATTTGTGGTTTATGATTTTCAACAATGTCTTAATGAAAAAAATAATGAATTTTGTTCTTTTTGACCATTCTTTTCTTTTTTTGGTTGGAATTTTTCCATCAATTTTAAGGTTGATTATGTGTTTGGCCTATAGTATAGTCATATAACTGTTTGGCATTATAAAAAATATTATTAATTTTCAATACCACCAAACACAAAAAAATGATTTTGAGTTAATTTCAATTAAGCTAATAAATATTAAAAAATTAATTTTTTTCATCCGTGTAAAACAATAATTTCACCAGGTTTTACAACTGAGTAATTCCCCACACTTTGACATTCACCGTTTCCAAAAACTATATTTTAATGATGTGGCAACAATATTTTACTTATTAGATATAACAGTTATTAATGGTTTGGAAAAGTCTTTTTTTCGTTGAACTAGCTTAACTAATAAAAATTTCTGTCACCAAATTAAAGATTTGGGGTTTGATGGAACATTCTTGTTTTTATTGAACTTGTGCTCAGTCTTTTATATATATATATATATATATATATATATATATAAAAAGGTAGTGTAAGGTTTTAACTAGCTAGCAAGAGTCGTCTTGAAAGTGGAAAGTATGTAAATAAAATGTTATTTTTCTAATAATTAATTGTGTTCCAATTACTAGAATGTTTTGGTTGAATTTTACATGTGGTATCAAAACAAGTTGTGTTAGGGCTAGAGCCAAAAAATAATAATATTTCTTGAAAAATAGTAAGAATTTACAGTATAATAACAATTGTGAACCCTTAATTATCTCGATCTCCAGAAATTGTATCTCGACCAGCAACCCAACCATGGAACTTTTGTTCCTCTTTGGTCAAGCTTTTGTGCCTAGCTCGATGACTGCCGTTGAAAACTGTTAAGTTAGTATGTGAAATTGTTTAAATTAAAACCATGATTGAATATACTGCTTTGTCGTTTATTCATGAGCATTAAAAGAAAATTGATTTTACATGCAAAACTTGAGTCAGCTTGTAAGAAGTAAAGAAGAGTAGCTATCTTACCAGTGATTTGTGCACAAGGTTGAGGTCCAGGAAGACTTGAGTCAGCTTGCCGGTTTTTTGTTTTTTGTTTCTCTCTTTTTTTTCAAACGGTTGAACAAGTCTTAAAACGTATGGAGGTGGGAATAAAGAACCAATTTTGGTCAATTAAGAAATGTTGTGAGAGTTGGACCCCATTTAACCTTATTGATAAATTTGAAAAAACCTATTTATTTACCACCGCAGTACAAAGTTTTTGTGTGGTAGAAGTAAAAACTAGGGTTCAAAACTTTAAGAGAGAGTTTTACACCCATATTAAGGGAAACTTTTTTTAAGTGGGACCATCATTCAACTCTTTTAAAAAATAAATAAATAAAATTATTGTCACAAGTGAGAGTAAAGATATATCAACATTGATTCTCCAAATAAATTTCTTTTATGTATATTTAAACAAAGTTGATCATTTTTTATCCATTATATTGATGAGTTATGACTAACCCTAATATTAGGAAATTAATAAGTTATATATTTTTCTTACACACATGCACGAGTATATATGAGAGCTTATTAATATGTTGTGGTCATATTAATTATTGTGCATTGGTAAAATATTTTTTTTATTGGATTGATGATCAATATAAACTCCTAATGTTGGATAAAACAATAGCTAGACTCACCCAGAGTCATCTTGAAGCGGAGCCAAGAGAGGAACTAGACTCTGTTGCATGCTAAATGTGCGTCTGCGCATATATATATATTCTCAAGGTGTCAAAGGTACATGAATAAAAAGTTATTTTTCTTATAATTAATTGTGCTCTAGTCACAAAAATGTTTTTGTTGAACCTTACACATGTTGTATTAGAACAAATTATGTTAGGACTAGAGCCGCAAAAATCAATATTCTTGAAAGATAGGAATTTAGAGTACATAAAATTTTTGAACCTTTATCTCAAATTTTTTTTTTTTAAAAAAAAAGGAAAAGAAAAAAAATGAAGAAGAAGAAGAAGAAGAAAATTTGTACCTCCAGTCATCTTCCGGCAATCAAACCATGGAACTTTTGTTTCTCATTGATGAAGACTTTGTTCCTCTTTTGATAGCAAAAAGTTTTAACCTTTGATAAATCCTTCAAAAATTATGAATATATGGTTGATATTAAAAACTTATGAAGCATGTACACAAATACAACACAGAACGAGACACAACAAAGTGATATTTAATTCTTGAAAAATTAGGGGGCCGCTTATTACCGTTGTTTAAACAACAATTTTCAGTGTTTAAACAACATTACACACTTTTTCACCCACAAATATTTTCAAAAATTACAAACAAGGTTAAAGTGTCCTTGATAAGTTTGACACAAACACGTGTTGAACACAAACGTATTTTAAAGTGACTGATTTTTGTTAAAAACTGTTACCAAATGTAGAATTTGTTTAAACCATGACTAAAATAGATTGCTTTGTCCCCGTACCCCGTGAGCATTAAAAGAAAACTGATTTTATATGGAAGACTTAAAGAGAGGGTACCTTTTTTTTTTGCGTGGGACCCATGTGTGAAGCATATTTACACAAAGTTAAAAAATCAAAACAAGCAATAAAAAATCAATTTGAATAAAAGGTGAACTCGCATGAAGTGCAAGTCAAGTAGTACTCAACCAATCTTGCACCAAACCCGACTTGTCGTTTCAACGGGTGCACCCACCTTTAATGGGTCCAAAAAACTCTAATTATTTGCACATTTTTACTTCAAGATTGGGCAAGTTATCAGGTTCGAGCAGTTCTTCTCAAAAAGAGGTTCGAGCAAATTATTGGGTCTGTGTCTAATTTTCCACAAAGAGTTAAAAAAAAAAAAAAAAAAAAAGGGGTACTTGACCTAGGAAACGTGTAGGCTTGTAATTACCACTTCTTTGGAATAGGGTCAAATAAATGATGTTGGATTTTTGTGTACCAGAAAGAAAATATATTTGAAAAGAATCTAAAGGAAAGCCTTCAGATTTTCCCTCTTTTCTCCCAAAGTACCTACAATCAATCTTTTATTACAAGGACCAAAAAAAAAATTTATAAAACTGACAATTCTTTTCGTTTAGTTGTCAAAAAAACAAAAAAACTCATCTTTTTTTTAATGAACCACTGAAGCTTTTATTCAAGAAACACAAACCAGAAACAACTACAAAGGACCAAAATGAGCTTGCTCCGCTAAGATAACATTCAAAACAACACTTGGAGCAGAGCATTCCACAAAACAACCAGAAAAATTATTCTTAAAACACCAGGAGGCTAATACATGGGCTGCCTTGTTACCTTCTCTAGGACTCCATCTGAAACCAAGGAACTGAATCTGCGAAGCCCAATTAAGAGTATCAGCAGATATGACTGAAATTCTCCAATGCACTTCATCAGAAGGAGATAGGCGAGCTTTTATACATGTTTTGGCATCGCTTTCTATAACAAACCTCGCCAGACCATGACCAGCAGCCACTCGACTCGCCCAGTTAATTGCCTCAGCCTCTTCTTGGAGAGGGAAGTTGGTTTCTTCTACTCGTTTTGACAAAGCAAAAACCAAATCCCCCTCTCCAATTCCTGGCAACTAAGGCAATGAAGGAATGGTTTGATCCCACTGCCGCATCACAATTAACATTGACTCTCCTGGGATTTACTAAGGACACAGAAGAGAGAGCAAAACGAAGTTCTTGAAATTTATTCCTGACCACTTGTAGAGACTTGACCGAGCAAAATTCTTTTCCCTCATGAATAAGTTGGTTTCTGGCAAACCAAAGCTGCTCCATAACCGGAGCCCCAAATAAAAGGAGCTGTTCCTTGACAATGGAATCCTGAATATTAGCTGGTGGGGATAAAAGGAAGCTTATAAACTGGGTTGAGCTGGTGAACTGCATCCCATCTGGTCTAAAACCCCAAGGACTTCCAGTCCAAAGTAGTCTTTTAAAACTAAGAAGTCGCAGGCCTCAACAATTTGAGAACTTGCGTTTTATAGAGTAGAGTGGCAAATAAATAACTATTTTAACTTTTGGTTTGCTTTAAGGTGATTGCTTCAACACAATACTACTTTTATTGTCCTGGGCATCCAGCGAGTCAGCAGACTGAAGAGGAATATTTACGAAATTTTTAAATCTATGAGATACAAAATTAGAAAGAAAATACGTGCCAAAAAAAACAAATATACAAAATAATATTTATATAGTTCGGTAATTTGCCTATATCCACGGAGTTGCAGAGATTTTACTATTCTCAGGAAAAAATATAAGATGTGACAATACAGTTTTCTCTCTCAAAAACAACCTCAAACCCTAATCTCCAAAATCAACAGTTTTTCTATCCTGTGCACAGAATTCAAAATGGCCTATACAATGAACCAAAAATTAGACTAAACTTCAGAAAATCTCTCATTAAAAACCGTAACAATATTATTTCGGATCGGGTCATAATCCAGATCAAACACAACTAACTTCCACATAGCCCAACACACAGACATAGGCCACATTTTGGACCAAGTGATGCAACCAAAGACAAGGACGAAAGTCACGGAACTCCTAATGCTTTTTATTATTTAAGAAAAAAAAAATACAAACAAAAATATGATAGAAATGACAATTAAAGTAATAACTTTCTTATCTTAGCATTACCATAGTAATATTTTACTCACTAAGTTGTGAATCAGAACCGTACATGTTATCGCAATCCTATAGCTACTAAAGCTAGTTGTGAATCCAACAAACATTTATCTAGTGCCCATTTAATGTAGTCATTTCTGTTGTTTGCTTTTACAATGCTTTTGATTTTTAAAAAAAAATAATAATAATAAATGGTTTTTGATTAACTCTATTATGTGTTTTGACTTCTTTAAAAAAAAATTGTATTATTATACAAGTACAACAGAAATAGGATGAGGAAATTATGTATCATATCTGCATTTTCCTTGTTCAAAACTTCAAATAGTTTCTTGAGGTATGAAGGGATAAATAATCCTCCTTTTTTTAATTATTATTATTTTTAAAGGAGTTGGCTCTTGCATTTGTTCAGCATCTAATCATAAGCCAGAAAAATTACAAGTTCAATGCCATATACCATTCTAATTTTAATGCTTTGACCTATTGTTAATTTTGTTCTTCTATATCCCAAACAAAAAAACAAAACCAACATTTGTTCTTCAGAGAACAGCGGACCTTTTCAAGCTATGCATTATGGGCTTCAAGAGGTTGAGTGGACACGCCTACTCTCATGAATCATCCATAGGCTTGTCTTTTGAATAATCTTATGAAGACCTTTTTTTTTTTTTTTTTTTTAAGAAACCACTGATGAAGACTTTTTTTTTAAGCATAATGTAGGTTTTTCACCATAATGCAATAAAAGATGAAAACACAGCATGAACATTAAAAAGTGTTATTTGCAGATATACTTTTTATACACCCATTCATTGTTTGTCTTCCATCTATGTAATCAGTATTACATCTAGTAATTTTAATTTTAAAATCAACTAAATATGAATGAGAGACATATACAGAACAGAAGATGTATATAAGAATTGTGAGAATAATATTTTCCAAGATAACATCCTACAAATTTGTACTAATAGATGCATTGAAGACATTTTTAAAGTTAATGGCATCCTTTTCAAAAAGAAAACAAAGGGAAGGGAAAGATGCATGTCTTTCACATGCGTAAATTTGTAAATTCTTCGTGATCAATATTTGATGTTGTAATTATAGTCTAATGTGATTTGTATAATAAATGGTTTGGAGATTTTCAATCTTGGGTTTAATAACACGCTTTTTAGACTCAAAAAACTAAACCAAACAAGCAATAAAGTATATAAAAAACTCTGAGATTAAATTCTTTTGTCATAAAAATCATCAAATGCCATTTAGCAATATACAATTTGAATCAAAGATTAATGCGAGTTTACTTATCCCTTCAATGAGTTAGTCATTCATTCATTCATTCATTCGAGAGAGAGAGAGAGAGAGAGAGAGAGAGAGAGAGAGAGAGAGAGAGAGAGAGAGAGAGAGAGAGAGAGAGAGAGAGAGAGAGAGAGAGAGAGAGAGAGAGAGAGAGAGAGAGTATATTCAATGGGCCAGATTAGATTGGACCAAGTCTATCAACTTTTTCACAAAAAAGAACCTGGGCTAGCAATAATAGATGCAAGATCCATGGACTTGGGCTAGCATCAGAGCAAATGTGGCCTGCACAACCCACGTATACATTTGCCTCCCAAATGTAACACAATTTATAGTGGGCCTTTCAAATTACAGATCCACCATGACCATAAAATAAGATAAAACTGTCCAATATTTAAAATGCAATTTACACCCTCAATTTTTTAAAAAGAAGTAGATTTTACACCATTAAGATGGTGGAAAACAATATCAACATACCCCTTCGTTATGGACCATCACATTTTAGTCATTAATCTGTCTAAAAATAATGTTTATATTATTTTTTTACTATACTCAATTTGAAACAACATCCTTTTTAGATTTAAGATTCAATCCTCACCTAAACCAAAAATCAGTTGGTGTCTTGGTCTGATAATAAAGAATATTATAATAAACGAACGTCATAGGTTGAAACTCTCTAAAAAAAACAGTTAGTTATAATAAGTATTAATGGAAATAGCACATTGATATTTTTGTATTATTTGAGGATGTAAATTGTAATTTTTTTTTTTTTTTTTTTTTGTGGTGAGAATCAAAAGCAAACAAATACTTATTAAACAATGTAACCAAAAAAAAAAAAAGTATGAAGAACATAATATCTTGCTCTAAGCTTGTGACACACGGCCCACAGCTTTAGTAGGATTTACGTTTAGGGTCTAGTAAATTGTAAGTCTTTTAGTAGAACATGAAAAAAATAGTAATGATAAAAGGATTGTGTTAACGGGCACCATAATGTGACCATTAACAATGACTTTTTATAGCATCTTTTTTACTTTTTGCAGCTTTTCATTCTTTTTGATAATTTTTTAGCAAATTTTTTTATCCTTTTTGGCAACCTTTTTAATAATTTTTTGTCCTTTTTATTTCTATTTTTATTTTTTTATACAAGATGGAAATTCTAGTTTAGCTTAATTTAAGTGTATATATGTGTGAAACTTTCTCCTGGAGACTTGAACCCGGCCCTTGCTCCCCACACTCTACAAGCACTTATACTTGTAGAGTGACCATCGTACTAAATGTGTGCGGTGATATTTTTTGTCCTTTTTATTAACACAACTCATTAAGAGAAATCTTAACAAGCACCGCACGGTACTTGTTAACATTTCTCATGAAAAAAAGGACACATAAATTTTAAGTTTTTTGGTAGGGGTCCCCTTTTACGCTTTTTCTTTCTGAGTAAAAAATAAGAAAATAAAAAGAATATGATGTCTTGCTCTGAGTTTGTGACCCAATGCCCACATAGATTTGATGCTAAACTTCTCAAAATCCATCAAGATTGCAAACCTAAGCCCAATCCATTTCAATGGCTCCACCATCCTCCTGAAATTTCAACCTCCTGTGTGGCTCTATCCACAGAAAGACAAACCTGAAAACTGTGAGAATGCAAACATATGTGGGTATTTTTCACTTTTAGCCCTTTTCCTATTTTCATTCTTGACCAACAAAACAACTCACATGAACGTCTAGTTTTTTTTTTTTTTTTTTTTTTTTTTTTTTTTTTGCTGAATGTAAGTACAGAATATAAAAACATTTTTAATACCCAAAGATACTCTTTTTACAATATTGATGCAAAATTTTGTTGTTTAAAGGTCACCATAACTTGTGGTTTTGAACTTTGAAGGTGCTTATTAATTAACCGCCCGACAGAAATTGATTATGGGCCTCAAAAAAAAATTTCTGACATGTCATGTGGCATAGTGGAACTGACAAAACATGAAATTATGGCATATATCTTGTTTGGCTTGAGAGAAAGAGCCACTACTCTTAGTACAATCATTCAAGAATGTGAAAAATAAGAAAAACCAGTCGTGTAAGTAATCCAAAACGATTCTATGGAATATATAGACTTCTACAACTACATGACAGAAACTGCCTGATCCAAGGCCATTTCAAGGACAATCACTCGTGGAGTCGTGGGACACTAAAAATAGAGTAAAAAACACATAGGGTCCATAATATTTGTCTCGAGCCCCAACAATTTCCAATTCATTAATAAGGTTGCTATGTGCTAACTAGCCTAGTAAAGTTAGTTTAGTAGCCAGATTGGGCTCTGCTAAGTGATTGAATAGATTTAATATTTGGATTCATATTTGTTTATCTCAGGCCTCAAGGCACTCTTGATTCTCTTAAATGAATATTTATGTGCTTTAGCATGCATTTGGATTAGCTTTGTACTGAAAGTTTATTTGCTTATTTCTTGAAATTTGACAAAAATATGATTGTATATATTTTTTTTTAATTGGGTTTGAAAAAATTATACAAAAACAAATGTAAAAATAAGCTAATTAAAAAATAAATAAACCCATGTAGTTGACTAGCTGCGCATCTCAATTAGTCTCTAAAATAAACAAGCTAGAAAGTAAGATTGAAGCAGCACTTTCTGCTCTTTTTCTTGGAAGATTTATAAACAAGTGAGCCTCTTTTTTTTCTCTTTTTTTGAGCAAACTAGTGAGTCTCTTTATCTTTAGGCGTAAATGCACTTTTAGTCCCTACATTTTGACCTTTTTTCATTTTAGTCCCTATATTTTAATTTTACCACTTTTAGTCCCTAGATCAATTAACGCGTTCTATTTTGGTCCTTTCTGTTGGCCCACTAACGAAAATTGCTTAGGTGGTAAACTGAGTGTATTGCTGGCACTTTAAATGTTGACGTAGCCAATTAAAAAATAATAAAAATTTTAATTAGCATTTAAAAAAATGTCATGTCAACTTCTAAATATATATAAAAAAATTATTAATCAATTTTAACGAAATTAAAAAAGAAAAAAGAAAATTAAAAACAATAAAATACATCAATTCAGACCTAATTCATTTTGAACAAGAACACGATCACAAATTTAAACATCTACACAAGAACATACAAACATCAATTCAGATCTAATTAATTTCTCAATTTTAATTTTAATTGTAAAAAAAATAAAATACAAACAAAAATAAAATAAAATACAATCTAGTTAAAAAGAGTAATTTAATATTTGGATTCATATTTGTTTATCTCAGGCCTCAAGGTACTCTTGATTCTCTTAAATGAATATTTATGTGCTTTAGCATGCATTTGGATTAGCTTTGTACTGAAAGTTTATTTGCTTATTTCTTGAAATTTGACAAAAAAAATGGTTGTATATATTTTTTTTTAATTGGGTTTGAAAAAATTATACATAAACAAATGTAAAAATAAGCTAATTAAAAAATAAATAAATAAATAAACCCATGTAGCTGACTAGCTGCGCATCTCAATTAGTCTTCAAAACAAACAAGCTAGAAAGTAAGATTGAAGCAGCACTTTCTGCTCTTTTTCTTGGAAGATTTATAAACTAGTGAGCCTCTTTTTTTCTTTTTTCTTTTTTGAGCAAACTAGTGAGCCTCTTTATCTAGCTGAGTAGAGGTAATTTTTTGGTTTCATACTAATGGTTCAGGATTTGGGTCCAGTCCCCAATGTAGAAAAATATCCAATGTGGTCCCTCATCAGTCACCGCATAGTGTTTGTTTCAATTCCAAGTTACCACTAGGCCAAGCCAATTGCCTGTGTCTACAGGCAGTGTATGTTGTAGGTATGACTCATATCTCTCTTATTATGGTTAGGTGAGAGACAACACAGAGCCTAATGCCTTATATAAGGTAATGAAATCAATTTTAGTCCCACCAAACCATAGATACCACTCAGTGAACCAAAAAACAGCAACATATATGAACTTCTAAGTGGAGCCATTAAAAGTGTGGGAAAGAGACTAGCAGTCTTAGCCTCCCATAATTCGACAATGAAGATCTTGATTTTTCATTGATGTGTTACTTTTAGTTTCTTAACGGAAGATCACCGTGAGAAAGTGATGGACCATTTGTTTTTTCTTCCCCCCTTTTAATTATGGGGTTTGGAGAAAACTTAGACTATCATCCTCTAAATAGTTAGGCAAGCGCAACAACATTGGACCCACCTAGGGCCTTTTTGCATTATTTTGATTTGATGACTTTTAGCTACTTAAAAGCTTTTTTCAACTCTAAAATCCATGACCTCTAAAGTATCACATATTAAAAGCTTTTGAACTCTAAAATGCAATCAATACAACTGAAGAAAATGATGCGCTACTGAAGAGCAGAAAACCTGCTCAGCTTTCTCTAATAAAAGGCATAAAAGGTAATAAGACAAAAAGATTGAGTCAAAATTATGAAAAAGAAAGGTTTCCAGAAGACAAGGTATGATGCATATTAACAGTGTTTTGCAGAAGAATTTGTGGAGATAAGAAGAGATATGTGTACATGAATCGAGAAGTAAAGAAGGCCCAGTACAACAACTGCCAGGCTCAGGGGTTCCTAGGAGTAGCATTAAAGGCTTTCTGACTTGATCTCTATTGCACATTACCAACACCACTCAAAATAAAGGAGAAAAAGAATGAAACAAAAAGAAGAGGCAAATTTATAAGCAGAAAGTTTCATTGGATGCCTTTAATGATTTTTGTTGCAAGAACATGGGTTATGATTCTGAGATTCTCCGCATGATCTTCATCATCATATTCATGCTTCTATCATTACAATACACCCACATTTTTGTTGCTGGTTCTGTGTTAAATGCAGCAGGAGACTTAAATGCTCATGGCTTACAACAGCTGTACCTCAGAGAGGACAACGGTGATAGGATTGAAAACAACATCCAGAAAGTTTCAGGAGAAGATGAGAATGAAGAAAAGGGTGCTTTGATAGTGGAAAAGTTTAGAGCTTTACTTGGACTGAAGAGCTTCCACATAAGAAGTCCATCACATAGAGGTTCTGAACACTTGTCCCCATCACCCTCTCCATCACCATCCATTGAACCTGAAGAAGCTCCAGCTCCAGCTCCAGTTCCTGTTCATGTTCCAATGCTGCATATCCATGCCCATCCTCATCCTCCATCACACAGGTCAAGTTCAATCCCACCACACCACAAGAAACAGGATGGAGATAGAGGCAGAGTAAGAACAATTCTCATTGCAACCATTGTGTCTGCAGGAGCTGCTTTCTTAGTTTGTGCTCTTGGACTCATCTGGGTCTGCAGGAAACGCAGAAAAGATAGAAAGAAGCCCTCAAGAATTGTGTCAGTCTACAGCAAAAAAGGAGGCACCAGAAGTAAACTAAAGAATGTGAGTACTCAAAATTCAGCAAGCAAGGTGAGCCAAAATACTGGCCTTGATCTCTTTTACCTTAATTCATTAGGTACTGATTTAGAGCAACAGACTTGTTATCTCAAGCAAACTTGTGAAACTGTAAACACATCATCAAATCATAGCACCCCAAAATTTACATTGCTTGAGAGGGAAGAATCAAACAAAGAACTTTTAAGGATAGAATCAGATAATGCTAGTAGTTCTTCCACAAGGGAAATTACATCTGTTCATGAGGATAATGAGTCAATAAAATATGAATCAGATGGTGGTAACTCTTCATCTGGTGATAAAATTATTCCCATGGAATGTCATTCCTCTGATGATGAATCTTTCCATTCTTTTGGAGAATCACTTTCTTCAAATGTCAGGCATTCAAATGCTTCAGCTGGTTGTCTTAGTGAGACATCAGAAATTTTCTCTAAAGAAGAGTCACATATTAAGCCTTCCTTGGCCAACTCTACAGATTTACCAATGCCTCTACCTACCCCAGATCTTGACTCAACCCGAGAATCAACTTCACCAACACGAAATTCACAATCTCCAAGCAATAATAAACAGGAAAAACAAACATTTGATTGTTATTCAGAGTGTCAGAAAAGTTTAAAGTCCCCACCACCACCACCTCCTCCACCTCCACCCCCATGTGTGGCATTTTTTCCTTCTTCAACTAGAATTGCATCTAAAGCTTCATGTTCTTTCACATTGCCAAATATATCATCTCCAAGAAATTCAGCTTCTTCATCAGGATCAAATTTAACTCCACAAAGAGACTTGCCATCTTCTCCTCAAACCCCCCCAAAACAACCAAAAACTCCACCTTGCATTCCACCACCACCTTGTCCACCGCCTTTTCTGAAAGGAAAGAATATCTCTGCCAAAGGCCCACCTCCTCCACCATCTCTACTGCCTCAATTTACTTTACTGGGCAAAGATGGAGCTCCATTACCAAAATTGAAGCCACTCCACTGGGACAAGGTTAGAGCTGCCCCTGATCGTTCTATGGTGTGGGATAAGCTGCGATCAAGTTCATTTGAGTAAGTTGGTTCATTTTCTTTGTTTACAATTCACTTCATCTTTCTGCATTGCATTGAACATATTATGAGTAATGAAACAGGTTTGATGAGGAAATGATTGAATCACTTTTTGGATACAATCTACAAAATTCAATGAAGAGTGACGAAGCAAAGAGCAAGACTCCTTCTCCAAGCAAGCATGTCCTTGATCCAAAGAGACTACAGAACATAACTATATTGTCAAAAGCCTTGAATATGTCTGCTGAGGAAGCATGTGAAGCACTAATACAAGGTAAAACTTCTAAGCTCTAAACAATAAGTAATTGTGATCAAGTACTACTTTTCGGAATGCAGTGGTCAGGAGCATGGAGTAACAATAAATGTGAACTAAAAACACACTAATTTTATAAATGCCTAAATTAATTTACAAGGTGAATTCTAGCACTTACGTTAGAATTGGACTTTCAAGTTTGAATGTCATTTTGTAAGATTGTTGATCAAGAAATTTTGGCATTGCACTACAGTTATTTTTTTCTATTTGTTGCATGACTAATGGGAATTTTGGAAGAATGATGGCCCTTGTAGTCCTGTAGTTCCAGCAAATGGATTATAAATTGCAAATTACTAAAAAGTTTCTCAAAACTAAGTTCTGGGGAGAGAGAATCTATCTCCAACATACAATTTATGGTGTTTAAATAATTTAAAGTGCAGATATACACATGCCATCACCTGATTAAAATTTTTAACCAATGGTGGAAAGCAGGGAATGGCTTTTCTTTGCAACAACTGGAGGCATTAGTGAAGATGGTACCTACCAAGGAAGAAGAGGCTAAGCTCTGTAGCTATAAAGGAGACATTAATGAACTGGGGTCTGCTGAGAAGGTTCTCAAACTAATTCTTAGGATACCATTCGCCTTTCTACGAGTTGAAGCCATGCTCTACAGAGAAACTTTTGAAGATGAGGTGGTTCACTTGAGGAACTCTTTTTCAATGCTGGAGGTAATCATCAAATCACAACCACATCACTTTTCATCAAAACCAATGATTTCAATACAATGATCACTCTTAATCTTATTTATATTTGTTACCAGGAGGCGTGCAAAGAACTTAGATCAAGCAGGCTTTTCTTAAAGCTACTTGAAGCCGTGCTCAAAACAGGCAACCGTATGAATGTTGGAACAATCAGAGGAGGTGCTAGAGCATTTAAGCTTGATGCCCTCCTTAAACTTGCTGATGTGAAAGGAACTGATGGGAAAACTACCTTACTACACTTTGTCGTTCAAGAAATTATCCGGTCAGAGGGAATTAGAGTTTCAGATAGCATTATGGGGAGGATCAGCCAGAAAAATAAAAGTCAAACTGCTGAAGAGAAGGAAGAAGATTACAGAAGAATGGGCCTAGATCTTGTTTCTGGTCTAAGTACTGAACTCTACAATGTGAAAAAGACAGCTGCAATTGACTTGGATGTTATTGCAAGCTCTGTATCAAACCTATCAGATGGAATGGCTAAACTGCAACATCTAGTACACAAAGACTTGTGTAGGGATGAACAAAATGCGAACTTTGTCAACTCAATGAGATCCTTCCTAAATTATGCAGAGAAAAATCTGAAAGAGTTGCAGGGAGATGAAAATATGGTCCTTACACATGTCAAAGAAATTACTGAGTACTTTCATGGAGACGTGAGCAAAGACGAAGCCAACCCACTTCGAATATTTGTTATTGTGAGAGACTTTCTGGGGATGTTAGACCATGTTTGCAAAGAGCTTAGAAGCTCGAAAGCCCCACGTAGTCCCAATCCTCTGGCACCATTCCGGTAGGCTAAATTACTTGGTGTGTTCAAGAGATACAGCCCATTACCAATCAGGTTGTAACATTTTTTTTATATTTTTTATTTTTTTATGTAGAGCTTTGAAATATGTAGATTGAATTGTTTGCAATGGTTGATTTTAAGGGACTGTTGGGTTGAATTGAGTAGAGTAGACTGAAATGTTATTTGAGGAAATGCAATGACAATAAATAGTATATAGAAACACCTAAATGCAGATCCAAATTAGAATTCACATGTTGCTGCTAGGAAAGACAAAACCAGACAGTAACAGTCATTAATTTCTGCCCTGAACAAATTTATTTTGTACTTATATTAGGGGCAGTGGCTTGTCAAGCAAATATCTGTTTAAGAGAATGTCTGATATGATTCAATCGAACAATCTTTATTTATGTTACTGCACAATGCTTGTTTTTATTAGGTAGTTTTTTGGCTTTTTGCCCCTTTAAGCTCTGATAGTCTAATACACCATATTTTCACAACAACCTTTCTTATCAAAATTAGCACCTTATCTACTACAGAATTTTCTCCATGCAATGATTATAAACTTCGACAAACCAGTTTCCAACCTTTTAGGTTTCACTTTTCACTTTCAACCTACTCTCCTATGTAAAAAATCAAGAGATTGTGTAACAAGAACATATGTAATTACTAAATTCATTAAAAAAAAAAAAAAAATTTACTTTGCCATGAATGCCATCCAAAAATTCTTTACTATATAAATTTCTCCTTTTCACATGGTAATAACTCGTTAAAAATAAAAAATAAAGAAAATTCAAAATTTTATATAATAGCCCAATCAGGACCAATAATCAAAAATTGTAAACTCAAAACCCTCTCAACTCAATGACATTAACTATTCTCAACAATCTAGGGTTCAAATCACCCTTCTCCAATTTGCAACAATTTATACTAAAAAGAAGTTAATATATTGCAATGAATTACCATAGAGTCAAATTAGACAAATTTGTACTTCCAATCTGATCAAATTGTATGTTCTATACATATTCATACCAAGAAAGCAGGAAAAAAAAACAAATCTTTTATACAGCAAGAAACCAAGAAATCGTTTCTTGTGCATCAAGCCAAGCCAACCTTAGGTGACCCTTTTGGCACGGTTTCTTCTACTCATGTCCTCCTCGGGTGCACATCTTTTCTTCCCATTAACTTGAACGTCTTGCCTCTCAACCTTATTAGTCTCTTGTTGTTTTCTCGGCAAAACCAACAGACCAGCACCAACATCATACGCTTTTCGACTCGACTCGTCGCTGAGAGCCTCCCATGCGGTGGTAATGATTCGAAGAGCACCATGTGCAGCCGGGGAACAAATCACATCAGGGTGCACCAACTTGACCAACTTGCAGTACTTGGATGTGATAGTGTCTACGCTGAGAGATGGGTCAGGTTTTAGGCCAAGAATTCGATAGAGATCACTGTGTCCCAACTTGTTCTTCTTAGTCTCAGCCACATAGTAAGCTCTGTAAACAGCGTAGTGCTTGTCCACGTTGTAAAAGTAAGGGTCGACTTTGTTTGCCGCAGTCGCTAGCTCATACGCCTCCTTGTGGTTTCCTTTGAGCCACTTCTCTTTGGCCATGTCTAACAACATACCAGTCATTGTTTGGTTTCAGAGTTTGATATTCAGGCAAAGTACAAGAACAACAAACTTAGGAAAGAGAAAACAAAGATGGTTTGGTTTCAGAGTTTGATTCAGGCAAAGAACAACAACGTAGGAAAGAGAAAACAAAGAAGAAAAAGAGAGGTTTGCGGTAACTCTTAGTCTGTGAATCTGTGATTGATGTTTGGAAAGATTAATTTATGTATTACTACATATGTAGGTCGGTTAATTATGTGTTTCCGAGGCTTACTCGGTTAACTATGTTTTTTTTTTTTTTTTTTTTTTTTTTTTTTTTTTTTTTGGTTAATAACTAAATAATCGGTTAACTTATTTCAAAAAAAAAATAATCGGTTAACTATGTTATATTATTTCCGAGGCTTACTCGGTTTATTATGTATTTCCGAGGCTTAATAAATACTGTAAATATTATTTTTAAAATATATTATTCTCTTTTCAATTGTTGTGCATCTTATTAATATGTTACTATGATTGCGATTGTTAAAGGGTGTAAAAATTTCTAATTTTTCAAAAATTTTACTTTTTATTTTTCTCTATCAAAATTAAAATTAATAATTTTCCAGATAAATTTATTATTGAAATCCATTATTAAATTCAACATTGCCAAGAGAGATAGTTATCATTTCAAACATCATATTTATTCGAATACCGATTGTTTTGGTTTATTTTTAGAATGAAAATTTTTAAAATACATTTTATATAAACATACGAAAAATAGTCCAATAGCGTATTAAAATATATTAAAATGATAAATTCTAAAAAAAATCAAAACATAAATGTGGGGGTTAAGAGCCCAAGCCCGTATACTGGGCCTTAGGCCCTATTTGTGGACGTGGGTACGTCCGAGGAGGAATAAATAATTAGGAGAAGCCCGGAATAGAGAACCACCCAAGGAAAGGACAGAGGGATATAGTCCAAGGAGGTTTTCCTGCTCGGATCGGATGAATATCGATCAAACAAGTACTTGGGCGATTTAGATGACCTTCCAGGAAGTCCCAACGATAAGGATAAACCTCAAGCACATGCAAAGGTGATAAGAACACAGAAGTGTCTCACAGGAAAACTGCTACCACCGCATTAAATGCATTGTAACCACTTTCCTGACCGCATTTATGTGAAGAAGACCCCTGAATAGTGTAATCTCAGCTACCGCCACTCACAATTAGCAAAAGAAGATGTCTGATGGGACATGTACTCAAGTGAGGATTTAGATGGCTGACAAGTGTATGATCAAGATAGCCTAAAAGGGGCTATATAATGTAAAAGATCACCCATAATAAGGGGATCGGAAAAAATAGAAAAGGAAAAAGAAAAAGGAATAACTATAGCACTAAGAGTTGTGCAAACTTTCAGAACTATTGTATTAATTCATAATCTATCTCCTCGGACAACCATTTCATCAAGTTTTGCGTATCTATCACACTTGTTCATTGTTGAAATATTTACTAGCCGTTATTGCAAACCACTAGAACCTAGCTCTTTAGCTCATTCTCTACAAAGTCATTGTGTTGGGCTCACTGATTCCATCGTCCAAATCCTTTTTAGGCCTGGGCCGAGAATTTGTGACCCTACAATAAATATTATTCGATTGATATTTAGAAATAAGAGAAGACCCTACTAAACTATAGTCTTATGCTCAAAAATGTGTTGAGATCATGGTTTCAAAAACTCGAACGATCAAAGAATCGAAAATTAGTCCAGTTCCACTGTCGATTTTCCCAGTTTTCCCAAACCAATTCAACTGATATTTGCATCTCAAATTTGAATAGCTCATTCAAGTTGATACCCGGTTTTACCATGTGTTGAGATGCCTAGATTGGGTCTATTACTGCAAACAACAAATTTAAATGACTTTGAAACGAATCTATTTAAACCTGAATGAGGTATTCAACAAAAACTATACTATTTAGAATTTTTTTTTAAATAAAAATAAAAATACTCTATCCATATGAAAAATCATTGTAGGAATGTAGCCATATTTTGCATGAATTTTATTTAACATACCAATAACATGCTTAATGTTTCATGATTTTGGCATGATAATACAATGAAATTAAACCAATAGAATTGGGGCTATATTTTGTAAAGATGTGTTTAGCAAGTACTACACTTAGGATATTGGAAGAATTTAATAAAGTTCCCGCTTCAAATTAATCGTCACCTACTCTAAAATTTGTTGAGCCTTGTGTTTTCATTCATGATGCAATTTAACAACACGTGTCTCATGGTTTCATATTTTAACCAATGAAACACAATAATGATTTCAGGTATTAATCAATGAAACACAACAACTTTGTGGAAGAGAAAGTAAAAAAAAAATAGAGTTTTGTGGAATGAAGTAGGTTAGTTTGCATAATTTGGTTGGAAAGAGTTATATTTGATATATACAATATCTAGTAATATATGTAAGTTAGTGTAGTCTATAATAGTACACGTCAGAATAATAACTGAAGTATGTTTTTTTTAATTTTTTTAATTTATTGTAATGATAAACTGTCATTTTAAAAAACAAATTATGAGTACAATAATTCTAAATAATAGTTATGAAAATTTTTGCACCGATAAACTTATTAATAAGGATGGCTACGAGATACTATTGTAAATAAAAAATAAATAGAGATGGCAACAAGTTAACGTAAGGGAATATCACATGGTAGGTAGTTTATCAGCAAAGTAAATTGGATGTATTTTATTATTGAGATGACTTCAATATATTAATAATGAGCTAAAAGAGAATTATGATTAGAAGTAAGAGTTAGAGAAAGCAAATATTTTAGAGAATGATAAGAGAATTAAATTTTAAACACGAGAGTATAAAAATAATTAAAATATATATACACACATTCGGGATAAGACAAGACGAGATAGGGCAAAAAAAACTCATGAGATAAGACAAAATGGAATAGGGCAAAAAATACTCATGAGATAGAGGCATAGAAGAGACGGGATGGGACAAGAAAAATGATTTGTATTTATGAATTTTACGATTGAGAATTTTACAATTGAGCGAGGCCTTTTTCTTTATGTTTTTTTAGTTGTATTTTTTTTTTTTTTTAAATGTAAATACAGCCCATTTGCACATCTAGTCACCAAAACTACAAATGAATCATGCTAGTATGCTACTATACTACAACACCCATATACAAAACTCTTCTAAGTTTCAATCTTTGATACTGAAGGATCAAAACAATCAAATCACATTCAATACATATACACTTTAATTAATTAATTCAATGAGACCAAAATGTGGAACTTGAATATGATTGGCACTTGTTCACTGAGAGCAGCATATATATCTCCTTCAGAATAAGGTTCCTCCCCTTCAGATTTCAGAAACTTCAGACCCAGTTTTGTTGGCTCTGGGAATTTTATATGAACATGAATCTGCACGATCAGTTCATTAAAATTTAATTAATTAAAGAACTAGCAACATACATGCATAAACATAGAAATATGGGCACACAAACACAATTGACAATACCATGGGTGCATTCAGACACGCAAACATACATAACTTTGCTTTAAACATTCCTTTACAGTATTTTAGGAAGCAGGACATGGACACAGTATGGGTACGATATGGTAATACAAACAATTTTTGAAAAATTATGACAAAAAGCAACTGATACGACATCAGTATAATACAAATACGACATCAATATGATAGGAATACGACACAAATACGACATAAATACGGCATCCTAAATAAAGTGTCCGTACTTTCTAAATAGTAATAGTCATGTGAGCACCTACTTTCCCCCAAAAACACTGTAAAACAAGTACCCAATGTTTCTAGCGCTAAACTCTGCAAAGCAATTTCCAACCTTTCACGTTTCACAAACCTCCTTCTCCTATGTAAACAGTATAATGTTTGAAATTCTGTTACAACATATTTACTTCTATTGGGAAAGGAAATGTTTCGCAAGCATATATCATTATACACTATTTTTTTTTTTTTTCACTTTGCTACGAAAGCTAATCAAAAATTCTTCACTATTCAAATTTCAAAGATAACACTATTTTCCTTTTTATACAATTACTATACCTTCATAAAAAGGTTTTTAAGAACAATTTTGCCGTTCAAAAAAAAAAAAAAAAGAACAATTTTGCCGTTCAAGAAATTAATAAAGTTCATAGCATGGCCCAATAAGTACCAATGCAATAAAAAATTGTAAACACAAAAGCACCTTCAGAACGTGGGGAAAAAAAAAAGAAGTAAAACATACTTCAATGAATTACTACAACGCAAAATAAGACCAATTTGAACTTCCAATTTAATCTCTTTTTCATAAAAATTGCTGCTAGGAAAGAGAAAATGAGACTGTAAGGTTAAATTTAATCAATCATTCTGTTGGCTTTATTCTGTGCCAAATTTGCTTTGTAATTCAGCATTTAAAAATCCTGTATTTAGGTGGAAATCATGTAAAGGTAATGTGTGAGAGAGTGTAAAGAAATACTCAAAATTGTGCAAGGATGCAGAGACTCGCGGCTGGGACTCGCGGGTGACTCGCAACTAGCAAGCTGACAACTGCAGCACACAAGTGAAGCGTGCAGAGAAGATGAACAGTCACCCCAGCTAGAGCACTACAGGACAAAAAGTCCAGCCTGACCATTCTGTTAGCTCGCGACTTGAACTCGCGACTCAGTCTAGTCGCGAGACCAAGCCGCCAGCTAGCTCTGTTTTAGAAAAACTGACTCTTCACATTCCAAACACACACCACTATATATAAACTCTTATACCCACGAAATGTAGAGAGCTTCCAAAGTGAATTTTAAGAGAAAAACCCTAGAGAAAAACAAGATTGATTCATCCACAATCTTCATCTAAGAGACTCTTCAAATTCCTCCACTCTCACCATCTCCATTGATACATCCTTGAGAGGTTTTTAGCCAAATCATTTTCTCACCATACCCACATCTGTAAGAAGGCTGTGTGGTGCTTTATGAAGCAGTTAGGAAGGAACTAATTCATATTGGTTGATGTTATGGGCTATAGCGGAATCCAGCAAGCTAGAAAAGACAAAGGTTCGGCGCAACCTCATTGGAGCAGGAAGCTTGGAGGGCTTAGGTACACTAGGTAGATTAGACTTGGAGGGTCTATTACTGTTCATGTATCACAACTACATTTTCTAGTGGATTATTGACCGCTTGGAGGGTAGCAGAGATGTTTTACGCCGAGCGCTTCAGTTTCCTCTTCGATAACACATCGAGTGTTGTCCTTGTATTTGCATCTCTCTTCCCTTTTTCTTTGCCATTTAATTACTGTTGTGGTTGTGATTATTTATGATTTAGATTGTTTATCAATTCTGATTTAGCTTATGTTCATATTCCGCACATTTATTGTTTGATAATAAGCTTGAATTGGTAATTTGTATTTTGGGATCTAAACATTCATTGTGTTTTACATACATTTTGAACATTCAGAGACTATAACAGCCATTATTCTAGTCTCTAGCTAATCTCGATCAACAAGACAAATCGTAGTGCTTAATTAATTCTGTTGAAGTGGGCCTATGTGTGGCTTGAATTGCAACAAGCCCATGTTTGTTTAAGTTGGTCACAGTTGACCGAATTCAACTAGGAATATAATTCCTAGTGATAGCCGACCTATAATATATATATATATATATATATTAGGTTTGTGATATAGGGGCAAGTTGAGAGTAATTCCTAAAAACCCTAGCAGCAGCCGAATAAGAAGAAGAATAGTGTTTTCTTATCTTGTGGGTGAGAAAGAGTTAGGGTGTATTGGGATTTGGGTTTTCTTGAGAGTGTTCTTGTGCACTATTGTATCTTCCTATTTTTATAGTGAAATTTCTCCGTCGTCTCCGTGGAGGTAGGCAGTTTGTCAAACCACGTAAATTCTTGTGTTCTTTGTGTGTGCTTGTTATTTAATTTTCGCTTATTTACTGTTATTGATTTAAGTCCTGGGGTGCTATCTGCACAACAAGTGGTATCAGAGCAAGGTTAGGATTCAATCCTTTGAATACAGTAAAGATGTCAAGCACAAAGTATGATGTAGAGAAGTTTTGTGGTAAGGGAAATTTTTCTCTTTGGCAAAGGCGGATGAAGGATCTCCTAATTCAACAAGGAGTTCATAAAGCCTTGCTTGGGAAGGAGAAGAAACCGGAAACGATGAAGGATGTAGAATGGGTAGAGATGGATGAGAAAGCAGCTAGCGCTATTCGTCTCAACCTAGGTGATGAGGTCATTCACAACATCCTAGAGGCAAAGACCAAAAACTAGAAGGTCTTTACATGAGAAAGAATCTGACGAACAAGTTGTACGTGAAGAAGCAACTATATAGTTTGCATATGAAGGAGAGTTCAAATCTGTTGGAGCATCTAAACACATTTAATATGTTGAACACCCAATTGTCAAGTTTTGGGGTAAATTATGAGGACGAAGATAAAGCGTTACTCTTATTAGCGTCGCTTCTTACTTCTTTTGATCATTTAGTGACTACGTTGATGTACGGGAAAGAGACTATAGTACTCGAGGAGGTGACAAGTGCTTTCTTGTCACACATAAAGATGAAGCAAGATGGTGATGGTTCTCAGGCTGATGGACTTATTGTAAAGTCTGGGTCAAGCAATAGAGGCAGAAGCAAGTCAAGAGGACGAAACTCCAACAGGAACAGATCACAGTCTAAATCACGTGCAAAGAAAGATATAGAGTGCTTTTATTGTCACAAGAAAGGGCACTACAAGAATCAGTATAAAGAGTTAAAAGAGCATTTAGAGGAGAAGAAGAATGGAAAGAAGCCCCTAGAATCAGCTAGTGTTGCTAAAGAAACATCAGATGACAGTGAAGTTAGTGTAGATTTACTTTCAATTTCATCAAGTAACAATGTTCTATTGGAATCTTGGGTTTTAGATTCAGCATGCTCATATCATATGACTCCAAAGAAAGATTGGTTTGACACGTATAAGCCTTACAACAGTGGTATGGTCCAAATGGGTAATGATGCTACATGCCCCGTTATTGGGATTGGTACCGTGAAGATCAAGATGTTTGATGGAGTTATGAGAGTTCTTAGTAATGTCAAATATGTTCCAGATCTTAGAAAGAATTTAATTTTTTTAGGAGTATTGGATGATTTGGGCTATTCATACTCATCAAAGGGTGGAATCATGAAGATTACCAAAGGTGCTTTGATGGTGATGAAGGGACAGAAAATAAGCACACTTTACAGATTGATTGGGAACACAATTGTAGGAAGAGTTGCAGTCACCACTCCAGTGGAGTCCAGCACTGACGACACAAAATTATAGCATATGCGACTTGGCCATATTGGTGAACGTGGTATGTTAGAGTTGCACAAGAGAAATTTATTGAAAGGAGTGAAGACATGCAAGCTAAACTTCTGCAAGTATTGTGTGTATGGGAAGCAGCATAGAGCCAATTTCAAGACAGACTCTCATACAAGTAAGGGTGTTCTTGACTACATTCATTCAAATGTTTGGGGTCCAGTATCAGTTTCTTCTCACAGTGGTGCTCAATACTTCGTCAGTTTCATTGATGACTACTCTAGAAATGTATGGATTTATTTTATGAAGCATAAGTCTAATGTGTTTGGCATATTTAAAAAGTGAAAAGCACAAGTTGAGAATCAGACTGGCAAGAAAATAAAATACCTTAAAACAGATAATGGACTAGAGTATAGAGATAAAGAATTCATAAGATTTTGTGAATTATAAGGCATTACTCGTCACTTCACAGTTAAAGGAACTCTACAGCAGAATGGGGTTGCAAAGAGAATGAACAGAACCTTAGCAGAAAGAGCCAGATGCATGAGATTGAATACAGGGTTGCCTAAGGTGTTCTGGGCAGAGACAGTTAACACAGCAAGCTTCATTATTAATAGATCTTCATTATCAACCATAGATTTCAAGATTCCAGAAGAGGTTTGGTCAGGTAGACCAGTTAATTATTCAAGTCTAAAAATCTGTGGTTGTCCAGCTTATGTGCATGTGCAAAGTGAAGAGCGTTCTAAATTGAATTCGAAGTCAAGAAAATGTGTATTTCTTGGTTTTGAAAAAGGTGTTAAAGGCTACAGGTTTTGGGATCCAATCTCAAAGAAAACGGTGACCAGCTGAGATGTCATATTTGATGAAGCCTTTATGTTGAAACAGAATGAAGCAGAGACATGTGATGATAGTCCACAGGAGAAATTAACTGTTGAGGTGGAGTTTGACGAGAATAGTTCATCCAGTGATAAGGGTGATGTTGAGAATGATCCACAACAGTAACAAGAACAGTCTTATTCAATTGCTAAAGGTAGAGAGAAGCGGGTTCACAAAGCACCACAGAGATATGGCTTTGAAGACATGGTTAGCTTTGCTCTCATAACTAGCAGTAGAGATCCATTGTCTTATAGGGATGTAGAAGAGATGGGGTCACTACAGGAGAATAAGACTTGGGAATCCTCTAGTGTGTTGACAAAGCCAGTTCCAACAGATAAGTTCAAGAGCTACGAGGACTTGGTTGATGTTTGCAGCTTATAAGCCCTTAAGGGCTAAGGTGGAGGCGATTGAGGAGTTTGCTCGTATAGCTTGATCAATTCAAGCCAAGGTGGAGATTTGTTGAATTGGGCCTGTGTGTGGCTTGAATTGCCACAAGCCCATGTTTGTTTAAGTTGGTCACAGTTGACCGAATTCAATTAGGAATATAATTCCTAGTGATAGTCGACCTACAATATATATATATATATATATATATTAGGTTTGTGATATAGGGGCAAGTTGAGAGTAATTCCTAACAACCCTAGCAGCAGCCAAATAAGAAGAAGAATAGTGTTTTCTTATCTTGTGGGTGAGAGAGAGTTAGGGTGTATTGGGATTTGGGTTTTCTTAAGAGTGTTCTTGTACACTATTGTATCTCCCTATTTTTATAGTGAAATTTCTCCGTCGTCTCCGTGGAGGTAGGCAGTTTGACAAACCACGTAAATTCTTGTGTTCTTTGTGTGTACTTGTTATTTAATTTCCTCTTATTTACTGTTATTAATTTAAGTCCTGAGGTGCTATCTGCACAACAAATTCTTACCCAAGACAAATTTATTTTGGTTCCATATTAGGAACGGTGACTTGTCAAGCATGTCTGTTTAAAAAGAATGGCTAATAAGAAAATCTAATAAATCTAACCAAAAAGCCACTTTTAGTCCCTACATTTTCAGGCGATTCCCATTTTAGTCCCTACATTTTATTTTTACCGCTTTTAGTCCCTATCCTGAAAAACGCTTCCCGTTTTGGTCTTTGCCGTTACATTAGAGACGGAAAAAGCTGACGTGGCAAACAGCAGGAATAAATAATAATAAATTAATGTCCACGTGGCCTAAATTAATAATAAAAAATGCCACGTCAGTATCTAAATTAGAAAAATTAATTTATTAATTTTAACTAATTAAAAAAATAAAAACAGATTAAAAACTAAAAATCACATAAATTGAGATCTAAGAGTGTCTTGAATAAGAATAACAAGAACACAAACCCAAATCTAAGAACACAAACCCAGAAATTAAAAAAAAAAAAAAAAAAAACTGGACCTTTCTCCATGGCGTCCATGCGCTAGAAATGAGGAGATAAACTGTGAAACAGGCATGGATCTCGCTCTTTGTAGCTTCATGCGACCAGCACGGCTGCGGCAAGCGCCGCGAGGCAGTGGAGGGCTGGGGCTGGGTCTGGATCGAAGTCTGAGACGGGGTTTGGGGCTGGGCCTAGATCTGGGCCGTGGGTGGAGCGGGCAGAGGGAGCGAGAGAAGGAGAGGCACGGCAGTGGGTGGGCTGGAGGGGATCGGTGGTGGGGTGGTGGCCCTAGTCTCGACGGGAGAAGAGGAAGAAGCAGCAGCAGCCATGGCATTTGTTTAGTGACTGTGGGTGAAGAAGAAGAAGAACTCGCCCAACAACCCAGATCTTTCATCTTCTTCTTAGTTCAATCTTGTCCAGTTTGTTCTTTTTTTCCTTTTTTTTTAATTTCTGGGTTTAAATTCATGATATTTTTAGTTTTTGATTTTGTTTTTAATTTTTTTAATTAGTTAAAATTAATAAATTAATTTTTTTTAATTTAGACGCTGACGTGGCATTTTTTATTATTAATTTAGGCCACGTGGACATTAATTTATTATTATTTATTCCTGCCGTCTGTCATGTCAGCTTTTTCCGTCTCTGATGTAACGGCAAGGACCAAAACGGAAAGTGTTTTTAAGGATAGGGACTAAAAGCGGTAAAAATAAAATGTAGGGACTAAAATGGGAATCTCCTGAAAATGTAGGGACTAAAAGTAGCTTTTCGCCATGAATCTATGAACGTGGCACTGCACAATGCTTATTTTAATTTGATAGTTATTGCCACTTTGAGTGCTGATCCACCATATGTTCACAAGAAGCAAACTTATTAAAATTAATTAGCACCCTCCATCTTTTTCAGCATTTTCTATAGGCAAGGATTATAAACTTTGACAAACTTCCAAGGCTTTCAAAAGTTGCTTTCTTATTAAATCACAAGCCAATTTTCAACTTTTCAGGATTTCACTTTCAACCTTCTCTTCTATTTAATTAAATATCCTTTCTCTGCTATGTAAACATCCTAATATGATACGCTAAACCTTTTTTACTTTGCTATGAAGACCATTTAGAAATTCTTCACTATACATTAATCATGACACTATTTTTTCTATTCATATAATTACTATACATTCATAAAAAAATTTATGAATGATTATGCATTTCAAGAATCAAAAATTGAAAACTTTAACAAGGCCCAATATGAACCAATCTATATCTAATATAAGAAATGGATTTAGTTATATCATATAGAGGATGAACCATTTGTAAAAAGCACTAGAAATAAATTTTAACCACTCATTACCTTATTTACAAAATATCTCTATTTATATAATAATTAAATGTAAAATGCATTATATTTCCTTAAAAAATATATATATAATAAAAAAAATAAACCTTGCAAAATTTAAAACACTTTCAAATAATAAATATAGATAGCTCAATTTAGAAATGTTAATATATTTTATCAATTGTCCACTATAGTTTGTTAAAAAATAATCACATCATTTTAAGAAAAGTTTGAAACTAATACTTATAAGTCTCATCTACTATTTTCGTTTTTCACTTAAAAACAGTAAATCATCAATTTTTTTGGCTCATTGCACAAGTCTACAACTAGTTCCATATAAATAAATAAAATAAAAATCCCGGTAGAATATATTGCAATGAATTATTACAAAGAAAAATAAGACAAATTTGTACTTCCAATCTGATTCACCACCTACCAATCCTGATCTCTTTTTCCATGCTTATTTCCTTTTTATCAAACCCTAGCCAACCTCAAAACCAAAAGAAAAGAAAGTCCTATCAACATTCTATACATATACATAGAAAGAAAACAAGAAATAACAAATCTTCTGCATAGCAAGAAACCAAGAAATTGTTTCTTTTGTACCAACAAAAACATCATATACATCGTAGCCAAGCCAACCTTAGCCTTAGGTGACCCTTTTGGCACGGTTTCTTCTACTCATGTCCTCGATCGGATGCACATCTTTTCTTTCCAATAACTCCAACGTCTTGCCACTCAACCTTACTAGTCTCTTGTTGTTTTCTCGACAAACGCAACAGACCAGCACCAACATCATACACTTCTCGACTCAACTTGTCGCTGAGAGCCTCCCATGCTGTGGTAATGATTTCAAAGATCACCATGTGCAACAAATCTTTTGCAGTATAATTGTTTTCTTTGCACAATTTTTTTCTCTATTTTTTTGGATATATAAACCATGGTATTAAAACCACCCTGATTTCACCTCCTGTCCCTAAACACTACAAATGAATCAGGTTCTGTAATTGATTACAATCTTGGTATCCACTACTCTACTACAAGACCTATATACAAAACTCTCTTTTATAGTAAAAAAAAAAAAAATTCTTCTCTTTTAACTTTCAATCTTTGATATTGAATTATCAAAACAACCAAATCACATATTCATTACATATGCATTTTCATTAATTCAATGACCTTGATTTGTCATTTGTATTTTGAGAGTTTTGCTTCTATTCTACCTCTGACGGTTCTCAAATCTGAGTTGTTTTTATTTGATTTTCTACTCCGTGACTTTCTTGATGTCCGGGACTTACGTTGCTTCTGTTTACCACGGGACCCATCTGGCTTTTGTCGCATCCTTTCTAAGCGCTGACGACGAATCTCAGGATCTGCCCAGCCCTTTCCCCATTCTGTGAAAGTTGAATAAGATGTGCACTTGTTCATTGAGAGCAGCATATCTGCTTCAGGATAAACATCGAAAGTTTCATCCCCTTTAGATCTCAGAAACTCCAGTCCTAATTTTGTCGGCTCTGGAAATTTTATCTGAACATGAATCTGCACAAACAGTACTGTAAAAAATAACTAAATGAAGGGCTTGCAACATACATGCACACATAAGGAAACATGGGCACACAAACACAATACCACATGCATGGGATGCATTAAGACATGCAAGCATAAATGAACTTGTTTTAAACGTTGCTCTACAGTTTTAGGCAGGTGAGCACATATTTTCCCCGAAAACACAGTAAAACAAGTACTCAACTATTTCTATCCCTAGTTGGAATTTGTGAGGGACAGACTTTTATGATCAACTACTAATTTTGGTTTTTTTTTTAAAAACCTCTAAGAATTTATGTTGTTGTATGACACAGATGACCAAATGTTTAGTACCCATATAATATTAGAAGACTAGACTTGTTCTTTTTTCTTCCAGTGAAATGCTGGTGACTATTGGACCAGCAGCTGGTGAAAATTTCAGCCAAATCCTTAAGCCATGGTAGCTGAATTGTCCAAGTAATTCCCTGAGGATAAAACCTCCCAAGGTGTTTGCCACTCCCATGATATTAATCAACTAAAATTTGCAGCAAATGTTATTTTCTGATTGTATATACCTTGTCATCTGCCTCTTGGATGTACCCTTTACCTTCTAGAATTCGTGCAAGACCTCGCCACCATAGCAGATCAGTTGTCACAAATTTTTGACACTACACGTAGTCAATACATAAAAACAATCAAATGGCAAAGAATTTGAAAAACGTGTTAAACAGTAAACATCATATCAAGAAGCCAAGAAGCCGTGTGTGTGTGTGTTTGTGTGTATGAGAGAGAGAGAGAATCACCAGCTCCCTTATTTTACTGACATACGCTCTGAGATTCAACATTTCCATAGATCTCCGTTGCTTAATGTCAGTGCATGTAGTATCATCATATGAGTCATCCATGAAAGTGCTCCCCTGATATTCAACATACATCTCATTTTAGGAATAATAATAACTGTCAGCTCCAAGAGCATATGATGTGTCCATCAACTACTTAGAATTTTGATACTCCGAGTAATATTCTTGACAAGTTGGCAATCACTTCTTAAGATGGACTCGTGCATTTAGTTAAATGGAATATTTTAGTTTAATGAAATATAAATCCAATTGTAGAAAAATGTATACCAAAAATGCAGACTTTTTTTATTTTTTTTATAAGAGATATCAACACAACTGAAATAATCATACATGATACTTACACAATTAGTAGCAATAACCCGTACTAAAAGATCCGCCTCCTCTTTCAAATTCTGCATTTGAGGAACTCCATCAGTGCACAGATCACACCTGAAAATGTAGAACAACATTAGATTGAGATTACTAACCCTGACAATGTAGCAGACTAGCTAGTTGGATAATAACTATTGAGCTAGAGAAATCCTATGCCCACAACATTTTCACAACAAATCTTATGTGGTAAGTTGTTACGAATTGTTATTGGTGGGATAAAAAAGTAAATGTTAATTGTAAGTTTAAATTAGAACCAATAACAACTAACCACCTATAATTTGTTGTGAAAATGTTGTGGACGTAACACCTCTCATTGAGTTAACCTCTATAAAATTGCTACTCCAAAAAAGAAATGATTATGGCAGATGAAATTTTTTTTTTTTTTTTTTTTTTTTGAGATGAAAGATAGAAATGAAAGTAATTATTACATACAAGAGACATGCATCATAACTAAAATCCTCTCCGAAGTACTCCACAAGTATCTTAGCCCGACAGCATGAAGTATTCATCCCATATCTGCAAGTATATCAAAATAATTTGTAATAAAATGTTCCTATAAGTTAAAGGCAAACATGGCTTTAAGGAAATCTATTTAACATTAACCTGAAGCAATCAGATAGCATCTTATATGCTTGTTTTGTCTGATCTTCACTTCTTTTACTTGGCAAGAGTGACGGTACACGTGTTAGGTTTGCATATAGAGCTGCTTGGAGAAAACATAAACAGATTTTGCAGAAACTTTTAGAATTCATAATGACAATTCCAAAACGCATATTGATTTTGCTTTGTATAACAGTTTACAACACACCATTCAATTATCTAAACTTCACAATACGAACAATTTCCCAAAAGGCAAGATATGGTGAAAAAGGAGTTTCAAAATTCCGGTGTTAAGCATAGAAAGCACTCATTGTATGCAAGTAAAAAAAAATTGCAAACATTTTTTTATTGGTAAGCTACACATGCATCTTGCAAATTTTGAACTCATGACCTTTCCACCACCTGGTTTTTATAAGGGAAGGAGGTGTCATTTCATTTGAATTAGGCAACAACATACACTTCAAAAGCATAATTTATTACTCATTAAAAAAATAAAAATATAAAAAATCTTACTGCAATCTGCTAATTTGCCATCCCTGCCAGCTCGACCTGCTTCTTGATAGTATGCCTCCAAACTCTGTAAGCAAATCAATGGTTAAAGCTCGCAGAATCACACTACAAATACTGAAAAAATTTATAACCAGGAAAAAATTAAAAATTTTGGCGGGCACATCAGACATGCAACTTTCAACAAAGAAAAGTTCACTAATTGATATTTAGGAAATATGCAACAGTAAATGCATGGTCATTATAAATAAATATGCTTCTGCACTGGGAACATCTCATAGCGGGAAGGCCTAGAGATCATGAAACCCAGTAAATATGGCACTGGCAGCAAGATCAAACTTTAAAAAATAAAAATAAAAAAATCACCTGTGGCCAACCATAATGGATGATTCTTCGGACATTTGACTTGTCAATCCCCATTCCAAAAGCAATTGTTGCAACAACTACCTGCAGGTAGGAGTAAAAAAAAGTTGAGTACAAAATGAAAATTTCTATCTCCGTATTATTCTCATCAAATAAACTAGAGGAATGAAATAATAAAGAGATTGTGTTCTGTTGATTGATATAGCAAGAATAGGGTTCAAAGATTAGCTTACATGAAACAGTATGGAATGCAAATGTCATAAGACCATAGACCAACCTCTCTAGATGAATTTTACTCAGTATTCAAGTTAATTTATATCAAAAAAAAAAAAAAAAAAACTTAAACATTGCATTAATGACAAGAAAAGACAATATTTAAAATGGACAAGTCTAGTAGGACATAGAAAGGAGAAATCCATAAATTTCCTTTAAAAAAAAGCTAATGAAATGGATTACACTGTAGAAAAGAATGATTGCACATTATAACTCATGCAAAACATGATTAAGGCAGGCAAAGGCTAAACAATAACAAATAACAAGTCTGAAACAATTAAAACAGCCATTTTAGTAGCATCCACGGAGAGAAGGGTTAGGATTTCAAGTTGGAAAAGAAATAATATAGGGCACAGTATAAATAATCGACTGGAATTCAAGAAAAAATAGCTAGCTGAAATTCTCAACAGCAATGTATATTTGGAACCAAAATAATGGAATTAAATACTTGTTTGAGAAGGAAGTCTTACTGCTCTTCTAGATCAAATATTTTAGTATACCAAACTTCAATAAAATATAAGCAGCCTCACGATCAGGTAGTACAGAAATACACACCATAGGCGGTTTTAAATTAAAGTAGGCTTAAATATGCTGCTGGTCCTCAACTTTTGGGAAGTTTTCATTTTAGTACTCAACAAATCTAGTGTTTCATTCACGCCCTTACTGTCAACTAACTGAAGGAAATTGCTGACAAAGCTAATGGAATGCTTATGTGTCACTTATTATAATAAAAATATATTTAGTGGCACTTAAAAAACATCAGCATCTTAATGGGAAAAAAATCTTCATTCCTCAATTTTGAAGGGGGCAAGAGAAGAACGAAATGATTCAAAAAACCATCGCCACTTTCTTTTCCTTCACTTTCTTGGCAACCTGACAGATCACACACACTCTCTCTTTGGATCTCATTCTCTCTCTTTCCAAACTCAATCCCTTCACTTGTTTCTCTTATACCCTCTATCTCTACAACTCAGCTCATATTCAAATCTGTCACAGCTCACTCTTCCTCATCATAGCCACAGCCCTCCACTTCCAAGGTTTATCATATGACCACAAAGGCCTCGCCCTCATCCAATTCCTTCACTGCAAGTGACAATATCAACTCTCTTGGTTCCTCCGCCAATGCTGAAAGAGCTGATTACTCTGCCATTGAAATTCTCTCTCCTTAACACCGCCTCAAGGTCATTTTTTTGGTAAAACCGCCTCACGGTCATACTCTGATAATACCATTTCTTTTTCTTTCTTTTTTTTTCTTGTTTTTAATTACATAGTTTGGTAGCTGAGAAAATGTGGGAAGAGGAAAATAAGTTATGGTCTGTTTAGGCGGAGAGAAAACCTAGGTAAGAGAAATGCAAAGTTTGGATCTTGTAATCAAGAAATTCAAATGACTCAGAAATATATATAATTGTAAGTTAGGCTCGTTTGAGTGGAAATGGAATCAGATGATTTTTGTTTTGAGTTCAGCAAATTTATTCTTTATTTCTCACATTCTCAAAACCGTACAGAAAGTGGCTTTCTTAGTTTGCATTGTATGGTAGTACCTAAAGTGTTTAAATATGCAATAGACAACACAAAGAGCTGGATGGGGTTTCATGGAAGGGGATTGATTGATTTGTCAGGTAGGTGACAGTAAGGACAGGAATGAAACACTGTTAAAATATTAAGGACTAAAATGAAAAATGAAATTTGTTGAGTACTGAAATGAACACGCCAAAAATTTGAAGACTAAAAGCATATTTAAGCCTCTAGATTAATATAAGTGAAAATTTTATAACAAAGACACCGTTTACACTCAAATAGTAGCAAGTACTCCTTGCAGAAAATTCTACTGATTGTGGAAACACATGCTTTATTCCTCTAATGGTGAGAAAAGATAAAACTAAAACAATAAAATTATTAATCCAAACTAAAGTTTGAATCTCATCTAATTAACCTCTTTCAGTTAACTAAAGAAAATCAGTAATTCACTTAGATCAAGTAAAGGCCTAAAAGTTATATTTCCAATCCACTAATATCTAGTTTCTGATTTGGACAGCAACTTGACTCTTAATAGGTAAACGATGGATAAAAAAAGTGCCTTTCAACTCAGAAAATACACTCATAAACTACATATGACATATATACATCTATCTTTTTTTTGATGAGTAACATATATACATCTATCTAGTTGTTGATAAATAACATATGACATATATACATCTATCTAGTACATGCATTAAAATAACCCAATGGCCTAAAATCAAACACAGTATATACAAATCTAGTTATGTATCAGAGTGTCTATGCATATGCACGTGTGCTCACACACAAAAAAGCCTTATGCATTGTCAGCATCTTCCATGAAAAGCTAAAATCCTTACCTCTAAAGTATTTTCATGAAATTCCTTGTGAACCCGCCTTAAATGTGATTTTGGCAACTGTGAGGAAATAAGGCCATATTAGTTCAATACCAAATGTATAAAATTTTAGGCAAAAATTCAATTTAGTCCCTCACAATGAGTCAATTTGGCCCTTCCATCCAAATCTGTTAGCAAACAATGACATTTAAAGATTCTTCTTTTATTAATTATTTAAATAAAAGCATTCATGAGATGCGCCATTTACTATATCTTGTTATGTGATGCGTATTATTTTAAAATTAATATATATAAAAAAAAAATGTTAAATGGCTCCATTTGCTTACAGATTTGGACAGAAGGACCAGACTAAAAGTGAGGGACTAAATTGACAAAAATTAAATCTAGTAAAAATTTCATAATTGAATTAAAATTCAAGGGAATAAATTGAATTTTTGCCCACATTTTTATAGGAGAAAGTAATCTACATGCTACTAGTGAGAATGTTACACAAATGATATGATATGTAAAAATTAATGAGAAGCTCAGTAGGACAACTAGGTCAAAAAGTTTCAAAATACTACCATTAGCAAGCCGATGGAGGAAATTGGTGAAAAGGAGGGCTGTTTTAGAAAGCTAAATTGCTTAGAGAAAAGAAAGAACAAACTAGCTCTTCAAGAGACACACTATTGAAATAATGCCTCACAAGTAGAGATTTCTAGGATTCAATTTCAACTAATTACAATTAGGGCAGCCTTGCTTATTTGTAGTTACATAAGCAAGCTTTTGATTGGTTAGGAAGTTAGTTACAAGAACCTACCATGCAGCTGCCATTTGATTGACCAAAGCCTAACAAACTTCTCTAACTAATTGATAGGCTATTGCATTTATCACTAACAACCTATCAACTACTAACTTTCTGTTACAAGTGATAAAGGCTATTACAAGTAAAAGGATCTACTTATCATACAACATAAGCACTAGTGCTGATCATAGGAAACTAATGATTGCTCTTGCTGGACAGTGACAAGTAGTAACAGCTAGCTCTTAAAATGAACTGCATCACAAGCAGGGTTATGAAACTACATTAAAAACAGGAAAGTTGCTAATGCAGATATCCACCTGATTTCCCTTTCAATTGGCATTTCATCACCCTTGTGGATTCAACAATTAGTCAAGTTTCTGCAGTATATTGTAATGGCAACCCTAGATAAATCTTAATTTTGAATTTTTTAAGAAAACCCAGGTTCAGAAATATGGGAAACACAAGATAATGTCAAAAGAATTCCTGTTGGGCTAAGAGGTTGGTTAAGTGACCACACTTGCTAGTAAGTTGGGAATAAACTCTAAAATACAATGCATATAAATAAACTTCTAGTAATTGCCAAAAAATACCTTTGCATTATAAGCAGCTGCCTTCACACCAAAACCACAAAGAAATTTTGCAATTTTCAATGTTTCTTTTCTAGTAGGAACATATATGATGGTTGGACCTTGTTCTAAGGGCTCATGCAGAAGTCTTAATCTTTCTTCTGGTTTACTTGGTGGATCAATTGTCTCAGATAACCCTCTCATATCCCCTTCCTCCCAAGAAGATTGTCCATAGAATTCACCAAAGGCAACTGCAAGAATAAAAGTGATTGAGATATTGAACAAAAATCATCAATTAGCCATAATCTTGAAAATTTGTTGATAGAACATTAATAAATGACCAAAGAATAAAGCATAAGAATGGAAGACAAAATTCAAAGGTTTGTACCATCCCAGTCATCCACACTCTGAAATACATCAACATCATTTTCTAAATATTCAACTGACATCTCTTTTCCCTTTGAAGCAGTCAAACCATTTTCCTCCATTGAATCTACTTCATCAACATCTCCACCAGTATAGGAATCCTCAATTTCATAACTATCAGAGCCATAAGATGTATCATCTAATTCTTCTGAGATGATAGTCTGCTTCTTCTCACCAGTCTTTCTCTTTCTGACATATATGTCTATCAATTCACTGAAATCCTTTGCATAGGAAGCTGGTGAAGATGTTCTACTATGTTTTACCTGTAAATGGCAGCAAGTGAATTGTTGATATTTCTTCAGTGACAAATACGGATAAAGTAAAAAAAAAAAAAAAAATTGATATGGAAGTTATGAAGAAATTATGAGTTCAATCTAATAATTATTCAAAAAGAGTCCATTAGGAAACCCTTAACCATCCTCTAGCATAGTAAAATCGTAATAAAAATTGCATAAAAAGGACCAATCTGGAAAAGATATATCTCTGATAACATACTGAAAATGGAACATAAAAGAATAACATAAAAATCTCACCGAAAACCGAAGATTTGGCCTAAAAAATGAAGTAATAACAATTTTTGTTTCCTTTGACATGCACAGCGATTTAAGAATATCTTCCTGAACCCGAATTGTGGCAGTAGCAGTCAAGGCCATCAGTGGTATATCGTATTTTAAGAATTTTAAATTGTAAGCACTGAAATTCTCCCGCAACACAGATAGTCGCCTGAAACATTTAAATGTGTAAGTCAAACAATTGCAAGTTTGCAACAACTCTAATCATCTAGTTCAAGAACTAGGTTGAAGAACCTCAAAGAGTGGACATTAAAACTTCAAAGGCACAGCAGATTCAAGCTGGATATTAAAGGCTCAAAGTGAATTATAATCTAAAAAGAGAAACAGTCTGAAACTAAATAGATACAGGACTTCTTCTCATTATCTTATTGAAAACATTCCAAGCAGGGTTTTCCAGATTGGATTAAGTTAACTATGATTAGTCTCTCCTGAATTTCATTTGAACCAAATGCATGGCTAAGCCATTGGTTATTGATAATAAATATTCATTAGTAGTGAAGTAATAAAATCAAACCACTGCTGTGAAATATAGATGTACAGTCATCCAGAATGGGAAGCACAAACCTGTAATCAGGCCGAAAATCATGACCCCACTTGGAAACACAATGGACTTCATCAATGGCAAACAAAGCAATTCCACGACCTTCTGCAAGCCTCTGAAGTGGTTTTATCAATCTACAGACATATGGTTTCTTTATTCTACGCACACGCACACATATATATATAAAGAATGATATATTAAAGAGGAAAGCAATAGAGAATATGATTTTGAATATGATCTGGCAGACAAGTATATTGGCCTAATTAGTTGATGAGGATCCATAGAGCCAGCCCCAATTTAATTGGTACCAACACTTAGTTCACTTTGAGTTTGACTTCTAAGAAATTAAAAACATGTTCCTCTTTAAAACACAAGTCACATAGTATGTCATCTACCTTAAAACTGTCTCTGGACAAACATATACAATGCTATACATGCCTCTCATTGCTTTCTGTTCCACAGTACTGTCAGGTTGCCCAGAACCAAGAAAGCAAGCAGAGACCCCGTGTTTTGCTAGCTTTAAGCATTGATCATGCATCAAACTAATCAAGGGTGAAATCACCACTACAACTTTCCCTGTTAATAACGCTGGAATCTGGAAACACAATGATTTCCCTGTAGAAAGTTATCATGTCCAACTAATTAGAGCCCAACAAAACTATATAATGCGTGCAGTGTACAGACAGCAATATATTTTTAATAAAATAAAATAAATAAAAACATTACCAGACCCTGTGGCAGCAAGGACAAGACAATCTTGGTGAGCTAACCAAGCAGCCAAGGCTTCCTTCTGGAAATTCTTCAAGGATGAATACCGGAAATGCTTTTGCAAGAGACTGACAACTTTCTTCTCCCAATCTGATGCAATGTCCAACTCCCAAGGGCAGTCAACTGGAAATAATTCCGACATAGTTTCAAGGTTACAATGCATGCCAGAAAGATCTTCCTTATGTTCTTCAACAGGAACCAATGCATCAGGTAGAAAACCAGTCCTGCGTTTTTTAGGTCTAGCTGTGGATTGGAAATGGTCCAGTATGCTCGACTGTCGTAGTTGACCTGAAGAAGGTAAGGAGGACAAGGTTCTTTTACCTAGATTTTTTTCATTGCTTGTGGAACATCTAGAACTACTAGATGCACCCCGACTATTTCTATGAGAATAATTTGAGAGATACTCCAGAGCATCATCAAATGATGGACCCACTGCTTTTACAGCTTCCAAGACAGAAGAATTCTGAAATCCCATCTCAATCAGTTTTGCAATGACTTCATCAGAGGATAGGCCATTTCCATCCATGGTATGAAAATGTTCTCTAGGTAAAAGAAAAAAGGGAAATTAACATCAATAAGAGGATTGATTGAGGGAATATTAAAGATAGCTCAAGTACTACTTATCAAGAAAATCAAATAGCTACCCAAACTTGTACTTTGTATACATAAACTACACAATGACAACATTTAATTTCCTATTAGCTTCATAGCAAGTATAACCCAACACCAATTTCAAGTCAGTGACAATATAGGATATTTAGACCTACTCATATATGCCTGTAAAGTATAAACCTAACTCTATAAGAGGTAGAGCCGCAATCAGAGTTGAAAACCCAAGAAATAACTCCCATTGAAAGGGGGGTGGAAGAACTAAAATAAAAGAAAACCCAAAGGCTAAAGATTTAAGGCATAAAGCCAAAGCATTGTAATACAGCATAATTGTCTCTTTGCCAAAACAAAGTCTTTTGTGTTCATTTTATTTTTAAGGCGTTAAAACAGAAAAACAACCTTAGATGTGACATTCCAAGATTTATATTTTGTTCTTTACCACAATTTACTTAGCAACCAAACAGAAAGTCAGCAAAACCCTTTTAAACGGTCAACTCAGCAAATCATAAAAAATTGATCAAACAAAATAGAAACTGCTACATGAAAACAACCGAGTACACAATTTCTTAAACTCCTCTGATGGTGAAAAGTATAAGGTTATAAACACTCAACCTTTTTCTTTCCTTCATTTTCTCCACTACCAAACAATCATAACAAGAAAAAATCATCCATTCTCATTCCAATAAGTCAGCCATTCTAAATTCCATTCATCAAATTGCTGAGAGATAAATATAGAAATTTATTCACGACAACATAAAAGAAAAAAATAACCAAAAAATGGTAAAACTACTTCCATGCCATAAAACAAGCAAACATATAAGATTACCATCATTTAAATCCTGCTCTTTTAGTCAATTTTCTTAGCAAACAAACAGAGAGTCAGGTAACCCTTTTTGAACACAAATATCACAAATATAAAATCAAGCAAAACAACAGTCCGACAACATGAAAAAAAAAAAAAAAAAAAAATCAACTTGAGTACCCAATTTCCCAAAGTCAAACATCACGAACATTTTTCATTCTCTCTTCCTTCATTTTCTCAACAACCAATCAACACTGTATCACCCAGAAAAAAATTACAACACCAACAACTAACTTCCATTCCTCAACTAAAATTCAAAATTTCCCAAAACAATGCCATTTACATTTTTTTTTTTTTTCATTCTAGTTTCTCTTTGTTTTTTCCTTCATTTTCTCAGCAACCAAACAATGCCATAACACAAACAAATAAGAGATAAAATAATAAATAAAAAATACGTCCATTCCCATTCTAATTACTCAAGCATTTTACTTTTCAAATATATGAAAATAGAGATCAATATAAAAACAAAACCAAACAATGCCATAGCACCCCAAAAATAAAATCTAAATTAAAATGTAAATCATAAAAATTCAAAAACACACACAATTATGAGAGAGAGAGAGAGAGAGAGAGAGAGATTTCTGACCTATCGATGAAGAAATGAAACCCTAAAAATACAGAGCTGATAATTTCAGAATTTGAGCTCTCTCTCTCTCTCTCTCTCTCTTAGGGTTTACAAAATTGAAAGATAATGGGAAGCTACGACTACGAGCCTGAGTAAAAATGTGAAATTATGAACAATTTCCGCCAAATCAAATTCCCGCCAGAATTTGGGATTTTTATTTTTACTACTTGGCAAAAAAGAAGGGATCTTGTACAATTTTCAATCGTTTTCGATTAACAACCAAAACGACGTCGAAGGGTGGAACTTGGAAGCCAGGTAGGAGCTCAGAATTTCGGGTCCATTTTTTTTAAGGGCCAAGGATAAGGCCTACTGAAGTTTATGGCCCAAAAATAAAAAGGTCCACTATAGCATTGCAAATTCCTTTTCAGTTTTCTCTTTTTCTTTTTTATAAAGTTTAGTTATAAAATTAGTGGTAAACTAAAGTTACAATTTTATTCAATAAAATAAATATTACTATATATTTTAAAAATTTAACCGTTGAATTGCATGTTCTTTACGCTCTTAATACACAAATCAAATTTTGTGTCAATTAGATATTATTTACAATATGATCTTTAAGTTTATGTTTTATACATAATTTTAAACTACAAAACTTACAATTTAAACAATTTATTAATGACATTGCTATTGATCTTTAATTTTCTAAAAATTTTGCAAATAGGGAGAACATAAGAAAAATATGTAATCTAATGGTGGATTTGTTAAAATTCACCTCTGATAAAAAGATATTGAGTAAAGAGGCTACAACAAATTTTGTAACTAAATTTTGTCTTTTTTTTTTTTTTCCATCAAGTTAATCATATCAATATCATGGCGTGTAAGGTCTAAGCAAAAGTTTAGTAACCCAACCTAATAAAAACTTTTTGTCACAAATTATTCTTCTTCCTTTTGTGTTTGTATTTATAGGTTAATGGTAAGTGCTTAAGCATTAATGGAAGTAGTTGCAAATGCATGGAAAAATTTAAAGTTTTTTTTTTTTTTTCAAAATAAATATTATATCCACAATATTTTCATAACAAATCATATGCGGCAAGTTGTTATGGGTTGTTATTAGTAGGGTATAAAAGTAATTTCAGTGGTAGATTCAAATTAAAAACCAATAACAACTAACTAACTATGATTTGTTATGAAAATATTGTAGAGGTAGTATCTTTCTTTCTTTTATGAAGTGAAAAATGAAAATAGCAAATGAGATTTATATGTGTTAGTCTCAAACCTTTTTTAAAATGATGTAATTATTTTCTAACAAAATATAATTTATACAATATATTAGATTTTCAAAACTAAGCTATCAATATTTGCAATTTGAAAGTATTTTAAAATTTGTACGTTTTTTTTTTTAAGGAAATATAATGTATTTTATATTTAATTATTATATAAGGGGGAGTAACTTTGCTTTATTCTGCTTTATTAGTAGAATAAAATAAAATAAAAATCACTTACCAACCAACAACTTCTCAAGTTTGACTCTACTTTATTAGTGGAAAAAAATTCTCAAAGCCAAAGCTTATTTAGAAACATCAATCACCAAAATAATTGAACAGAATAAAAGATTCAGCCTTTTTGAGAAAGATACTAACAAATTCCTTTTTTTTTAATGGAGAGACTAACAATTAGATAGCAAGGCGGCGCAGAAAAATATGTTGTCTTAAAGTATGACATAGCATCTCACAAAAATAATACAAAAGCCAAGTCTTCAACTTATGGTGAAAAAATTAAATATGAAATAAGGATCAGGTAGACCGAATTGAACTTTAAATGACTAAATTGGACCAAAATAGACTGAAATGAACTGAAATAAACCGAATTGGACCGAATTAGTTAGAGAGGAACCTAAGTAAACCAAACGGACTGAATGGACCAAACTGGACCTAAATAGACCAAATGAGACTGAAATGGACCTAATTGAAATGAAAGTTAATCGAAATAGACCAAAATGTTACACTAATGTGGCACAACCGGAGCACAACAATAAATGTTATTCTTAAGCTTTTGTATTATATTATATTATATTTTATATATATATATATATATCAAATTTGCAGTTTGATTATCGAAGAAAGTTGGGAATCAAACTTGATTGAGCTTCTTTTTTCTTTTCTTTTTTGGTAAATCAGAGTATCAGCCTTGATTGAGCTAGAGAAAAGGCTTATCCTATGAAATTAAACCAAGAGACTGTTAGACTTGTCAGAAAGAGCTTCACAAAGCCAGTTTTAAATCTTGGAAGAAATTAAATGGGCAAGCCAGTTTTTACAACCACTGCAGTACAGCCAGTACTAAAAATGTTTTGCTTTTGTCAATTGGATGATTAGTTCCGAATGTGCCATAAGCTCCCAAAATACTTTCTAACAATTGATTGGGAACCAAAATTAGGGAGAGGAACTTTGTAAGACTAGGTGTGGAAAGATCATGTGGACACACTTTCCTTTTATGAGGATACATAACAGTCAGAGTATTGCTACTCGTTCATGCACATTTTGTTGATCTCCTCAATGAATTCTCTCTTCTTCTTTTTTTCCTTTTCTTTAGTTCCTTATAACAAGTGGGAAAAGGATGATCTGAACCCAAATTTTCCTTGATGGAAAAATCAGGCAGTACCACTATTCAGCCAAAAAAAAAACTTAAAAAGTACCATTAAATCACAAGACTCTTAACAATTAGCCCATAGTGATGGCCAAGGTTCATACTATTAAATTCTATTTTGTAGGTAATATGTAATGGGAGGGATATGGGGGCATGGAGTTTATAGGATAGGTTGGAATCTATATATATGGTAACAACAAAAATGCAGCATTTAGCTCTAGCTTTAAATTTGATTTATGGTTATATACACCTTTTCACATCTCATCATCAGCATATGGGCTCATGAGAGTAGCAATTACAATGTGCACCACATCACAATTGACTTTATTGTTTTTTGGATGAATGAAAAGATTTCATTGATGAAACCATTAACTACTACAAACTGGTTAAGCAAGCAACAAAAACAGACCACTGACCAAGCACAACCGATTGCTTAAAAAAGCAGTTCGGCCTCAACAACCACCCAAACCTACAACTTCAAATTCATCATATGTCAGGCCTACTAATGCTTTAGATGGTGGTCTTAGTGAGACATAAGACATTTTCTCTCCACAATAGTCACGTATTAAACCTTCTATGGCCAACTCTACAGGTTTACCAATTCCTCTAGCTACCCCAGATATTAGCTCAACCCAAGATTCTGCACAAACCCAATGTCCCCAAACTCCATGCAATAACAAACAGGAGAAACAAACATTTGAATCTTCTTCACACTGTCAGAAAAGTTTCAAGCCCCCTCCTCCTCTACCTCCACCCCCATGTGTGACATATTTTCCTTCTTCATCTCAAACCTTTCCAATATCATCAAACACTCCATCTTGTATTCCACCACCACCACCATGTCCACCTCCTCGTTTAAAAGGAAAAAATAACTCTACCAAAGGCCCACCCCTTCCACCTCCACCCCCATATGTGACATATTTTCCTTCTTCATCTCAAACCCCCCCAAAATCATCAAAAGCTCCATCTTCTATTCCACCACCACCATATCCACCTCCTCTGTCAAAAGGAAACAACAACTCTGCCAAAGGCCCACCTCCTCCACCGTCTCGACCGCCTCAATCTACTCCATTGGGGAAACATGTAGCTCCATTACCAAAATTGAAGCCACTCCACTGGGATAAGGTAAAAGCTGCCCCTGATCAACCTATGGTGTGGGATATGCTGCCACATTCATTTAAGTAAGTTGCTTTAGCATTACGTTCTTAACAATGTTAGGATACTAAAATTTTTACTACATTAGTCTTACAAACTCATGTGTTACCAATCACAAAAAAAAAAAAAAAAAAATCTATTTATTTTATGTTGTTGAAGTAGCACAAATCACAATAATTGTCACATCATTTTATAAGCTTTTTGTAGTAAAATTGGTGATAGCTTTAGAATTTTTCATACGTTTCTTTGGCTACAATATATTTCTTCTCTTTCTGTGTAATTGAACATATTATGAATCACGAAACAGGTTCGATGAGGAAATGATTGAATCACTTTTTGGAGACAATTTAAAAACACTTTCTATATAATTGAACATATTATGAATCACGAAACAGGTTAGACGAGGAAATGATTGAATCACTTTTTGGAGACAATTTAAAAAACTCAATGAAGAGTGATGAAGCAAAGAAGAAGACTCCTCCAAGCAAGCATGTCTTTGAGCCAAAGAGACTACAAAACATAAGTATAGTGTCAAAAGCCTTGAATGTGACTGCTGAGGAAGTATGTAAAGCAATAATACAAGGTATAACTTAGCTTTAAACCATAAGCAATTGTGATTGAGTGCCTATTTTTCCACATTGTGAGAATGAAGTTGTGAGGAGCATGGAATAACAATAAATGTGAACTAAAACACAGTTATTATATATGCCCCATAAATTATTTTGAGATGTGAATTCTAAGCAATTCACTTATGTCAGAATTGGACTTTCAAGTTTCAGTCAGTTTTTAAAGATTTTTGGTCAAGACAATAATGAAGAATGATGGCTCCTGTCCTGTAGTCCTGTACTTCCAGCAAATGGATTATAGATTACAAATTACTAAAAAGGTTCTCATAACTTTTAGAACAGGATCCTCTCCAAAAGTTAATGTTTTCCAGCATATGGAGAGAGGCCATTTCAAGATTAGGATTTTATTTCTTGTATAACCGTGTGTAGACGTGGTTTTCTATAGACCTTTAATTTGTAATGTTTAATCTAAACCATGAAATGGATCCTTTCCAAATGGAAATGATCGTTCCATAACTTTTGAGGAGAGAGAATATATCTCCAACAAACAATTCATGGTGCTATATCAAGTACAAGTGCAGACATACTCATGCCATCACCTGATTATAATTTTTATCAAATGGTGGGAAGCAGGGAAAGGTTTGGGTTTGCAACAACTGGAGGCATTGGTGAAGATGGTACCTACCAAAGAAGAAGAGGCTAAGCTCTCAAGCTATGCAGGAGACATTAATGAACTGGAGTCTGTAGAGAAGTTTTTCAAAGAAATTCTTGAAATACCTTTTGCCTTTCTTCGAGTTGAAGCCATGCTTTATAGAGAAACTTTTGAAGATGAAGTGATTCAGTTCAGGAAATCTTTTTCAATGCTAGAGGTAACCATCAATCATAAACATATCAGTTTTGATCAAAACCAACATTTCTAATACAATGATCACTTTGACTCTGATTTATGTTGTTACTAGGAGGCCTGCAAGGAACTCAATTCAAGCAGGCTTTTCTTAAAGCTACTTGAAGCCGTGCTCAAAACAGGCAATCGTATGAATGTTGGAACTAGCAGAGGAGGTGCTAGAGCATTTAAGCTTGATACCCTCCTTAAACTTGCTCATGTGAAAGGCACTGATGGGAAAACTACCTTACTCCACTTTGTTGTTCAAGAAATACTCCTGTCTGAGGGAATTAGAGTTTCAGATAGCATTATGGGGTTTGAACAGAGTGAAGAAGATTACAGAAGAATGGGCCTTGATCGTGTTTCTGGTCTGAGTACAGAACTCTCCAATGTAAAAGAGACAGCTACAATTGACTTGAATGTTCTTGCAAGCTCTGTCTCAACCCTATCAGATGGATTGGCCAAACTGCAGCATCTAGTACAAAAGGACTTGTGTATGGATGAACAAAATGGAAAATTTGTCAACTCAATGAGATCCTTCATAAATTATGCAGAGAAAATTCTGAAAGACTTGCAGGGAGAAGAAGATAGGGTCCTAACACATGTCAAAGAAATTACTGAGTACTTTCATGGAGATGTGAGCAAACACGAAGACAACCCACTTCAGATATTTGTCATTGTGAGAGAATTTCTGGGCATGTTAGATCATGTTTGCAAAGAGTTTAGAAGCTCTTAAGCTTTACACCGTCCAAATTCTCTGGCACCATTCTGGTAGGTTAAATTGCTTGGTGTGTTTAAAAGATACAGCTCATCACCAATCAGTTTGTAAGTTTATTTATTTATTTATTCATGTGGAGCTTTAAACCATGTAGATTGAATTGCTTGCATACACTAAACAATTGATTCGTGATTGTTGGGTTGAGTTGAGTAGAGTAGACTGAAATCTTATTCAGGGATATGTAATAACAAATAACAGCATATTCAATCAGCTAAATGCAGATCTAAATTAGAAATTAACACATGTTACTGCTTGGAAAGAAAGGCCAGACTGTAACAGTCATTTTCCTAATCAGTAATGTCAACTAGACAAATCCTACTATTCTAGTACATAATCTTACCCAAGACAAATTTATTTTGTTTCCATACAGGGTCAGTGACTTGTCAAGGACATATCTGAATAAAAAGAATGTCCAAGAAAATTCAACCAAAAAATCCATGTATACAGCACAACACAATGCTTACCTTTTAGAGATAATTTTTGCCACTTTGTGTACTGATCCACCATATTTTCACAACAAACACCCGTATCAAAATTAGGACCTTACCTATTGCAGAGATTTCTTTCTCCAGGCAAGAATTACACACAGTTAAATGTTTCAAAAGCCAATTTCCAACCTTCTCCCCGATGTGAACATTCTGAAGTTTTTTTAGAAAGCTTGACATTCTGTTACAACTTACAACATATTTACTTGTATTTGGAGTGGACTCATAAGCATATCCTCATATGATACACTAAATTGTTTTAGAATTCACTATGAAAGCTTTAAAAAATACTTAAGTATAAGAATACTACACTATTTTTCCTTATACGCCTAAGTACTAATCTTAATCTCTTTTTCTAGGTTCTAGTTATTGTCCAACCATTCAAGAGCTTCTTTCAATCTTCTCCTTATCGTCCAAATCAATCTTATCTACCAACTTGTCCTTGTCTCCAATGGTGCTCTTCATGTTGTAGATGTACGTCTCCAACTCTTGTTCCTGGCATCAATTCTCTCCTTCGCGGTTTTGCCTTCTTATCCTCTTCTGCAAACTGCTCGGCCTCCTTCACCATCCTCTCAATTTCTTATCCTCTTCTGACTTCTTAGCTGCCTTTTTTTCTGCTTACACATGTAAGGTACCATTGGCCAACCTCAAAGGTAACCTCAATTTGGTGGACTCCCCTGCAATAAGAATCAGAACATTGGTCCGAAACCACAAGCTATAGGCTATAGTTATATAGGATATAAAAATCATTGCAATGCAGTAAACTTCTATTTCCTTGAAACTGGTGACATTACACAACTATCACAGTCCATTTTCCGTTTAGATTACCTTGGAGCTGGTGGAATGAAAGATAAATCAAACCTCCCAAGTCCACAACAATCCTTTGTCAAGCTTCTTTCACCTTTGAAGACCTGAAAATTTTCGAAGACACATTAGTCTCAAAACACTACATGCAGCATGTTTATAATAGAGTAAGGTTTCTTCATTCTTGCATTGATTCATATGTTATATTATTATACCTTGATGGACACTGGTTTGCTGGTTGACACCCTTGTTTCCTTGCCATCAAAGAAAAGGCTACTTCTTCATGGAACGTCTTTTCCTCATACGTTTTTTAGTCATTGTGTCAGTCAACAAATCCTTGCTACAATTTCATGACGAGACACAGACTATACCAGTTTCTTTATGGTAGCAGCATGAGATTTCTAATATGACATAAGCGTGGGATTGCCTTATTCCAATAGAAAATTGGTACAGTCCATGTGCTCGTCACGAAACCACTGCAAGTTTTGTGACATTGACGCAATAGCTTAAAAACATTTGAGGAATAAGTGTTGTGAGCTTAGATGGGAAGAACCATAGAGAACCAATTTTATTTCCAAATTACTTCTTAAGCGAACGTTCATTCTGAAACTCACCATTTATATGGTAACTTGAATATATGGTAGTTAGAATTTTTGGAGAGAATTTATTTTAAAACTTTTTTTTTAAGTAAAACATAGATGCTTCAAATAAAACATACATTCTGAAACTCACTATTTTTTAAACTGTTTTCTTGGAGAGAATTTATTTTAAAACTATTTTTGGAAAACAAAAATTCCATTTTTGAATTATATATCTAACCTCACTCAATGTCATGGCACAACAAGCTCAATCTTACAATTCATTCCTTCAACTCATCTTTTTCATGCAAAAAGACAACAAAAAAACACACAGGGGCAGAGCTACATGTTAGGGTGGGGGGCCATGGCCCCTCCAAAATTTCTGAAAATATTTTTATACTATATAGATATATTTAATATTTTAAAAATTAGCCCCCAAAAATAGGACCCCCCATATATTTGAGTTAGTCTAATAATTTTCTTAAGAAAAATTGTCCAATTGGTCATAGTAGTTATAGAGAACTAGTCGTAGACCCACGCAAATGACGCAATGTGTGGAAATATTATTAATGGTTATTTTGTGGTTAAACTTAATTATTTGAAAGAAAAAAATTTTATAATAAAAATTTGTTAAGGATCATTTTATGAATCGCCAAAAGAAAATTCTTACCACGTAAGTCAGTAAACTACCATTAATAAGAATAATAATAAAAAATCCCAAAAATATAAGTATAACATAATTTATCAAATTATTCAAACAAATTTTTTTGAAGAAATCATTTAAATCAGTTATCAAATATATATACGACGAACGCTAAAAATTTCATAATTAAATATAGTGTAGAGTAAATATGGCTTTTACAAAAACAATGAATTCAAATTGACATAATAATAATAATAATAATAAGTAGAAAAAAAGAAAAAAAAACAAGAGAAACCTTAGTGTAAATTTTTGTGCAATTGAATATTTCTCTCTTGTTATGGCTTGTTCATATGTGTGTGTGTGTATAGAGAGAGAGAGAGAGAGAGAGAGAGAGAGAGAGAGAGAGAGAATGTAATTATTATTTGAATGATTATTGTGATTTGCTGATAAAAATTAATAAAAAATAATAGAAACCTAAAACTTTTTTTTTTCCCTAATAAAATAGAGGAGCCTAATTTATTGTCATTTAAAGTAATTAAAACAGTAGAGAATATACTCTCAGAGTGAGATGTTTGTATTACCTATAAACAAACAAAGAGTCATTCTTATAGTGTTTGATGACTTTTAGATTCATAAAACCCATTAGAAAAGACTTTGATTTATTATTATTATTATTAGTAGTAGATAGTTTATTATGTTTTAGCAAAGATGATGTGGTAATGAAAATGAAGATTAATTGTAGCATAAGTATGTTATATATCTTATCATTTTTTTGGTATGATGCATCATAATATGAAGTATTCATTATGCAATTATTGTTCTTTATATCAACTTCAAAAATCCAGGTGGTAATGAAAAAAAAAAAAAAAAAAAAACACCCCCACAATTGCTAGAACAATTGAATTTTTTTTTTTAATTATTAAGTATCGGGGGTTTTTTTTTTTCTTCTTTCTTTTCATTGGAACTGATCAGTGAAGAATTTGGGCTCTTATCATTGCCTAAATTTTTACTAACATCATTGCTGCGATAAATCCAATGAAACACACCCATTTATGGATGAAGTTTATTAACATAATAGTATTCTTAAATATTCATTCTTCCTTTTTTTTCCCCCTACATGAACATGACCATGACCATGTTTGTTTTCTTTCTTTTTTAATCCTTCGTTTAGTCATTTTATCAAATACGTGGAAATATAGAACTGCAAATATTTGGATTACCTTCAACGTTGAAATAGAGAGCAAACCACTTGCTTGGCTGCATTTTATTGTAAAAGAGACAAAACACACACACACAACACTGCAATATATGAAATACGCTTGACATACCATATGGTTTGACGGAACAAAATGATATCCCCATTTAAGAATATAGGCTTGTGGTTCTCAAAGGAGCTCTATACTTGCAGGAGTTAAATCCAAAACCATTCCCTTTATGGTTAAGAGAAATAGATGACATCTAATGGTTTATATTTCTATTTGATTTATCTCTCTTATTTTATAGGGGTAGTGGCAACTAAATATTATGAACTGGTTGGATTCAATGAGAAAAGGAAGAGGCAATATATGAGGAGATGAAGAGTTTGAGGCATTAAAGAGCGTACATGGGAAGTTTAAAATAGTAGAGATAGAAAGTCATAGGTGTTATGGAAGTTGAAGTGAAAATTGTAAAAGCGTTATGGAAGTTGAAGTGAAAACTGCAAAAACATTAAAATAATAATAGAAAAAGAATGGAAATAAATTACAATTTTTTATTAATGAAAATAAAATAATGACATAGTTGTTAATGTGGCTTAACTGGAGCGTAGTAATAATAAATGTTACGCATCAGCTTTTAGATATATATATATATATAGATGTATTGTTTCTCAAATTCATTTTTTGTTGTAAAATGTATTCTCATATCTCTTAAAGTTTTGGATCATTCATTTGTTCAATTGAAAAAAATTTTACTCGCAATGGTAGACAATTTGTAATTTATATTTAAAATGAAAATTTTAAGAATTTCATTATAGATGATGGTGAAAGATGAATTTAACTCAATAAAACATTTAACTTTAAGGATTTCACTATGAAAGATACTAAATTTTGTGTGTGTGTAGATGTATGTGTTTGTGTATGCGTATGGAAGTTTGTATAGACAACAAATTAGTAACACAAATCGGCCTCTCCAAACAAAAATTTCTAGCTCCACCCCTGAAAAAACATAATGGTTAAATTTTGTGATTAAACATTTACTCCCTCCGTCCTAGTTTGTTTATCCTCTATTCTATTTTAGGATTTCCCAAAATATTATATTGTTTCTAAAAATAAAAGTCATTAATTTATTAATGTTCTTATTATACTCCTACTTTATTTTCAAAACTATTTGAAAAGAAAACTAACAAATATTTTAAAAAGCAATCCAATTGGGGCACCTTTTTATTTGTCTCATTAAGAATAACTCTTTAAAAAAAAAAGCTTATAAATTTATTTAAGGGTAGTTTTGTAAACTTATACATTTTTATAAGGCAAACAAGATAATAAATGATGTTTCTTTAAAAAAATTGACTTTTCAAACAGAACAAACAAATTGAGACAGAGGGAGTAATAAATATATAGTTCTTGAAGACACTTCATTTATTTATTTCAATGAAAATTGGCATTGAAATCAATGAAATGGCATTTTCATGATCTCGGGGCTTTGGGAAATGTTTGAGAGTTTTGGGTATGAAAAGAAATTTTGGAAAAAAGTCTAAAGGTCAAAATGTACTCCCTCCATCCCTTTTTTTGTCCTCTATTCCATTTTGAGATGTCCCAAAATATTGTCATGTTTCTAAAAATAAAAGTCATTAATTTACTAATATTTCTATTATACCCCTATTAATTTACTAATTCAATTTTTTAATAAATTTTTTTAAGGGTAGTTTTGGAAACTTATACATTTTTAAAAGGTAGACAAGACAACAAATGATGTTCCTTTAAAAAGTTTGACTTTTCAAACAGGACAAAAAAATTGGGACGGAGGGAGTAATTGATAAGTTTTGGGTCAAATTGTAATTCAGAAAGATTTTGGGGTCAAAGTATAATATTTGGAAATTTTGGAGGCCTATGTATAATTTTGAGAAATATGGGAGACCAATGTGTGATTTTAGGAAGGTGTGGGCAATTTTGTAATTTTCGCATGGGCCCGCCTGATGGTGTTTTCGTAATTTAGTTTGAATCTGGGGCTTGAGCTTATGTAGTTTTGGAATGTTCCGGGTTGGGTCAATGTGGGTTTTAAGTTTTTAAGATTGGAATGGGTCTTATTTGATTATCCGATTAAGCCTGTGTAGCTGGAGTTTGGTTTTGTTTGAAGTTTGAAGCTGGGCTTAGTCGAATGTGTTTGTGGCTTCAAGGGTTCGGATCTAGGCCTTAGTGCCTAAAACTGGCTGAAGAGAATTTGGGTCTGTACGTTTGGTCATGTCACAACTCACATGTGAGTCACATGATGTGACATGTGACTATGAGGAAATAAGAGAGTAGTAGAGAGGATGGGAATTTCTGAGAAAATGAGGTCTCTCCCTTGTGTGAGGTGAGGCCAGCGTATAGAGGGCGTGGGAAAGAGGGAGGCGGTGGGGTTCCTCTAATGGCAATGAAATCCGAGTTCTTTGCATTAATCTAATTCCATAATAATATGACAGTCACCCAATAATCAATGATCTCAAAATTAAAATTGGACACGCTGAGGGCTGGCTCAAGGTATTGATTAAATGAGATTTATCCTTATACTTTGAATATTAATAAAATATTTATTTAACTTTTAGTTTTTTTTTTCCCAGTTAAAACTCTTTGTTTTAGTAAAAAAATTACAAATTAAAACGAACCCATCGCATGTGTTCCTTTAACGTTTATGTGTGAGAGATTAAATGATTGATCCATCCAATAAAAACATTTTTCTTTAACTGATTTTTCTTTGATAAAAAACTACTTCTTATTTATTGGTGAATATTTAAGATTTAATTAATACTTTCATTGGTACAAGAATATTTCTATTGATAAAAATTTAGGAGGCATTTTTTCATTGGAGGCTTAGACGGTTGTCTATTTGGCTCACCCATTGAGCCGGCACTGGACAAGCTCAATAAAATGTCAGGCCAATTAGACAGATTTATCAAAAGATAAATATCATGGGACCAATTAAAATAAATGTGAAACGTCCCAATTAAAAATAGTGCCTAGAACATAAGGGTTTTTTTTTTTTTTTTTGGGGGGGGCCTAAAACATGAGTGCCTTTGTGCTTGTGTTTGTGTTTAACATTGAAAATGCAGACATATTCATGCCATCACCTGATTATAATTTTATCAAATGGTGGGAAGCAGGTAATGGTTTGGGTTTGCAATAACTGGAGGCATTGTTGAAGATGGTACGGACCTACCAAGGAAGAAGAGGCTAAGCTCTCTAGCTACGATGGAGACATTAATGAACTGCAGTCTAGAGAAGTTTTTCAAAGAATTCTTAGGATACCATTCGCCTTTCTACGAGTTGAAATCTATGTATATTGCATTAACATATGACATCACTATGTGCACCACATCACAATTGAAATAAATTAATTATGTAACAAAGATAATTCAGATTACTATAAAATTATGTGTATATTCTTGAAATTTTTGAACTCAAAAAGGAGTAACAACCAGTAATGAGCATTTTGGCTAACTACTAACAAACTTTGCAGGTCAGAAAAAAAATAAAAATAAAAACTCTACAAATTTGAACCCTATGCTCCAAGCATTCTACAACTCATCGTTTGGTTCTTCATCCTCGGCTCCAGTAGAGCTTCCACCACTCTTTTCATAAACTTGTTTTATAACTGGATTGCATACTTCTTCAACCTCTTTCAATTTCTCATCAAAATCTTCCTTCTCTGCGTTCTGGTTATCATCCAACCATTCAAGAGCTTCTTTCAATGCGCTTTCAATCTTCTCCTTATCGTCCGAATCAATCTTATCTGCCAACTTGTCCTTGTCGCCAATGGTGCTCCTCATGTTGTAGATGTAAGTCTCCAACTTGTTCCTAGCATCAATTTTCTCCTTCACCTTCTTATCCTCCTCTGCAAACTCCTCAGCTTCCTTCACCATCCTATCGATTTCATCCTGGCTCAGACGCCCCTTGTCATTAGTGATGGTGATGGATTCTGACTTCTTAGCTGCCTTGTCTTCTGCTTTCACATGTAAGATACCATTGGCATCAACCTCAAAGGTAACCTCAATTTGGGGGACTCCCCTGCAATGAGAATTAGAACATTGGTCAGAAACCGAAAACTATAGTTATATGGGATATAAAAATCATTGCAATGCCGTAATCTTATGTTTCCTTAAAGCTAGCGACAATAGACAATTATAGCAGTCCATTTCTGTTTTAGGTTACCTTGGAGCAGGTGGAATGCCAGATAGATCAAACCTCCCGAGTTCACGACAATCCTTTGTCAAGCTTCTTTCACCTTCGAAGACCTGAAAATTTTCCAAGTCACGTTAGTCTAACAACACCAAATACAGTATGCTTATTATAGAGTAAGGTTTCTTAATTCTTGCATGTAATAATGTCATACCTTGATGGACACTGTGGTTTGCTGGTCTTGGTAAGTGGTGAAGATTTGAGACTTCTTAGTTGGGATAACAGTATTCCTCGGGATCAATTTTGTCATCACTCCACCAGCTGTTTCAATGCCCAGACTCAAAGGAGCAACATCGAGCAAAAGAATGCCTACAAAAAACCAAAGAGGGAAAATCTCATATTAGTTTGTCACCAATATGCCAAATCCACGAATGTCAAACAACAAATTAACATTAAAACTAAATCATACCTCCGGTTTCTTGCCCGCCTTCACCGCTGAGGATTCCACCTTGAACTGCTGCCCCATAGGCAACAGCCTCATCAGGATTCACACCCTTGTTTGGCTCCTTGCCATCAAAAAAGTCTTTCAACAGCTGTTGTACCTTGGGAATTCGGGTGCTTCCTCCAACTAGGACAATCTCATTTATATCTGTTTTCTTCACTCCTGAATCTTCCAAAGCCTTCTTCACTGGCCCCATTGTCTTCTTAAACAAGTCCATGTTCAACTCCTCAAACCTTGCCCTTGTTAAAGGCTCTGAGAAGTCAATACCATTGACAAGAGACTCAATCTCAACTCGGACTTGGTGTTGGCTACTCAATGCTCTCTTTGCTCTCTCACATTCCCTGCGAAGCTTCCCAAGAACCTTGTTATCCTTGCTAATATCTTTGTTGTACTTCTTTTTAATCAACTTGATGAAGTAATCCATCACTCTGTGGTCAAAATCCTCTCCTCCCAAGTGGGTGTCTCCACTAGTAGCAAGAACCTCAAACACACCATTGTCAATGGTCAAGATGCTAACATCAAAAGTACCACCTCCAAGATCATAAACCAAAATGTTCATCTCTCCGCCTTTCTTGTCCAGACCATAGGCAATAGCGGCAGCAGTAGGCTCATTGATTATCCGAGCCACATTCAACCCGGCGATGATGCCTGCGTCCTTTGTGGCTTGCCTCTGTGCATCATTGAAATAGGCTACAACAAGCAACAGGTATAAAACCATTAGACCATGAAACGAAGACAGAGACATAGCAATCACAAGTTCACAACTCTTATAAATATCAACCAAAAATCTGTCCTTTTTACATTGGTTATGCTGTACTATTTCGCAGCTTTTCCTATAAAATAATATGCTAAAAATTCAACATGCACTAATCCTAGTGTACAGAACATGTCCTTGTTCAGTTGTTCATTCAGGATTTATATTAGCACTCAAAAATCCTAAAATCCTCTTTTCTGTAAGCCAATTTGATATTGTACTATTTATATACATCACAAACGATTTAAAGACAAAGTTTTTAAGAAATTATATATATATATATATATATATACCTGGAACAGTGACAACCGCGTCTTTGATTTTCTTCCCCAAATACGCCTCAGCTGTTTCTTTCATTTTCCCTAATATCATAGCACTGATTTCCTCAGGGCTAAACACCTTTGTCTCACCTTTCACCTTCACCTGAATATAAGGCTTCCCATCCTTTTTCACAATCTTATAAGGCAAAAACTTAATATCCCTCTGAACCTCCGGATCATCAAACCTACAAACAAAACCAAATCATACAAGCCATTCAATTTACCCCTCCAAAACACAAAACTCAAGCATTTCAATTTAAATCTTAAACCATGAGATTTACTCTTTAGTGTGAGTCAGAAACTTTTGAAAATGGGATAATTTATCGTAATATCAAAACAAGTGGTCCAATTCACTTACTTTATCATTCTTCTCAACAAAACCAAAAGCCACAACGATCTAAATAATTGTTTGATTAAATTCACAATTTATTATTAATCAATCTTTTTTCATAGTATTAGAGCAAGTGATCCAATTTTACTACTTCATCATTGTTCTCAACAAAACCACATTCAATATCAATCCAAAATGTTGAAAAGAGTTCACTTACTTCCTTCCAATAAGCCGCTTAACATCGAAAATGGTACGTTCGGCATTGAGAGCCGCTTGATTCTTCGCGGCCTCGCCTATTAAACGCTCAGTATCAGTGAATGCGACCCAGGAGGGTGTGATTCTGTTCCCTTGATCATTGGCTATAATCTCTACATGACCGTTCTTGTACACACCCACACAAGAGTAGGTTGTTCCGAGATCAATACCAATCACAGTCCCGAGCTTCGGGGAGGCATCATCGGCTGCCACTGCTATTCCTAACAAAAATTCTTCCAAAACACACACAAAAAAGTTTAATTAGTTTCAGCAAAAAACCCAATTCTCAACAACAAATTCAAGTGCTTTCAGTGAGTTTTCAGAGAACCCAATTCATCAAAAAGACATTTTATTGCAAAAATTCATTAAAATAATGCATTTCCTAGCCTGAGGAACCAACTCAGAGTCGGGGACATCTATGAAGTAATCTTAAAAACAAAACTGAAACACAATTTCGAAACTTTTCTGCTAAATTATAACACCCGAAATACCCAAAACCTAACAAACTTTCTGGTCCCCTGTTTAATTTCTCAGGAAAAAAGTGATCCAAAAAGAAAACAAAGCAAAACCCATAAAATTTTTTGAGTTATTTTTGTTTTCCCAAGAATTAAAATCTCAAAAATTAACTAACACAGTTGCCAATTCTCATTCAAATTAAACAAAAAGCAAAATTTAGCTTTGTTTTAGGATGCTCTGTTTCTTAGAAAACAGTTTTACGGAAACATCATCTTAATCTTAACATTTCCTAATAACTCTTTTTTGTTTCAAGTGAATTTAGAAACATTTTTCAAATCAAACCAAACAGAACATTAAACATTAAACATTAAACAACAAATGTTACCTGAAACAAAGAGAAGCAAAAACGCCATCATTTTGTTCTGCACCCTCATTGTTGAATGTTGATTGTTACTTTACTTCGTTCTGCTCTCTTCTAACGATTTCGTTTCGTTTTTGAGTTACCGTGAATCTGAAACGTTTCAGTTTGTTTTTTTGAGCGTATCGGATTTTTTTTTTTTCTCTGAACTCTGAAGTGGAGGGAAACAGCGGACTAGAGGAGTACTTTATAATGGTTTGGGCTGGTGTTGGCGGTGATAGTTTTGCTAGAGTATTCCCGCGAATAGAATCGCGACACGTCTGCGTTATTATTGAAGTTGCTGGTATTACACGTATGAGGTCGAATAGGGAGGTGACACGTAGGGTGGCATGTTGGATTCGCTCGTGATCTCTCGAAAGTTCTTGATGTTTGTGTGAAGAAGCTGAACTAGTCCAGAAAGATGAAAGCATTTTTGGAAAAAAAAAATATATATATATATATATATAAATTATATCTTTTGAGGGTTCTAACTTATTGCATCCGCTCCATCAGAGACTTTATCAGTTAAGTTAACTAGAATCCACAAAAAATTATATTTTTAAGTTTGTTCTATTGTCATTTTGGTCTATAGAGTGCTTCATTTTTGCCATTTTGGTAATGTAAATTCATATTTGCTTCTTCGTTAGTCTTTCTATCATTTCATTCAAAAGATTGATATTATAGGTAATAATAAATGTAAACTTATAAGATTAAAATCTCAATTAATTAAAATTAAAATGTGTGAATTGTATTTTTACAAGATTAAAATGATAATTGATTAAATTTAAAGGATGTTGTTTGTATTTTTACTTACTTTAATATATATATATATATATATATATATATATATGAACATGTCATTTCTTATCTAAATTAGGGGTGTTAGTGTTTGACCTGACTCGTGAACATGACACAAACCCGACACGAGTTTTTGCAGGTTAGGGTTGTGTTTTAATGGATTTGGGTCATAAACGGGTCGACCCAAAAGCGACACAATAAGAAACGTGTCATAAGCAGGTCAACTCGTGTAACCTGCAATAGACACGTTTGACACACCAATTTATTTGTGTCAACCCGAAATGAATCACTTAATACAACCCGTTTAGTTCGTATAACAAATAAATATTTATTTTATTTTAAATTTGTCAAATACCTTTTATATCCAATATATATTTTAAATTTAAAAAGAAAAGTGAGTAATTACAAAAACTTACAAGGGATATAATTGGAAATTGAAACTTTACAAATCCTAGATCTCTAAACCCTACAAACCCTAAATCTCTAAACCTTCTTATAAATATCTAATTTTTTTTATTTTTTTTATTTGAGCTGTACTACTCACTCAACTATCTGATAGACTCATGACCAATTCTCAAACTCAAAGTCTCAAACCGATTATTTCTCTCTCTCTCTCTCTCTCTCTCTCTCTCTCTCTCTCTCTCTCTCTCATGTGTTTAGTGAGTTTTAGAATTAAAGAAAACTGTTTTCTTGGTGTTTCAAAATTCTGCAATATTTTTTTCTACATAATGTTTTTGTTCTATAAACTTTGAACTCATGGGCCGTTATTAATATAAGAGATATATTAATTGTTGATTAAGGCCACGGTTGTAGCTTTTGTCTTGTGCCGTGTGGTTTTTTTTTGGTGTTTGTATTAATGTTGGACACTGTCTGCATATCTTGCAAGTGGGTTTATTGAGATAGTTTATAAATTAGATCTGATGGGTATTGATTTTAAAACTGTTGAGGCCTGATCATATTTTGTAACTACTAATACTTATATATAATTTTTTTGGCATAGAACTTGCACAAATGAACTTATTTCTAGATGAATATTATATTTTTGTTGAACTATATTATTTTGAATGTAGGTTGAAGACTTGAAGTGTATGCACTGTTGTTGAGATGTAAAAAAAAATTTATTTCTAGATGAATGTTATATTTAATATTATATAGGTTGAAATGGGTTGTGTTACATTCGTATCAACCTAACACGACTCATTTATTAAGTGTGTCAAATGGGTTAGGCCAGGTCAACCCGCCTTATTAATAGGTCGGGTTAGGGTTGAAGGATCATGACACGATTATTAAATGGGTCAGGTTAGGGTTGAGCAATTTAGTCGAATACTCCTACCTCGACACGACACAAACCCAACACGAACCCGACACGCTAACCCGAATTGACACCCCTAATCTAAATTATGGATAAGTTGTCGCAAAAGCCATTGAAGGTAGAGAGAGGCCTAATAGGAAAAAAAAAAAGAAAAAAAAAAAAGGTACTCATCAAAAATTTCTATTACAACTCTCTATCTTCTACCCCATATGAACATCCTATTTAAGGGTGTTTGTATTTTTGTATTTTTGTATTTTTTTTAAGAATCTTATCTGAATTATGGACAAATTTAGACAAAATGACACTCTTTTACAACTTTAGGTTTGTGGATGATTAACGTATCTCGCTTGACCTATATATGAATTAGTAAGATATTTTTTAAAAACAACTGAATATTTTATCAATAACTTAAATCTAAATTGCTGCATTACACTGAAAATTATGGTTCAAACAAAAAAATTGTGTTTGGTAAGGGTGTTTGATTAAGAGTGTTCAAGTTACAATTCTCAATTTGAAGTATTTAAACACTATATTTTAAAAGCATATTTAGACTAGTTTTTAGTTTTAGAGTAACAATGTTGGATGGCATTATTGTAAATATATTGAAAATTGTGGGACCCACAAGTTTGGCAACTGACTAACAGCACCTAATGGTGCTTCCTCTCTCTCTCAACCTTCAAACACAAAATTCTATTTTTTTACATTTGAAAACATGTCATTAGAAACATGGTATCAAACACATTTTTTTTGCATTATGAGTACTAAACATGTGTTTTCATAACATTTTTTTATCCATAGTTTTCACATCACTCTGAACAACAATTCTTGAATACCATTACCAAACAGGCTCATAGTATTTTCAATAAACACCCACGATTTAAATTAATTTTCTCTTCCACAGCATTACTATCGAATTATAATAAATAAATAAATAAGAAATAATAATAACCTCAATAAGGAACTCCAATTCATGAAACGTTTGAAGAGAGTATTATTTTGATAAACCTCAAATTAGGGTATCATAATTTACCAAAACAATTTGTTTTAACAGCTTTATATGCTAATAGATTTGGACGACAGGTCCAAATTGACTTATTTTAACAAAGCAAGATACTAACTAAATTGGAAAAAACTAATTAATTTTAAGGATTTATTTACAATTGAAGTATAATTCAAGGACTAAATTGAATTTTAGCTAAAAAATAAAGGAAGGAAAAATAAACACATCTAATATTTGTTACAAAGATAAAGTGAATTATTTTACGAAGAAAAAAAAGGTGACAATATACTAACGTTTGTTGGTGTTCGTTGGGTGTCTCTGCCACCACAACTGAGCAGACGAGAAAAATAACAGCAAAGAGGACACCTAGGAACATAAAAGTTTTGCGATTCATTTTCTTTTGGGGTACGTAAAATGCTTCTAACAAATCTCACCACAAATATTTGAGAAAAAAAATGTACTTTTCATCAGGGACAGAACTAGGATTCAAACTTAAGGGGGACGAAGTTCTTTGTTTAAAAATTTTAAAAAATTGGAATATCAATATAGAGGTTGACAAAGTTGCATTATTAGCATTAATTTATTAATTTTTATTTTTATTTTTTCTCTTGAAAAAAAATTTTATAATAGAATTTTATAATTAAGAGTTTTGCAAGTCAATTAACACGTCTTAATATGTTTAAAATATAACTAATGTGTGGATGAAACGATCAATATGTGGCATAGGAGTTGTCTCTATTGCTATGAGGGTGGAGTCATTTGAGAGAGGTATAAAACTCTCAAGTGAGAGGGAGAAATTGGGTAAAGGTTATTGGGTTTTTGTGATTTTTTTTTTTCTAAGATTTGTAATTGATTTGTTGTTATTGTTTTTGCTTAGACCGGATTTATGATTTGTTCAAAAAATTTCTTATTATCTGTATATGTGCATTTTTTTTTTTTTTAGATTTTTCTTGTTATCTATTTGTTGGATTTCTTGGGTCATTTTGTAAATTTTTTGGGAAGGGGGGCCAAGTATATAAATTTAAGAGTTAGAATTAAAATTCTTTTTGTTAATATACATATTAATATATTTTTTTTCCAAAGGTTGGGGTGGGGGGGAGGGGTGCCATGGCCCCACTCAGCCATTGAATAGTTCCGTCCCTGCCTTTCATTGACCACTATTTTAGAGCTGGATGAGTAGTAAAAGATCAAATGTATATAAATGTATGCAACTGGCCTAAGAGAGTGACATAAATTTTAGTCCAAAAAGCAATTGAGAGTAGAAAAAGGCCTAAAATGATATGGATAAGTAGTAAGGGCCTAAAATAATATGGATAAGAAATACTCATAAAAAAAAAAGGATAAGAAGTGGTAAAGAATGATATATTAAAAAAGGAGAGCAACAAGAACATGATTTTAATTATAATTTGGCAGACGAGTATATCGGTCAACCTAATTAGTTACTATGGCTTTTGAGTAGAGTTGTGATGTGCTTTTATGTTAGAACCCCTTCCCTCTCTCTTGTGTGTGTGTATGTTTCTCAAAAAAAGAAAAAAAATAGTTGATGGGGATTCATAGAGGCGGCCCCAATTTAATTGGGACTAACACTTAGAAAAATGATAATAATAGGAACATAAAATTTTCAACATATAACTTAATACTTTTTTTTTTTTTTGGGAAGGCATATAACTTAATACTTGATATAGTCTAATGTGATTAAAGCAATATTATTGCTTTCATTTGGATCTATTATTGATATTACTTTAATTTATTATGCACAAATCGTAAACTAATCAAATCAATAATTATAATTGTAAAAAATGTCATGTCCGGATAGTTACCGAGAAAACAAAAAAAACTAAGTTTCGTTTTAGAATATGTGGTACGTCATGTGACACATGTTAATAGTTTTTCTACCATCCTAATGGTGAAAATTTCAAGTTCTTATGGAGGCAATAACGTGGATCTAGCCCGATCGAGGTGGTCAAGAGATGTTATTACTATTAGAAATTGTTCTTTAAATGAGTTTCAAGACACATAACTGGTCAAAGACTTCAGAGTCACGGAAGGATGGCCCTTCTTTTTCACTCTACTCAATGAGAGGTGGCATTCCATGGTTAACTAATAATTTGACCAACAGTAATTAGAAAGAGGCAGCCATACACACCCATTACCAATTGATTAGTTCAAAAATTGGTCCAATTAAGAGTCCCATCCACTCATGACTCATGAGTCATGACTCATGACATGATGAGCTCACAAGAATACACACAGATGTATATCGATATTTGACCATGATTTTAATTAGAAAGAGGTGCCTTACCATTAGGAATACTTTAAATATTCTTGACAGGATAAAATGTAATCATCCCTAACTCAAATTCATGAACAAGATTGTAGTTTTTATAAGAGTTTATTTACAGGCAATGTGTATGGTTATTCATTTTGAAGGCAAGGTGTGTTCCATTAATAAACTACGATTGATGTGTGCCAAAGGCCCCAAAAGTCTAATTGGTTGTTTGACAAATGAAACGGCGGCACTTGAACACCGGTGGGTTAGTGAAATTCTAATTATGAATTTATGACTACAGATTTGACACATAGATGAGGTATGACCGTATGATTAATAAGTTCTTTCAGTTTTGAATTTTAATTGAATATCCAATTGAATACTAGTTGTGGTGCACGAATCTATACATAGTTACATACACCCTTCTCTCTCTCTCTCAAAATCAAGTCAATTACTCAACATAAATATGTCAAACACAATACAGATCAACCATCTTAGCCAACAACCAGCAAAATACTAATGCATAATCAAGGTTCATTATCTTCTACCTTAAGTGCCTTAAAAAAAATCTTCCACCTTAAGAAAATAATAGCAAAAAAACTACATCTACTAAATCGAACTCCTTCGATCAGCATAATTATCCTTGCAATATATTAACCTTTTATCCTCTTTAATCTCTCCCCCAAAACCCAAATTTTTTTTAAAAAGAAAAATCAATCAAAAGTAACACAAATCTTGCTCAACATGTGAACAAAAAAAAAATCACATAACTAAAATAAAATCCATAAAATTCATATTGACGTAATTAATTATTAATCAAGGTTCAGATCCCAAATTGTCAGAAATTTCAGACACCCATTAGGACCCTGAATCCAATCTCATGCAGTAGTGGGATGGATATATATGATCATGTCAACCATATCCATATATACCCAGCATTACAAATCATATATATATAGAAAAGATTATTCCAAAAAAAAAAAAAAAAAAGCGCACACACACACACATAGTCGTGTAATATTTTCAACCTTGGCACAGCCGATTCATTTACATGGGCAACAGTTCCTCTTGACTGAGGTAAGAACAGCTAACTTGTCGAAGCTCGATCTGAAAAACGCATCGACCCCATCATAGTTCACGATTTCGAAAAACTGAACCTCGGAGATTTTTCTTTTGCATGAGGGTGCCCTCTTTGGTTTACGTGGCGCCGGGGGACAATCTAGGATCGAGGGAACTCTGTGTTCCTTGGATGTTGGAGTCCGACAGTAGTATTCTACGTCATTTTCATCCTCGTTAATCTTTTGTACCGCAACTCCGACGTTGTTGTTGCCATCAATGTTATTGGAGGCTTGGGGTGTCGATGAAGTTCGAGTCTTGACCGTGAGTAGCCGGGTTTTCGACATGTCGTGTAAGAATTCGAGATCGGTGGACATGGTGGAGAGGTTGTGGTTTTGTTTTGTGAAGGGTTGGTAATGAGTCGAGAGGTGTGGAGTTTTATTTATGGAGAAAAAGACTTGGGATGGAGTGCATTGGAAGGTAAGAGAGAGAGAGGTCATTAGTGGTTTTTATAGGAAACTAAGGAAAGTGACTTAGGAGTCTTATATGTTATCTAAAGTAAAATTTACTACAAATCTTAACATAAAATTTGTAAGATTTATATGTAAAATTTGTACCACTATTATTTAAGTTAAAACAGGTTGAGTCATGGCACTATGGGGGATATTTTTTATTTTTTAATTAATGTCAGAAATAAAATATTTTTCCTATTCATTCATATGATTTGTTTTTATTAATATATTGGAGTAATATCATTTTCACTTAAATATACTATGAATATTATTTTTATTATGCATCAATTATAAAATATATCAATAATTATGAAAAATATAGTGTTCATTTTCTTTTCTTTTCTTTTCTGGTTTGGAAAAGGGTGGTATTTCCATGTTTAATTGGGAGATGAGCTGGACTAAGGCTGGTGGGATTAGGCTTATTATTATTATTATTATTGTAGCAAAGGATTTGGCTTTTTTAGGTAACAACTAAAAGAGTAGGAAGCAGCCTTGCAGCTGAGAGATTTGGCTGAGTTTAATTCGTTACTAACTTTGGCGTATTGGTGTTTTTTTTTTTTTTTTTTTTTTTTTTTTTTTTTGAGAATCTGGCGTATTTGTGTTAAAAAGCAATTTTTACTTTTTTTTTTATTATCTGATTTGGAAATTTTGTCATACTGACATTGTAGACTGTAGAGTGAATTATGTTTTTTTTTTTTTTTTTTTTTTTGAGAGAGTAGAATGAATTATGTTGGTTGTTAATCTTTGTGTTACTTGCTTGAGTCAGATAGATATGCCTATGATATTAATTTTCCTATGACAAATAATTGTAGAATCTAAAACAATAAAGTTAATTAATAACACAACAAAAGTATATAACATTCTTAAATTAGTTTATCAGTTATCATCTCACACATAGTCTCACCATAATCTACAATTAAAATTTTTTTAATGACTCATGAGGTGATTAGTTAATTTGAGAGTGTAATAAAACTATTGTGAATATTTTTGCTATTGTTTGGATAGGATTTGAGTAACCCAATCCGGCGCAATTATGTATTTAAATTTTAAAATACTAAAATGATTTTATTATTAATTTTCTTTACATTAAAATTAGTTTTCTATAATAAAAGTAAGTGTGTCTCTATTTCTCTATTAAAATATTCAATTTAGAGTAAAAGTGCCATTTAATGATTAAATTTTGTTAAATATTATTTTAAATATTCAATTTTAGGTTAACATAATTGCACAACACACCATGATTCCTCCTATTCATAATAATAATAATAAATAAATAAATAAATGATTCCTCCAATCCTCCTATCTGAACCAACTCATGGGGCTTTGGGCCTTTCAAATATAAATGAATGTATTTGGGATTGGGATGGTACTGTTCCTAACATTTTGTCATGTTAAATAATCTTTAAAGGATTTGAGTTCCCAAAAATAACTTTTTAGTTTAAATAAAATTTAGTTATAAAATTAATTATAATCTCAGATTACAACCTTACTCAATAAAATAAAAATAACTCATATTTTACAAATTTAACCGTCAAATTGCATGTTCTTTACGCTTTTAATACACATGTCAAATTTTGTGTCAATCGGATATTATTTAATATATGATCTATAAGCTTATATTTTATACATAATTTTAAACAATAAAAACTTGCAATTTAAACAATTTCTTGATAACATAACTATTGATTTTTAATTTTTTAGAAATTTTGCAAGTATGAACAATATAAGAAAAATATATAATCCAATAATGAATTTGTGAAAATTTATCTCTAATAAAAAAAGGGAAATGCTAATGAGTGCCCTTAGGGCACTGGTTAAGAATCCAGTTAAAGAAAGTTTTTATGAGAAAAGAAAAACAATAATTAATGTTTTGACAGTTTTTTTCATTTCCCATAAAAGTGATATTAAAACTTTTTTAAAATGGATTGTTAACGAGTACCCTTAGGGCACTCGTTAGCATGACTCATAAAAAAATATTAAATAAGGTTATAGGTTAAGAGTATAATAAATTTTGTAACTAAACTTTATCTTTTTAGTTTTAGTTTCCTAATAAATAAACATATATACAAGTCAACAAGTCAACGGAAAATAATTTTTAGTTGAATAGAAAGGATTTTTTTTTTTTTTTTTTCTTTTGAGAATAATTTTTTCCCTTCTATTCTATTCTATGCATCAAAAAATATAATTGTTGAAAAGCTAACTAATTTAGGTACAGACTGACACATATCCTGGGTCGCTGTTGCTCTTCAAAGTTCAAACAGCACGGCACTATAACTGGGGTGTAACTGTAATGAAATTACCTGTAAATCTGTAATATATAAAAGCAATTTATTTAGATTTATGAACAATAAATAGACTAAACAAATCACTGAAATCAGTAACGTTTTAGAGCTGGCACCTTCTTGACTTTTATGAAATTTAATTATGTGTTGATGTAGTTGTTAAACTAAAACATCTAAATGATAGTAAAGTCTCTGTCATTGATATATGAGTTGATGTACGTAAAAGCTTTTGAGTCGCTACTAAAATGATGAAGCAATAAAATTAGTAGTTGTGTGAGGAATGTGCTTAGAACCATTCAGGGCCGGCCTGAGAAAATTCCAGGCCTAGAACAGGAAATTTAAGTGGGTTTTTTTTTTTTTTATTGAAATAATTTTCATTTATTAATTTTATATTATAATTTTTTTGATATGCAAAATTACTAATTACCTTCTTTTTTTTTTCAATTTAAGTTTTCCTAACATTTTTTTTTTTTTTAAAGTTTTCCTTAAGTCCTAACATCTACTTTTTTTAATTAAAAAAAAAGATATTTTCTATAATTTAGTGGTTGGAGGTGAGAGTATTTTAAAATTTAAACCATAAACGTATTCGTTATAAATATCAAGAAATGACAGTTCAGTTACAAGACTTTTAACAAAATTGTAAAATAAGTTTTAATTTAAGGTAAATAGAGTTATACATGGTGAAGAAAAGTTGAAGCAAACCTCCAAATTTGACATTAGCGTTGAGAGAGAGAGAGAGTTCTGTTTGTGGCCATGTGATAGATTGGGTAATAATATTGATAATCTATTGTGTGGGAGAGACTAAAAGAGACATAGAAAAAAAAAATTTAAAAATCTCAAATTGGTATTGGAAATTGATCATTAATGAAAATTACATGTATTCAATTTTATTATCCCACAATTTTTGGGCTTTTTTGAAGTGAAAAATCTCACAAATTTCTTGTTTTTTAAAAATAATTATCAATTTAAAATATTTGGACTCCATTTTCTATTGGGGACCCTAATTAATGGCCCGAGTAGCCTTGCCCAAGAGTCGGTTATGAAACCATAATAGTCATGGCTAAGGAAATCTAAACAAAAGGTGGATGCTGCTTTTAATCCTACAAATCATAACATAAGTGGAGGGGTAGGAGTTGTTCAATCGGACCAATGTCACCTTCCAAACTAAAGAGTTACTTAGGGAAATCCAGATTTCGGTTTGAGGGTTTTTGCTGAAGTTAGTTGGCTAGAGGAACCATGGTTTGACCCTAGCCCCAAAGTGAGGGTACAACTACAAACTCAGGTCTCATTGCCTGATCTGGATTGGATAGTTGGTTTCAAACAACAAAATATCAATACAAGCTTCAAGCAAAGAAAGCGATTCAGGGCCCCTATTCTTGTTTCAGTCTAGCCCTGAAGTTAAGGATCTCAATGATTCACATATGGCTTTCCCAAAAATTCTTATTGGACCCTTATATCACCCATCAGCATTTAATGCCAAGAGAAACGGGTTATTATGAGTGATGTTAGGACCACAATTTTTACCACAATTTTATGGATCTACCACACTTATTTTATCACTCACGACTTGTCTTGTGAGCAAGTTGTGGCAAATGTTGTGATTCTAGTATTTTCTTAGCTATTATATGTCATTTGACGTAAAGAGTTGTGGCAAGGGACAACTCAGCAGCCAGCACACAAATGCACTATACATATTTTGCAAAATGTCCAAACAGAATGAATGAAATTATAATAACTATATAGTCACCATCAATCACATATTTAATTTCATAATTTGTTGATTTGTGCGATTGTGAGTAGTTGACATTTTTTGTCTTGTGCAACTCACCATTTTATTTTGCCTACTCACAATTGCACAAATTAGCAAATTGTGAAATTGGGTATGGAAATGATGGTGTCCATACGCCTAGCCATGAAACTAAGTAGATAATTTCAAGTCAACAGACATTTCTTGTGAGGGGAAGTTTGCCATTGAATACCTTTACAAAACAAAAGAAATACAAAAAGAATTTTCTTCAACGAGAGGCATGGAAATATCCAACTTTACAATCCGAGAATCAGAAAGTGTTCTAGTAGTTTGGTGTAAAGGAAAACGAAGACCATTTATAAAGCAACCAATAGGTTCCCAAGTAACAAAAAAAAAGAGAGAAGGGAACACAAAACTCAAAAGTAGCTTATTATAATCCCACAACCAAAGCAAAGAATCTTATGACACTTTTCTTCATCCTTCCGCCTATTTTCATATCTCCTTCAGAAGACAAAAATTCATGGATTATTGCCGCGTTGTTTTAGCCATAGTCGGCTTATCTTTCTCTTATTTCCTCTGTGTGCCAAACTTGAAGCAACGGCACAAGCAGCAAATCATAATAGAGAAGCTAAGAATGATTAGTGAGGCATTGGAACATGCTGAAGAGAGAGTGCTAAGGCTTCAAGAAAGACATGACAGGATTCTAAGCCAAATGTGCTCTTATTACTTTATCCATAACGAGCTTGAGGTGTCATTGGCAGATGCTCGAACTGTCTTGGACGAGGCAATGGAGTCTGCTGGTAATTTAAGGAGAATGCAAAGAAAGATTATTGGTTATTTCCCTGATGAAGTTGATGTGAAGGATATGTTATCTGGGAACACATACAGACCCCAACGACCAAGGGTCTGACTCTGATATGGCCAAGGTCCATTAGAATTTCATAGTCCAGTTGATGCATAATACATAGCCCAATTAAAGAGCGAATGTCATCATGTACAATGCTGATATATATATATATATATATATATATATATATTTATTGTTAATGGGTTAGACATACATGATATATGTAAGAGAAATAATGTTGAATTCTGTCTTATCCTAACCACCTTTGATCAGGTTAGCTTTGTAAAATATTATGCTTATCTGATAATTCCTATTTCCTATTGCAATTTAAAATTTTATTAATAGCTGGTTCATAACTTTATATATTTAGTAAAATGAAAATATTAAAACTACTACCAATTTTATTATTAAAATCTTAAAATATGATATGACAATGAATGTGATTAGTATCACATCAATAACATAATAAATAAATTTCTTAATTACTTTTTTGTATTATGGTTAAAAGTTGATAAATTAGTTTACAAATACTATGTAGTAAAATTTATAATATTCCTAGCAATGCTACTATAAAAGAAACATCAATGATCACACATTCAAAGCCTCCCACTATTGCTGGTCACCCCCACCTCCCTTGGTGTTCAAAGTGAACTTAGATGGTACAATCTTCAATGATTCAAGCGAGGCAAGTATTGGAGTGGTTATCTGATGTAGGGCATTTCAATTAACTATATGCCTATATCCTGATCTTCTTGTAACTAATTAGTCAGTCAGTTAGTTCGTTAGATACTTGTCAACAAGATTTAGATACTTGTCAACCATCTAGAACTTATCAATGCCAAAATATAAGTAGCAGAATGTAAGCTCTTTCATTGTAAATCAGTTTTGGTAATTGAATGAATTGTTAGCCTTTGTATGTTATTTGGAATTATGTGTTCTTGCAAAGGTACTTATCTACCTATCAATGTATTCTAATTAGCAACCCAGTCATTTCATTGCTTCTAAATCATACACAAACAGCCCATCACATTCCCTGCATCATTATTCGAAACAATTTGGGTTTAATCATTGCTTCTTTATAAAAAAAGGTCCCCCTCCCCCCTTTGGTGGCCGATGTAGAAGCTATGACTATTGTTCGAGCCTTAGCCTTTGCTCAAGATATTGGCCTATCTTCCATCATTCTTAAGGGAGATTCGAAAGAGGTCATGACAGCTTTAGAAAGTAATGATGACTCATTTGCCTCTTTTGGCCTCTTGATTATCGATACTCGCTTGTTTATAGTTACCTTTAATCATAATTCTTTTTCTCATGCTTGTAGACAAGTTAATTTTGTTGCACATAACCTAGCTAAGCATGCAAGACATGTCAGTAGTTTATCTATGTGAATGAAGAATGTTCCTCTACACCTGACTGATGTACTTTTGGCCGACTGTGTATGCTATTTGGAACTATGTGCTCTTGTAGAGGTATTTATCCACCTATTAATGTGTTCTAATTAGCAACCCAGTCATTTCATTGTTTTTAAACCATACACAAACAGTTCATCACATTCCTTGCATCATTATTCGAAACAATTTGGGTTTGACCATTGCTTCTTTATCAAAAAAGGTCTCCCTCCCCCCTTTGGTGGTCAATGTAGAAGCTATGGCTGCTATTCAAGCGTTAGCCTTTGCTCAAGATATTAACCTATCTTCCATCATTCTTAAAGGAGATTCGAAAGTGGTCATGACAGCTTTAGAAAGTAATGATGACTCCTTAGCCTCTTTTGGCCTCTTGATTATCGATGCTTGCTTGTTTATAGTTACCTTTAATCATAATTCTTTTTCTCATGCTTGTAGACAAGTTAATTTTGTAGCACATAACCTAGCTAGGCATACAAGACATGTCAGTAGTTTATCTATGTGAATGAAGGATGTTCCTCTACACCTAACTGATGTATTTCTGGCTGACTGTGTATGCTATTTAGAACTATGTGTTTTTGCAGAGGTACTTATCCATCTATCAATGTGTTCTAATTAGCAACCCAGTTATTTCATTTTTTCTAAACCATACGCAAACAGTCCATCACATTCCCTGCATCATTATCCAAAACAATATGGGTTTGACCATCGCTTCTTTATCAAGAAAGGCCCCCCTCCCCCCTTTGGTGGCCAATGTAGAAGCTATGGTTGCTGTTCAAGCGTTAGCCTTTGCTCAAGATATTGGCCTATCTTCTATCATTTTAAGGGGAAAGTGGTCATGACAGCTTTAGAAAGTAATGATGACTCATTTGCCTCTTTTGGCCTCTTGATTATCAATGCTCGCTTGTTTATAGTTACCTTTAGTCATAATTCTTTTTCTCAAGCCTGTAGTCAAGTTAATTTTGTAGCGCATAATCTAATTAGGCATGTAAGACATGTCAGCAGTTTATTTGTGTGAATAAAAGATATTTCTCTACACTTGACTAATTTTCTTCTAGCCAATTGTGTATGCTATTTGGAACTATGTGTTCTTATAGAGGTACTTATTCACCTATCAATGTGTTCTAATTAGCAACTTAGTCATTTTATTGTTTCTAAACCATACACAAATAGCCCATCACACTCCTTGCATCATTATCCAAAACAATTTGGGTTTGACCATCGCTTCTTTATGAAAAAAGGTTCCCCTCCCCCCTTTGATGGCCGATGTAGAAGCTTTGGCTATTGTTCAAGCATTAGCCTTTGCTCAAGATATTGGCTTATCTTCCATCATTCTTAAGGGAGATTTGAAAGTGGTCATGACAGCTTTAGAATGTAATGATGACTCATTCACCTCTTTTGGCCTCTTGATTATCGATGCTCGCTTGTTTATAGTTACCTTTAATCATAATTCTTTTTCTCATGCCTGTAGACAAGTTAATTCTGTAGTGCATAATTTAGTTAGGCATGTAAGACATGTCAATAGTTTATCTGTGTGAATAAAAGATGTTCCTCTACACCTGATTGATGTACTCCTGGCCGACTATTGTTGATTTTCTCTTTTTAATATGATTTGAATTTTCTTCTTAAAAAAATTATTGTTATGCATTAGCACTAAATAGGCTATAGTATATTTCCATAAGTCCCCTTATATATATTTTTCTTTCAACCCTATGATTGCACACAAACATCCATACAATATATTAAAATGGAATTTGAATTAAGAATGTGAATTACACTCCAATTTTTGCCGATTATCCAGAGTTCTAATTGCACTAGAATTTGATATGAAGTATTACATTTTCTTAACAGCCTTGTAGAATCAAGACTCAAAATCCCATCTTCCACTTAATAATGTTGTTTTTTACAATTATTTCTGATAAGTTCTATGAGATCAGTGGGCTGAAAAGTCTTCGGGTGCTGCTGATCTTGAAGGCCAGGTCCTGAAAACACCAAATTCAATCAGAGATAGACCGGTGGAGGCCGGTCTAGGGTCCTCCGATGGTAAAGTTAGTGATTTGAAGTAGAAAGAAGAGACTTCCAAGTACTTCAATAATTTTATATCTAGAATTCTAAAAGAGAGAAAAAGTCCCCTTACCTCTGCGTAGAAGGGTCTTTATATAGTGTTAGAAATCAGTTATTTCTTCAATCGTCGTAGAGTTTGGAGGATTCAGAGGGTAACTTCCATAACTGTCATAGGGGTCACCTCATCGGGACCTGTGTTGAGATTCAAACAGTATGACTCTTCAACATGATTCTTGGTTGGAAGTGTGTTGAAGCACAACTCTTGGTGAACCTACCTCGTCCCTCTTCAATGACGGACGAGGTTCACTGCTTGCTCGTCCTCCCATGGACGAGCGAATGGAGGATGAAAGTGGACGGTTAAGGACGAGTGTACCAACCACTCGTTCTCCGTTTGTACATGCTATGGACGGCGCTATGGACGAGTGATTTGACTTGGTGTTTTTCTAGCACCATCAATTCCAATTGAACCTTGCACTTTATTTAAGTGTGAACAAGTTAAATATCATTCTTTCCATAATATATGTATATTAATGATGAGTAATTTAACTCCTGTAATAGAAGCTTAAATTAATTTTATTTTGGCTTAATGTTCGGCCAAACATTGGCTAAGCTTGGCCTAACCTTATCTTAAATTTTAAATCCAAATTAGTTAAGAAGCAATCCCATTTGCTATATCTCCAGCCGTCGGATCAGCATCTTGTATTCCAGGAAAACAGCCTTACATGCGGATCGCCAGCATGTCAATAATTAGCGGTCAGATCATATACATTCCAGCCCAAAATCTCTCAGCCGTCAGATCTATGCAGACCCATCCGTCATTTTGAAAAATCTCAAAGGACCATTTAGTCAATCGAAACACCCTTCCGCGCGCCCAAAGAGAAACAAACTAAACAATCCCATTGGCCAAAACAAAAAAGCCACGGATCGCCAGCGTGTCGCACATACAAACCGTCCGATCCCCACCACCCATCAGTCATTTTATAAATTAAAAACAATCTCATTGGACAAAACCAAAATCACTCGGATTGCCAGCGTGGCACAACCCCACCCTATATAAATAGCCCCAAACCTCATCAACTCCACGCCAAAATTAGTTTCAAAACGAAGCGTTCCAAAATAGTTGTTTCGCTCTTTGCTTTTCAGTTTCCCTCCAAAACGAATCGTTTTGTTTTGAAAATTTCGAATTGAAAAAAAAAAAAATGGAGTCAGCGAAAACGACGACGAAGGGAGCGGGAGGAAGGAGAGGCGGAGATAGGAAGAAGGCGGTGTCGAAGTCGACTAAGGCGGGGCTCCAGTTCCCCGTGGGTCGGATCGGTCGGTTTTTGAAAAAGGGTCGTTATGCTCAGAGAACCGGTGTCGGGGCTCCGGTTTACCTCGCCGCTGTTCTTGAATATCTCGCCGCTGAGGTATCGTTCTCAGATCCGAAAATCCCTCTCTCTCTCTCTCTCTGTGTTCGTTTTGAATGTGTTCTTTGTGATTTCGTGCTTGGTAGGTCAGAAACTGACGGAAAAATTAAAGGAAAATAGATATTTCTGTTTGTTGAAACTGTTTCTCACTCTCTGAGAAACACATTTTGGTAGACGTTTTGGCTTTTTGGTGTTTGGTTGGTGAGAAAGTTAGGGAAAATGAAATGTAAAATTTAGTTTGTGAGTACAAGAAAAATTAAAATGGAAACGGAAATGATGATTTTCACTACACAATAGGGTTTGATTTCTCGTGTTGAAATTTGTTTGGGCACCGAGAAAATTGAGGAAAATGTGTGGAAAGTAAATTTTTTAGGTCACAGGCTTCTCCGTATCATAAACAAAAACAAAATTCTTAGATTCAAAATTCAAATTCCTTTCCTGTACTACATTTTCTCGGCATCCAAACAGCTCTCTCCCTCTCTCTCTCTCTTTCTAATGATTTTGATTTTTGGATTGGAATGCAGGTGCTGGAGCTAGCAGGAAACGCGGCACGTGACAACAAGAAGACCAGGATCAACCCGCGGCACGTGCTGCTCGCCGTGAGGAACGACGAGGAGCTCGGAAAGCTCCTCCAGGGCGTGACCATTGCCAGCGGTGGTGTTCTTCCTAACATCAACCCAGTGCTGCTGCCAAAGAAGAACGCTTCTACTGAAGCTGGCGAGAAGACTCCTAAGGCAGCCAAGTCACCCAAAAAGGCCTAAGAGACTCGTGAAAATTTCCCACATAATGAAATAGAAATTTAGTTGCTTTGCTTTTGTTGATGTATAATGATCTCAATCTTTGAGATCCTTTTGTTTTTGTTGGTTTAGGTTCTACTAGTAGTTGTGGGTATTTTTCAATTTGTAGTTATTTGGTGAATATTTTGTAGTTGGGTATATTTTGAAGTATTTAATGGAAAAATCTTCTCTGTTCTAGTTTCAAGTGATTTGTTTTGAGGTTGTTTGGTATTGAAGTCATGAGATGATGAAAGACTAAAATTGGTTTCAACGTTTCCTATGCTATTACACTTGTACTTAAATTGCAAGTAGCACCCCCAAAAAGAAAAAAATTTCCTTATCTTTTTTATATAATTCGTTAAGATAATTAGATTAGTGTCATTCTAAGGGCTCATTGTTCACATTGTTGATTTTTTTTTTATTATGTATTTATGTATCACAACAAGTTAGATTAGTAGTTGAAATAAGGTTATGAGAAATTTTATTGTTTGATTTTTTGTGTATAAAATATAAGTTGAGACATGAATCCAAAGTAAGGTGTTTACTTTATGTTTTGTTTGTAAAGGGCTTTGTGTTTAAATTTCTTTATTTTTGTTTTTCCAATTATGAAAATTGAATTCTATTCTTTGGTTTTTTTTTTGATTGGAATTTTTGTTTTAAAAGTAAAGATTTTTTTTTATTTTTAAATTTTAATTATGTTATGAAAAACTTTTAGGATTATAATTAATTTTATATTTATTTTTACAAGTATTTGATGTGTTTAATTGTAAATAATGGAAAAAATGATAATTTATGTAAGATAATTTCAAAAATAATTGTGGTTTTATAATAACAAAAGATAAATAAAATAAGAAAAATTGATTTGGTCTTGAAAACTGAATATAAGAAAATTATTGCGTAGTTTGGGAGTAATGGAGTATATTCTTTTCCTTTCTCTGTGTTTTGTGGTTAATTTTGTTTTGTTTTGTTTTTTTTTTAAAGAAAAAACGCCTATCATATTATAATTCAAGTAAATCCTACATGACTTACCGGCCCATAGGCCCTCCCTACTTTTTCTCTAATAATAGTAAAAAAAAAAAAAAAAGAAAAAGAAAAAAGAAAGTGAAAACGAGGGTTTTAACTAGGGTTTTGAATCAAATACAACTGCTCTTTCTTTTGTGGTCTTCTGCTTTCTTCGAAGCTATGTCCAATTTTCTGGTAATCTTCTTCTGTTTCATCTTCTTATTTTTATTTCCGAACCACATTTCATTAATATTCTCACAGTCCCAATTTTCATTTATTTTATCTAATTTTTCAGAAACAATTTTGTGGCAGAGAAAGCTCTCAGTTTCCAATAGAAACTCTCTCCTTCGCATCATAGCAATCGCTTCTGCCGGGTCGGGTCTTTTGTATGCCAATAGCAACTCAAATTCCAGTAAGCTTCTAATTTTCTTTTCTGGGTTTTGATTCTTTTACCACTTCTTTGCTTTTTTTTTTTGGTATAATTGAGAAATTTTAAAATTTAAATTTTGATTCTTTCTTTGTGGGTCTTTCTTGAAATAGAAAACTGAGAATTGGGTTTTATTTAGTATGTTCTGAAATCAACAGACCACAACAATTCCAATTGGTTCTTTATAAATAAAAAATCTTATATGCTTTTGTTATGATAAATTTTAGAAGCAAATGTAGCTAAAGTTTAAATTTTGATTCTTTCTTTGTGGGTCTTTCTTGAAATACAAAACTGAGAACTGGGTTTTGTTTAGTATGTTCTGAAATCAAACGGACCACAACAATTCCAATTGGTTCTTTATTAAAAAAAAAAAAAATCTTATATGCTTTTATTATGATAAATTTTAGGCGCAAATGTAGCTGTGAAGGTTCCTGCGGGTCTGCAGGAATCACTATCGCTACCATGGCGAATTACACAATACATATTTCCCCGCCCTTCCTTACTTTCATCGGATCAATGGCAACCTGGTTTGACTTTGTTCTTAAATTTTATTTGGCAATAGATTGTGTCCTATTTATGTATATATATGTTTTTGGGTTCAATTCGAGCTTGAAATTGTAGGAATGCTTCCATTATTTTCTTCTAGAGTTGGTTCGGCTCCATCATCGGATATAAAGAAAGACAATTCTGGGGCTGTTGGAGGTGACCCCAAACCATGTTGCAATTGTTTGGGGAGAGATACAATTGCAAATGCGGCTGCTAGGGTTGGTCCTGCTGTAGTCAATCTTTCGGTTCCACAGGGTATTTATTTTGGGTTTTGTATATGTTTGAGATTTAGTTAATTTGTTTAAAAATAGGATCTAACAGTTGTCTGTGATCTTTGTGTTTGATAGGTTTCTATGGCATCACTAATGGAAAGAGTATAGGGTCAGGAACTATAATTGATCAGGATGGTACAATTTTAACATGTGCTCATGTTGTGGTTGATTTTCAAGGCATGAGGGGTTCAGTCAAAGGAAAGGTCGGGGTCTTTGGCGCTTTGTATGTCTTGTATCCCTCAATAACTTGTAATAATGATATTCTCTAGTAGTTTTGGTCCAGCATTCAGCGATGCAAATGGTTGAGAGTTGAAATCTGATGGATAAGTAGATGTGTGGAGAGTGCATGCATTGATTGTTTGTCTTTGCCTATGTTATCCCTGAGTGTTGTGCACAACATAAGTAGGAAAAAAGTTAAGTTTTGAACTTTCAGTACAATGCGTGCTGTTGCTTTATCAGTTTCTTTATATATTGGACTCATCATTTCTCTGTTTATTTAAGTTGTTTAGAATTTTAAGATATCATTGAATAGTTTTAGTATTGAGGTATGCTCCTCATACTGATGTCTGAACAATTGTTGCAGGTTGATGTGACTTTGCAAGATGGTCGGACATTTGAAGGTACAGTAGTAAATGCTGATTTACATTCTGATATTGCAATTGTAAAGATACATTCAAAAACCCCGCTTCCGACTGCAACACTTGGCTCTTCTAGTAAGATTCGTCCTGGGGACTGGGTTGTTGCTATGGGATGTCCACTTTCTCTTCAGAATACCATCACAGCTGGTATTGTAAGGTATTCGGAATAAATTCAAACATTACAAAATTTCTATGTACTTTTATCCATTATGTGTGTGTGTGTGTGTGTGTGTGTGTAGATTACATGGTTTTAAAAGAGAGTACCTGTCAAAAATTCTTGGACCATTTGCAGATTTATGGTAGTATGTGACATCATGTGTCATGTACTTCATTTTGGTATAATATGATAGATCTCATGCTGGGGCTTAGATTAATGAAACTATAAATTATTGATTGCCTTCTCTCATATTGTTCCCTCTGGATGTAGTTGTGTTGACCGTAAAAGCAGTGACTTGGGCCTGGGTGGAATACGGAGAGAGTATTTACAGACGGATTGTGCAATTAATGCGGTAAGATTGTGTGTGCGCACAACGTGTCTTTAGAGGGTTTAAAGTTGAGATGGTTGAAGTTGTTTTCATTTAAATTTATGACCCTAAGGGGATGCACGATCAGTTAGGGATCATGCCTCATAAAAAGAATGTCACTAGTTTGAATCTTCCCTTCTTCTCTGGGGCCAAAAATTCTCTCTCTCTCTATATATATGTGTGTGTGTGTGTGTGTGTGTGTGTGTGTGTGTGTAGTCTTGGAGGCTTTGTTACATACTTGACATTGTTTTTTTTTTCTACTTAATATGGCATAGGGAAATTCTGGGGGCCCCCTTGTCAATGTGGATGGAGAAATTATTGGTGTAAATATTATGAAAGTGCTTGCTGCTGATGGACTGAGTTTTGCTGTACCAGTTGATTCGGTTGTTAAAATTATACAGCATTTTAAGAAAAGTGGGTATGTTCTTATATTTTTGCATGGGACTACTGATTTTAAGCGTAAAATCAGATACTTAGTTGGAAATTTAGTTTGTATAGTGTGCACGTGGAATAATTCATTTATTGTCAGATTTTAAATCTTGAGTGAGCACGCTTGCAAAAGTTTGTTTGATGAAATATTGTCCACATTATATCAAACCCTTCATTTTCTTGTTGTGTGTCAAGATATTTCCAATTTATACATTTGGATTAAGTTTTGCCAATGTCCTATGGATCAGTGGCACCTTCACCTTCCTTAAGTTTGGTATGGGTGGGTTTGGGGGTTTGTGTTTCCTTTGTGTGTTGAGTAAATTTCTGAAGGAAAAAAAAGAAGAAGAAAAAGTATGGATTAAGTTGCATTGAACTAATCAGTACATACCTGTAGCTCCCAATTGATGAGTAAATGACAGATAACTCTGATTCTTCCTTCCCCCAATCAATAGGAGCTGCTCGTGCTTAAAATTTCATAGATGCTTCTGTCTTTTTTTTGATAAGCAATAAGGATGTATATTAAAAAAAACTACCTCATGCAGAAAGTCATAAGGCAGGAAAAAGATTACAGAAAAAGAAGATAAAAAAAGAAAGAAAAGATACTAATTACAAAGGAGAGAGTTAAGGAACATAGGGAGAGAATTAGTAGAGGTGAATCCCCAAGCCCTAGACCAGTCAAAAAGGGAGCCACTGAACGAAGCCAATAGCTGGTTATCGGAACTTTCCATATCCTCAATTGTCCTCCAATTTCGCTCCCTCCAAAGACACCACATTAAGCACAACGGAGCTAAATTCTAGATGTTAGACGAATGCTTTCCAAGCCAATTCCACCAACCAAAGAGAGTATTTGCAACCGATCTTGGCAAGATCCATGAAATCCCAAAAAAACTACCTCATGCTTTCATAGATGCCTCTGTCACAAGAGGTATTGATGAAATTTCTATACATGACAATCTCTCTCTCTCTCTCTCTCTCTCTGTGGTTATTAGAGCATTGGCCTATGAGATACTTATTGGTAGGCTTAAACCCCCCTTTAAGGTTTTATTCTAGGCTTCTTCTCATGTTGTTTATTCACCTACTTTGCCAAAGTGCACCAGCTGAAATGACACTTCCTCACAAAAATGAGTGGAAGGGGAGGTAGTGGTTTCAAAATACTTTTTTTGGTTTTTAGGTAAATAAAAAATTGTGGTTTCAAAATGTATGGGTGCACAAAAGGAAGGATTTTATTCTAGGTTTCTTGTATGATCCCAAAAGACTTTTTAAGATTCATTTGAAAGCATCTACTTATCCCAAAATAAAAGGATTCATTTGAAAGCATCACAACTGTATGAGCACACGTAATAGATGGTAATCTTCTGCAGAAGGGTGGTTCGACCTTGGCTTGGACTGAAAATGGTTGATCTTAACGAGATGATCATTGCACAGCTTAAAGAAAGAGATAACGCATTTCCAAATGTCAATAAGGGTGTTCTCGTACCTATGGTATGTCCTCTAATTGTTTCCTCCCCCAATCTTATTTTATAAAACAAAATGGAAAAAGTATCTTATGAGATGGTCTCATGAAACCTCCCTCTTACAGCATGTGTGGGTCCCATTTGCTATGAGAGGGTGGTCCCATGAGATACCCTTCCATATTATAATGTACTTGGCCATGTTTTATGAAGGGTTATATGTTATTCTTGAAAATATATCTAAGAACACAATAATTTTTTCTTTACTTATTTGCAAACTTACTCCTCAAATTCTTATCTCAATGGATTTTTGCTTGCTACATGTAGGGTTTACAATCACTGGTTTGTAGAAACTGGGATGGATATAGTGAACTGCATCCCCTCCCCCCACCCCCTCTGTCATAGATATTAACCTTGTCTGTCACACTGGGATGGGAAAAATGGTATTGGGTCTTTGACCAAATATTTTTATTGACTTTGCTTTGTTTTGACAGAGGCTTAGGTTAGATTTAGGGTCTGGATGGGGCCTGACTTTTGAGGGTAGTATGCTGTGCTTTCTAGTGAACCCTACTCTGATCAAAAGACTAGAGGCTCAAAAGGAACTACATATTTATTTTGCTGTGGTTGGTCTTTTGTTTGCATGAACTGATATTTTAACAGAGATTTTAGTTAATGTCAATCAGATCCAGGTTAGGATTTGGGTTGGGTTTATCTGGTGGAGTGGGTGGCTTCCCACTAAAGCAGTGTTGGGCAAAATATATTTTTGATGTTTCCATCTAAAATTAAATCTGTAATAGTGTGCCTTGATGTGTGAGTTGATTTTATATTATTTAGGAATTCTGTTCCCTTCTGCCATATTAACAAATGGAAGGAATATGCACTAATTCCATGCTGGGAAATAGAATTTGTGGTATCCTAAGAATTTCCTGATGATATGACGTTGATAAAAATCAAGAAAAAAGGCATCTTCTCATTTCTGATGGTTTTCTGATTGTTTTACTAGGTGACTCCTGGATCCCCTGCTGATCGTGCTGGATTTCGTCCTGGCGATGTTGTGATTGAATTTGATGGGAAGCCTGTTGAAAGCATCAAGGAGGTATTTGGGACCTTAATGGATGACAGTAGTCACTGTAAAAAAAAAATTATGCATTTTGCAATGAGAAGTAAAAAACACTAAAATATTTTTTTTTTTTTTTTTTTTTTTTTGATAATCAAATACTGAAAATACCATTAAAAACAAGAGTGAGAAACTACAGATAAGTCATGAGCACACGCGTGCTCTAAAAAGCTAGGGCACTCCTCTAGCCAAACTACATAGTTCTCAACCTCTTTTGCAAACTGCGCTAACAAGTGAGCAGGGACATTTCCCTGTCTATTCACGTGAGAGAAAGCATAACTCCTAAGGCCTGAAGCAAGCACCAGTGTTCCGTCAAGCACATTTTGAATGGAAGAGGGCGCTCCCCCCTCTCCCTGAAGAGCCTTGCATATGATCAGCGAGTCTCCTTCAAACACCGCCTCCCTAATGCCCACGTCTCTTGCAAAGGCAACCCCAGTCTCCATCGCTTTTGCTTCAATCTCTGCAGCCCCCAATGGAGCGTTCACTATCTTGCTTAAGGCTGCAATTACCTCTCCGCTTTCATCCCGAACCACCACTCCTATCCCTGCTTTTTTCCGATGTTTGAAGACTGCACCGTCCACGTTTACCTTGTACTGTTCCGGGTCAGGTGGCTTCCAAATTTTCACTGGGCCCACATCCAAGTTCACTCCCTGACTCACATCATTTGCAATGCTGTATTCTTCCACAAGGTGCAAAGCAGAGCCAAGGATCACTCTTCCCGTTTTGCCAGGGCCCCCCATCCTTCTTTCATTTCTGTCCTTCCAAATTCCCCAGCAAATTGATATGACCTTTTCTAATAGACCGGGTTTCATTACTTCCCAGTCATGTAGGTTCTGTACGATGTCTAAGAAGGTCCATGATTGGTCAATGGCAAATGGGAGAGCCAACTTGCTGGATTCCCATATATTACGGGCGTGCTCGCAAAACCATAGCAAGTGACAGGTAGTTTCTCCAGGTTGGCCGCATAAGACACAAGAATTATCCTCCGTAATCTTTCGTCGTATGAGGTTGTCCTTGGTGGCAAGTATATTCCGGCCAGCTTTCCATGCAAAATGTCTCAACTTGTGAGGTAGTTTCAGCTGCCAAATACTTCTCCACACCCTTTTGCGCATTAAGGCGTTTGAGCAATCTCCTCTGCTTTGTTCAAGCTTTTCCTCGTGTGCTAGCGCATACGCCGATTTGACCGAGAATTTTCCAGATTTGCTAGCGGCCCAAACCAGCCTATCACGTCTGCCAGCCACGCTAATCGGAATGCCCAGAATGGCAGCAGCGTCCTCAGCGTTGAAACAAAGGTTGACCAACTCCACGTCCCATTCAGACCCGCCCCTGTTTATGAGGTCCTTGACCAGAGCAACCTGTGGGCTCGCCTTTTCTGGGGAAGCCACCATGTAGGTGCTCGGTCTTGGAATCCACTTATCGCACCACACTCTTATGTTAGCTCCATCACCCACCTGCCACCTAATGCCTTTTCGCACCAACCCTTGTGCTGCCATAATGCTCCTCCACGCATAAGACGGATTTCTTCCAATGTCAGCATCCACAAAGTTTCCATGAGGAAAGTATTTAGCTCCAAAGACTCGGCAGAACAGGGAAGAGGTGTTTGTTTGCAGCCTCCATCCTTGTTTCGCTAAGAGAGCTAAATTGAAGAGCTTTAAGTCGCGGAAGCCTAAGCCCCCTCTATCTTTTGACAAGCACAACTTATCCCAACTTAGCCAAGCTAATTTCCTCTCCTTATTTGCTTGGCCCCACCAGAACTGTCTAGTCATCCCAGCAAGGTCGTCGCATAACTTGTTTGGTAAGAGAAAACAGCTCATGGTGTACGACGGCACCGCCTGTGCTACAGCTTTGATCAAGACTTCTTTGCCGGCATTAGTCAATAATTTTTCCTTCCAGCCCGAAACCTTGTTAGCCACCCTCCGTTTTAATGGCTGTAATTTGAGCAGTTCATGATTAATGGAGAAATAACCTTAATCTTAGATTGTTATGCATTTTCCTTTGATTAAACCACAATTTAGTGGCTGCTGGCAGGAATTTTGGTCCTGAGGGCCTCATAATGGATTTATGACTGAATGTGTTGTTTGTCAGAATGTTTCAAGTCTGTGATGAGAAACTAAAGGATATCGAAAAAGAATATAACTTACCTTCCAAAAAAAAGGAAGGGAGAATATAACTTGATACATGTGGTGTGCAAAAATTTCCAATTTAATTGAGTTTGGGTTCAGAAAACTCATGCTTTTGTCTAATTGAGTTTGTTGCTTACTATTTTTATGATTATGATTCTGATGGTCTATATGATTTGTTAATTGTGGCAGATTATTGAAATAATGGGGGACAGAGTTGGAGTATCCATGAAAGTGGCTGTGAAAAGAGCTAAGGATAATTTGGTCACTTTGACGGTAATTCCAGAGGAATCCAAATCAGATATGTGACAGACAACAACTCTCCTATTCAAGACATATTCATTGGTTAGATCTTTTGTATTACCAGTACATTAGCAGGAGAGTTTCATAATTTAATCTTTAGGTTTCTTTTTTTAAAACTTATTACTTATAAAAGAATGAAATGGAATGATAAAAAAAGAAGGGAAAGGATAGTGCCGCATTGTTTGATGTGGTGTATCTGGCGGGAACGGAATTCGAGAAGCTTTGAGGATCGTGAGCGGTCCACTCTTGAGTTTAAGTCTTTTTTGTTTTCTACTCTTCTCGAATGGTGTTTGGTTTTACCTTCTTTTTCTTGTATTTCCCTTTCTGAGTTGCTTGATCATTGTACTTTGTTTTCTTGATGTTCTTGCCTCTTTCGTACATTTCCTATGTACGGGGCTGTGTTTTTTCAATATATTTTTATGTTACTTATCAAAAAAAAAGAAAAGAAGGGAAAGGAATGGAGCGGAATGTATTTAAGTAAGAGAAATGAATAGAGTGGAATTAAGTGACATTGTTTGGATGTTTTAAAATAAAGGAATGAAAATGAATGAAAATGAATGAAATGTAAGTAATCTTATTTGAGAGTAACATAGAGGGAAATGAATGGAATCATTTTATGACAATATTACTATTAGATTTCTATTTTAAATTAAAGGATTGAATATATAGGGGTATTTTGAGAGTTTTAGTAAAAAATTCATTAAATCTAATTCTATTCATCTCAAATTCCTTCCAATTTCAGGAGAATGAAAATTTGAAATTTTAAGGAAATAGAGAAGAATGAGTGTTCTTTTCAACCCATTTCATTCCCTCTAACTTAAACTCCTAAATAAGGGAGTAAACTTTTTATTCTCTCTATTAGAACTCCCAAACAAGAGAAGAGAAGAATATTATAAAATTATTTTTTTTATTCATTTCCATTCCATTCATTCCTCTCAGATAATTCTAAAATTTATGCTAGTGGTAAATACATTCTTTATCAATCACTTTTCTCAGACCCTGCAAATGTGGGAGTTTTGTGCTCGGAGTACGACTTGTTCTTTCTTGTATTTTCCTTATGGTGATCTTAGCACTTGCACCAACGTGTAAGGAATTTAATCTAATTGCAAATGCACATGCACATATGTGCACACTTGTCAGATCTTATGTTTTCGAAGAATAAACTTGACCCGACCTGACCAATTTTCTTCTCTCATTCTTAATTAACGTACCATTTATGTGGAAGATTTGGGACTGCTTAGCTAGCCGGCACTGTATTAATTTAAAAAAGACACAAATTAGCCAAAAATAAAAAATCAGTGCAATAACCCAACTTTAATAAATTGCCATTAGTGGATATGACGCAATTATCACAATTCATGTATTATAAAAATATGGTATTTACAATATCAACCCGAAAGTCCTGTGCAAGTCTTTCGAATTCTTTGCCAATGGCATTATCTGAAATTGCAGCACATACTGACATCAAAAGAGATTCTTCGTTTTTGTTCATATCTCTTGAAGCCAGGAAAACTAAAAGCACTTCAAGTATTTTAACTGGAAACTAACCAAAATCCTGGAAAAAAAATTTCCCAATATCAATACAGCAACGAAGTAATCATGAGATGCCAGGAGCAGGTAAGCTGATGAGAATACAAAGGCAAGTTCCTTCAAACATGATCCGCTGTTTGCCATGCTTCTCAAACAGCTCATATGCATGCATTGATGTTTTTCCCTGCTCTCCATTGCTTCCAGCTGATGCTCACTCTTGGCCGCCTCACAAAATTCTTCAAAGTCCATTTTTTTGGTATTGAATAAAACTAAAATGAAACAAACATTAGTACACAATCAGCTGCCACTCTTATCATTATATTTTCTCACGAAGTAACATTTTCAAAAAAGGAAATTAGTTACAACAAACAAATATGATTTTTTTTTATAGCATTACCATGTTGGAATTCTCTAGGGCCCATGAATTCTTCATTGAATTGGTGGAGTTTTTTTGTCACACCTTGCTAGATACACTAATCTATATAACCTCTAATGTTGAAGTGTAATGTTTATTGTTGCTATCCTCCTGTTAAGCAATATTAGTGTAGCATTTCAGTCAATTATGGTCCAATTCAGTCCATTTTTGTCTACTTGGTTCATTCGGTTAACTTCGATTCATTTAGTTCACTTTTGTGTATTTTGGTCCACATTGACTCATTCGGTCTATTTTAGTCTAATTCAGTCAATTTCCATCCACCATGGTCCATTTGGTCTACTTTGGTTCATTTTGATCCACTTAGGTTCATTTAGTCCAATTCAGTTTGGTCTATTTTAGTCAATTTTGGATTAATTGGGCCTTAACTTGATTTTTTTTTTTTCAATTTTGGGCTATAAAATTTATACATATTTAGGCCTAACTCTTTAGTTTTAGGAAAAAAAAATGCAAAGAAAATAAACATTAGAAATTATAGATACGAGCCTTAAAAAAGTAAAAAAAAATGAAAAATATTCACAAGATTACCTTAAAATTAAAGTTTCACTAATATAGGTATTATACTTATATTTGGAAAGAAAAAAAAAATGCTACAATTCTAAACTTATATAACATTTCAAACTTAATATAACATGTTATGTGTTCCATGCAATGTGGGTGTACCTTAATATATATATATATATATTCTTGGATATGTTCAAATTAGTCAATAAATTATGGTATATTTAAAAAACAAAAGAAATTTATTAACATCTTCTTTATTTATATAAAAATATTATAGTTATGTAAAATTAAATCTTTTTATGAATTATGTGTGTTTGTGTGTATGTGAATATATATATATATATATATATTGTTGAGTATTGTTGTTGAATGTAAAATGTATTATATGTTCCATTATCTAAAACTTATAAAAATAAAACAAACTTTTAAAAAATTCAAATTTTACATTATATTTTTATAAAATAATTATTATATTATATTTTTTCATGCATCGCATGAGTTTGCGACTCGTTTATATAATATCTAAAAAATAACATGTGACATTTATTATTACTATTCTCATGTTAAGACACATTAGCATAGTATTTCGATCCACTTTAATCCATTCGGTCCACTTTGGTCACTTTTAGTCCATTTCAGTGTACTTACTTAAGAATGAGAAAAGACATGTTTGGATTGAAAATAACTGTTTTAAATCCAAATTTATTGAAAAATATAGATCTCAAACTCATTCTAAATTCTATTAAATTTTAGTAATTTAATCTCAAAATTTTTCAACATATATTTAATGAATCCAAACTTATTTGAAACACATCTATTTATTTATTTTATTTTGCTTAAAAAGTAACAACTTAACATTACTTATTGTTATTTCCACCCCCCCCCCCCCCCCCAAAAAAAAAAAAAAAACATTACTTATTGTTAAGTTCTAAATCACAATTAGATCATATTCAAACCTTTGAGCCAATATATTTAGTCTTGAGACCTAACATATATTGAGTAATATTAATCTATAAATACTTGTTGAACATTCTTTGATTATGAGCCACATCGGGCTAGCATTTCAACCAATTTGGTCAGTTTAGTACATTTTGGTCCATTCTATCTATTTGAGTGCCCTTACTTAAAATAATGATTTTTTGGCCATGTGTTTGTTAGAATTACTTGGTGCTCCAAATTGTATCACTTTTTTGCGTAATATTTGTTTGATGGAAGTTCAGCCGTGTTCCTTTTTCTAATGATTGTGCAAGAAAAGATTTAAGTCTATTGTGTGTTTGGCACAATCAGTTTTGAATGAACATATATAGGTTGTACATGTATCTTATTGCTTAGCCATATATATTGCTTTCTGAAATTTCCCAGTATCAATATAGCAACGAAGTAATCATGAGATGCCAAGAGGAGGTAAGCTGATGAGAATACAAAGGCAAGTTCCTTCAAACATGATCCGCTGTTTGCCATTCTTCTCAAACAGCTCATAGGCATGCATTGATGTTTTTCCCTGCTCTCCATTGCTTCCAGCTGATGCTCACTCTTGGCACTAAAAACAATAAAAAATGATTTTCCAGTTACTGTGCATTTGCCCATTTGCACTGTTCATGTCCTATGAACAGTGCAAGAGGCTCTGGTCTAGGGGGGAGAAAAAAAAAAAAAAAACGCAAAATGCAGCAGCCATTTCAGCTATCCAAACGCAGCTGTAGTCTATTTTTTTCTTTTTCTTTTTTCCCTATTATGTTTATTGATAGCCACCCCTCTCCACCGTTGATAATAAGTATATTTACCATTCATATATCTTCTACACTAGAATTTCTCATTGTGTTCGATCTCAATATAAGATGGGTTTCAGGGTGGGGACAGATTTGCATTACCTAATACTGTGAAAGAAAATTGGTAAGGGTATTGCGAGGTGGGGTGTGGTCAATTGGGTTCAAGAATTAAGAAAAACACTTAGGATGGAAACCTAGGCAGTTTAAATTGGCTTCATGCTACTTTAGTTTTGAAAATATTAATAGGTAGCAGGCATACTCGTGTAAGTCGGAAAGCCACAGATAGTCAATTCTCATGAGTCATTAGGTGATGCGTGCTGAATGCTAGACTCATATTAACACTCAAAATTGGTTTCCGCAACAGGTTGTTTTTGTTAAGCTATCCCTTGATAGGTTGGGTAGGTTGGAATTTGAAGAGTCTTCAAGTCTTGTTGAGAAGCTGAACTAACCCGAGCTCCTCACATATGCATCCCCAACTACATCTCATCAAACACTTAGAACCCTTCAACATTTCGCTCTATAAATACCTATTAGAATTTCATGCTTTCAACTCATAACAAAAATAGAAGTTCCCCATATATATTCAGAAAAGACTAGCTAGGCCTCTCTAATCCTATCAAACAATGGCTAGTTGCAAGCATGTTTTCATGTTGGCTTTAATTGTAACAGTGTCTTTGTCAAGCATTAATATGAGCTTGGCAGCTCGTCAACTATTGCAAACGCCTGCAGCTCCATCTCTGCCAACATTGCCTCCACTACCCTCAGTGCCAACACTGCCTCAGGCCACATTGCCACCACTACCTAGCATGCCATTGCCAACTCTGCCAACTGCCACACTGCCACCATTGCCGTCACTGCCAAAGACCACATTGCCACCATTGCCAAGCACCCAAATCCCCTCACCAAATCCATCTTTGCCAACAACTCTTCCTCCTTTGCCTGCCACTCCATTGCCCACCATCCCTACAACAATCCCATCAATCCCTACCATTCCAACCACAATTCCAACTATTCCTTTCTTCTCCCCACCCCCATCAAACTGAACTAGTAGCCCTTGAAACGCTGCAGCCCCGGGACCATTCAAGCATTCACTTTCTCCTTATCCCATTTTCGCATGGTTCCATGTTTGCATGGCTTCTTAAAGCTTTCTCGAGTGTGTTGGAGCCTACCTTGCTTCTATATATGTGTTCATAGGAACGATTGGATTTATGAGAGCACTTGTTTGTATTTTCTCTTTTTATGTGAAATTAGTACTTGTTTGTATTTGTCATTGTAAAGTTATTCTTTACCCATTTCAGTGTCATTTGGATTGTTATTGTCATGTTTGTCCTTACAATATGATTTCTTATTTTTTCTGATTTTTTCCCCTTTTCTTTTTAATAAGATTTATTAAATTAAACCTCCAAGATAAACATATTACATAAGTTTAGAAGTATATATATTTTTAATTTTCCATAAATATACAAAGAAGGATGAAAGTACAATAATAAACAAAAGAATTCAACAGTTAGAGGTTTAGAGTGTTTATTTCAATTTATGGTAGATGTGTTGGATTGAAACTTGCCAACGCCTAGCAAGAATACTCATCCAATCATAAATTAATGCATTAAAAGATGAAAGAGAAATACTGGAGGTAGTAAGAAAGTTTGATATGTACTTAAATAGTCAGTTTCAGGAATGAGATTATGATTTCCCATCTCCCACGCAAAGGATAATCCATCTCGAATGGCCCATAATTCTACGAATAAATTAGACGTTCGAATTACAAGAGAAGCCTACATTCTAATTTTCAAAATGATCTTAAATTATACTACCATCTTAATTTAGAGGGGCTTGAATTGTTGGGTGTACATGTGTAAGTGAAGTCCCACATTAAATAATGGCGAGAAGAATGAGTTGTTAATATAATATAATTGAGTACATATCTATTGGGCTTAGGCCTTTTGGGTTAAAGTGTGTCTTTATATGTTATATTAATTACTCAAGGAAGCTCTCCAAGATTTTTATCTTCTCAACATGAATTACCTTGGAACTACAATATGCTTAAAAGTACCTTCAAGAGAAGGGACCAGGAAATAGAAGTCTGTAGCTTGATGAATAATAATGGAGAGGAAGAGTTGAGAAGGTCAATTGATGCCTTTTACCAAGCTTCTAATTGAACAATCTCCCTCTTGATTTTTTGAGTGCCCTTACTTAAAATAATGATTTTTTGGCCATGTGTTTGTTAGAATTACTTGGTGCTCCAAATTGTATCACTTTTTTGCGTAATATTTGTTTGATGGAAGTTCAGCTGTGTTCCTTTTTCTAATGATTGTGCAAGAAAGGATTAAGCCTATTGTGTGTTTGGCACAATCAGTTTTGAATGAACATATATAGGTTGTACATGTATCTTATTGCTTAGCCATATATATTGCTTTCTAGTGAACCCTAGTCTGATCAAAAGACTAGAGGCTCAAAAGGAACTGCATATTTATTTGCTGTGGTTGGTCTTTTGTTTGCATGAACTGATATTTTAACAGTGATTTTAGTTGATGTCAATCAGATCCAGGTTAGGATTTGGGTTGGGTTTATCTGGTGGAGTGGGTGGCTTCCCACTAAAGCGGTGTTGGGCAAAATATATTTTTGATGTTTCCATTTAAAATTAAATCGGTAATAGTGTGCCTTGACGTGTGTGTTGATTTTATATTATTTAGGAATTCTGTTCCCTTCTGCCAATTAACAAATGGAAGGAATATGCACTAATTCCATGCTGGGAAATAGAATTTGTGGTATCCTGAGGATTTCCTGATGATATGACATTGTTGATAATGATCAAGAAAAAAGGCATCTTCTCATTTCTGATGGTTTTCTGATTGTTTTACTAGGTGACTCGTAGATCCCCTGCTGATCGTGCTGGATTTCGTCCTGGCGATGTTGTGATTGAATTTGATGGGAAACCTGTTGAAAGCATTGAGGAGGTATTTGGGACCTCAATGGATGTCAGTAGGTGGAAATTATGCATTTTGCAATGAGAAGTAAAAAACACTAAAATATTTAATGGCTGGAATTTGAGCAGTTTGTGATTAATGGAGAAATAACCTTAATCTTAGATTGTTATGCAATTTCCTTTGATTAAACCACAGTTTAGTGACTGCTGGCAGGAATTTTGGTCCTGAGGGCCTCGTAATGGATTAATGACTGAATGTGATGATTGTCAGAATATTTTAAGTCTGTGATGAGAAACTAAAGTATATCGAAAGAGAATATAACTTAACCTTCCGAAAAAAGGAAGGGAGAATATAAGATGATACACGTGTGCAAAAATTTCCAATTTAATTGAGTTTGGGTTCAGAATACTCATGCTTTTGCCTAATTGAGTTTGTTGCTTACTATTTTTATGATTATGATTCTGATGGTCTATATGATTTGTGAATTGTGCAGATTTTTGAAATAATGGGGGACAGAGCTGGAGTACCCATGAAAGTGGCTGTGAAAAGAGCTAAGGATAATTTGGTCACTTTGACGGTAATTCCAGAGGAATTCAAATCAGATAGCGTACCATTTATGTGGAAGATTTGGGACTACTTAGCTAGCCGGCACTGTATTGCAATAACCATACTGTAATAAATTGCCATTAGTGGATATGACACAATTATCACAATTCATGTATTATAAAAATATGGTATTTACAATATCAACCCGAAATTCCTATTCTTCAGTGCAAGTCTTTCAAATTCTATGGCATTATCTGAAATTGCAGCACATACTGACATCAAAGAGATTCTTCGTTTTTGTTCATATCTCTTGAAGCCAGGAAAACTAAAAGCACTTCCAAGTATTTTAACCGGAAACTAACCAAAATCCTGGAAATTATTTTTTTTTCCCAATATCAATATAGCAACGAAGTAATCATGAGATGCCAGGAGGAGGTAAGCTGATGAGAATACAAAGGCAAGTTCCTTCAAACATGATCCGCTGTTTGCCATTCTTCTCAAACAGCTCATATGCATTCATTGATGTTTTTCCCTGCCCTCCATTGCTTCCAGTTGATGCTCACTATCGGCCGCCACACAAACTTCTTCGAAGTCCATTTATTTTTTTTTGGTATTGAATAAAACTAATATGAAACAAACATAAGTACACAATCAGCTGCCACTCTATTCATTATATTTTCCCACGAAGTAACATTTTCAAAAAAGGCAATTAGTTACAACAAACAAATATGATTTTTTATAGCATGATAGTGTTGGAATACTCTAGGGCCTATGAATTCTTCATTGAATTGGAAGAGTTTTTTGTCACACCTTGCTAGATCCACTAATCTATATAACCTCTAACGGTAAAGTGTAATATTTATTGTTGCTATCTACTTGTTAAGCCATATTAGTGTAGCATTTTGGTTAATTATGGTTCAATTCAGTCCATTTTTGTCTACTTTGGTCCATTTGGTTAACTTTGATTCATTTAGTCCACTTTGGTGTATTTCGGTCCACATTGACTCGTTCGGTCTATTTTAGTCTAATTTGGTCAATTTTCACCACCATGGTCCTTTTAGTCTACTTTGGTTCATTTTGATCCACTTAGGTCCATTCAGTCCAATTCTGTTTGGTCTATTTTAGTTAATTTTGGATTAATTGGGCCTTAACTTGATTATTTTTTTTTTCAATTTTGGGCTCAAAAATCTATTTATAATTAGGCCAAACTCTTTAGTTTTAGGGAAAAAAAAATGCAAAGAAAATAAACATTAGAAATTAGAGATATGAGACTTAAAAAGCAAAAAAATGAAAAATATTCACAAGATTACCTTAAAATTAAAGTTTCACTAATATAGGTATTATACTTATATTTAGAAAGAAAAAAAAAATGCTACAATTCTAAACTTATATAACATTTTACACTTAATGTAATATGTATGTGTTCCATGCAATGTGGGTGTACTTTAATATATATATATATATATATATATATTCTTGGATATGTTCAAATTAGTTAGTAAATTATGGTATATTTAAAAAAAAAAGGAAATTTATTAACATCTTCTTTATTTATATAAAAAATATTATAATTATGTAAAATTAAATCTTTTAATGAATTATGTGTGTGTGTGTGTGTGTGTATTGTTGTGTATTTTTGTTGAATGCAAAATGTATTATATGTTCCATTATCTAAAACTTATAAAAATAGAACATACTTTCAAATTCAAATTTTACATTATATTCTAATAAAATAATTATTATATTATATTTTTTCATGCATCGCATGAGTTTGCAACTAGTTTATTTGATATCTAAAAAATAGCATGTGACATTTATTATTACTACTCTCATGTTGAGACACATTAGGATAGTATTTCGATCCACTTTAATCCATTTGGTCAATTTCAATCCATTTCAGTGTACTTAAAAATGAGAAAAGACATGTTTGAGTTGAAAGTAACTGTTTTAAATCCAAATTTATTAAAAAATATAGATCTCAAACTCATTCGAAATTCTATTAAATTTTAATAATTTAATCTCAAAATTTTTCAACATATATTAAATGAATTCAAACTTATTTCAAACACATCTATTTATTTATTTTATTTTGCTTAAAAAGTAACAACTTAACATTACTTATTGTTATTTTCAAAAAAGAAAAGAAAAGCATTACTTATTGTTAAGTTTTAAATCACAATTAGATCATATTCAAACCTTTGAGCCAATATATTTAGTCTTGAGACCTTACATATATTGAGTAATATTAATCTATAAATACTTGTGGAACATTCTTTGATTATGAGCCACATTGGGTAGCATTTCAACCCATTTGGTCAGTTTAGTCCACTTTGGTCCATTCTATCTATTTGAGTGCCCTTACTTAAAATAATGATTTTTTGGCCACGTGTTTGTTAGAATTACTTGGTGCTCCTAATTGTATCACTTTTTTGAGTAATATTTGTTTGATGGAAGTTCAGCCGTGTTCCTTTTTCTAATGATTGTGCGAGAAAGGATTAAGCCTATTGTGTGTTTGGCACAATCAGTTTTGAATGAACATATATAGGTTGTACATGTATCTTATTGCTTAGCCATATATATTGCTTTCTGAAACTAAGCAGGCCACTGACTTGAACTCAACTCTTTACACGCATCACTCTAAACAATGTCACTTAAGGGGATGAGATTGGTTTTCGCAGACACCATGAAAGATTAGCCTTAATGCAGAGTTAACTTGAAACAATGCCATGCTTGAAAGCCTTGAATTTTATTTAGAGGTAGAATGCTTGGGCATGTAGACTAGACTCACTCAAGAATTAAAGAGAATGGATGCGAATACATTAATTTGAGTTCCTTCTTCATACTTGCAAATTCCTGTTTCGAGTTTCTCTATTGAAATTCTAACACTCAAATTTTTACTACACTTCTTCTGGTGCAAGAAACCCCAAACTCTTAAAAGATGTAAAACCTCTATCTAATACCAAATTATGCCCATTAACATACTTGGCATCATCAGAAACAAGATAGAGCACAACATTAGCTACATCATTGGGTTCACAACTAATTTTATAATCGTTCAAGAGTATTAAAATAAGAGAATATAAGATTAGAAAAACATCTGACATAGGGAATTGCAAACTTGAGTGGTTCTTTTCATTTGCGGATAACAGTTGAGTGGTTAACAGACCCTGCAAACTTGAGAACGAGGCTGAGAGAACGAAGATTTTTGAGTTTTGCATGCATGCCTATTGCTGATATCCATTTTCGCAACACATTTTTCTATAAGCCTGATTCATGTATTGTATTATATTTTATTTTTTTAAGTATGGCCCAAGCCCATGTAACATATTGGGGGAAATTGAGGAAGTGTGGTTTGAAGGATATGGATTGGTTTCTTTTGGACTTTTTGGATGAGCCCAACCCATGCGTATTACTAAGTAGGCAAAGGACACTGGTAGTACCTCAGACTCATAGAGGAAATCTTGTACTCAAAATTTCCACCCCCAAAATCTTTTGTGCTTTGGCTAACTGTGGCCCAAAGTTTCTGCCCTAACCCATTTTTCACTTTAAAAATAGTTGGCTCTCATTGGCGAACTCCAATTGCTAGCCCTCACTTAGTGAGCCTCCCAAGAGTCTAAAACAACTAAAAATGAGAAGTCATTTTGGGGGGGGGGGGGGGGTGGGGGTGTTTTGTCAAATCTTTCCCAAATTATGCATAAAGCAAGCTAACTCTTTTACCAAACTAAAGCAAATATGAACCAAACATCAACTTAGCACATTGGAGGTCCATAGTGCCATCTTTTAGCCTAAAAACCAGTCATTAAGGACACCTAAAGGCTGCTATAAAACTCTCCCTCCACCTCAAAACAAAATTAGTCACGTTTTACCCACATAGTTGAAACTTTAGAGCAAAAGCCCATTCAGCCAACTAACATTCTCATGATTCTGAAGCCAGGGCTAGAAATATGGGTGTAGGGGAACATTTCCTCTCTTCTTCACAACCTCTCTCAATTTCCTATTCTCGCTGATTGTGGGTCGAAGTTTCTGACCTTTGTTGTTTTCATGCATTTTTTTTAAAATTTTGGTTATTGGTATTTTGATTTCTCTCTTGTTAAAGCACCATTAGCTTTTATTTACTAAATATTGGAATTTTGGGCTTGATACTTTCCACAAATAATCAATTTTAAATGCTTTGATATACTTGTGTTAACCTAGCCTTGTTTTACGTTTGTACTTGAAGCATAATAGGTTATTAGTTTTATTGTTTTGTTTATTTTCTGTTCTGTGTTTCTGGGTTGAGTTTTTGGGTATGTGTAGGTACGCATGCTTCATGCATGCATATGCCAACAAATGGGATTCGCATGCATACCCTATGTATGTGCATGTACACTCATGCCCAGAAACCTAGATTACGTTTTTCTTTGTTTTTACTTGTTTTCTTTCATATGTTTAGCCTTCGTTTGGTCTGTTTTTCCCATGTTTAAGTCCTGAAATCAGTAGTTTAGCATGTTTTGTATTAGATGAACGATTAGGGTTTATATCTTTGTGGGTACCATGAACATGCATATGAACATGAACATGCATTGATGCACAGGTGCTGTGATACAGTAAGGTAAGTGAGGTAAGTCATACATTGACCGCATGAACATGCGTTTGAGTGTTTGAACATGAGTTATTTAAATATTAATAGTATGCTTGGTTGAATGTCATGAGGATTTGGTTGATGTTTATGTTTAGTTTTATCTTATTGATGTTACTACCTTGTGATATGTTTACTGCCCTTAGTGGATATGAATTTTGTTGTAATAGATGAATGCTAGGTTTGGGGATGATATGCCATGTTGTTTGCTTTAGATGCATGTTAAAGTTTGTGTGAGTTTAGAATATCATATTAGAAGACCCTTTGATGGGATTAGGATTTGGAACACAATGAGTGGAGGCCGACTTACGGGTCGGGTGGGGTTAGGTGCTTAATATCTTCTCATCCCCATACCTGAACTTCAGACACGTGTTTTGGTAAAGATTAGTTCTTCCACAAGGGCACTATATATATGATTCCTAGACCTAATCTAGGTGGCGGTTCTATCTACACTCTCTATCACGGTCCATTCTAGGTCGAGGCATACTTTCCATGTGAAGACCCAAAACTTGTTGTGGACGCTTACGCCCACAACAAGCGGCATGCCTATGTCATTAGTTTGCTCCCCCATTGTACGCTTTGTTTAAGAGAAGTGTGCATATGTGGGGCTAGGGTATTGACCAAAACTATTGGATTGTCTCTATAGTCTTTCAACATCGCTGCACATGGCAACGCCGAAAGAGGGAAATTGTAGACACCCCATTTCGTTCTGACCTATACCATAGCCCCCCGATCTCAATGACAAGAAATCGAATTACTACTAAAATGATTAGCGGCATGTGTGGAGCCCATTGACTTAATAGAGCCCAAAATGTCATCTAAGAAACCAAGCCTAGGCCCAAAATCCATTTTCAAGCCCAATACCCATTTTAAAGCCTAATTTCCAAAGGGCTTACAAAATGTGCGTGCGCTAGGTATATGAGGCATATGAACCCAATCTATGGCATACGCACCTTTTGGTCAAACGCCTAAAATTACTCATTTCCTTTTTGGTGGGATTTTTTGGTCAATTAGTTTGACCAATTGACTCACTAAAATGTCCAACCAAATCCTAGCCTCCACTAAGCCTATAAATACCTCCACTTTCCACCACCAAAATGATCCTACTATTCACCCATAGCGGAAGCTATGCCAAAATTACTCCAAAATACTTATAGTCTTAAGTTTCTTTATCAGACCCAAAAAAGAACCTTTATCCAAGTTGTTGATTCACACATAACGCTACGGTAGCCGATTCTAGCTAAGGGACCGATCAATCTACATCCCTGTAAGGTATTAAAGAGGTGAGATATATGTCTTTTCCATAACCATATCTCTCTCTTTGTTTTTCTCTTTATTTATACTACTATTTAAGGGGTTTCCCCTGTTTGGAGCCTTCATTTTAGATGCCTAATATACCCTTAAATTCACTTATATAGAAAGCTTAAATAATATGGTTAGACATGTAAAATTGTTAATTTAAAAACTCCTAAATTTTAGCTAAATTAAAAAAAAGTTTTCCTCTATCTTAGGTTCGTCTCTCTCTATTTCTCAAAAAAAAAAAAAAAAAAGGTTCGTCTCCCTCTCAAAGATAACCCCTTATCCATATTCCTTAAAATTAGGTACTTCCACCTCTCCTTATTCCTTCTAAACAAATCAAACACAAATAAATGTCTTCCTTTCTCCTATTTAATTTTTTTTTTTTAATTTTAAAAAACTTCTCTTTTTCTCTCACAAATGAAGGACCTACAAGATAATTCTCTTAGTGCTGTTTATTTTTTTATTGCTTATTTGATTTTGATTTATTTGTTATGGAAATCGTAAGAAAAGAATTTGAAATAATAAACATTGTATAATAACTATTTTAAGGGTTATTGGACCAATTGAAGCTGTTGTATATCTGCTTTTATGGTGGCAAAAGTAAGGAACTTAGGACCAAATGAGATTGAAGTCATACATGAAAAAGATTCAAAAGATTGCACCATTTTCTTACCCCGCATTTGCTTTCTTTTCTTTTCATTTTCCCATTTTTGTGCCTTTCAATTCTACTTAAAAGTTATTATTTGTTGTATATGAGTGAGTTACATGTGTGAATAGATTTTTTTTCCTCAATTTTTTGCATTCTTTTTGTTATTTTGTAACTCTGAACTATCAAATTTTGGGTTAAAAAGTGTAATTATTTACTTTATTGTAATGCAATAGGTTTGTCCATGATGATAGGTTCCAGAATGTAAGGACATGGAAATAGAAGAGATAGAGTAGGATGAAATTATTGTGAAAAATAAGGCCATGAGTCAATGCTTAGTATTTGTAGGAAAATGTGTAAACCCGGCCTAAAAAAAAAGGAGCCTCTTTGCACGCGCAAAGCGCGTGTGATGAGGCTAGTTTGTTTTATTATTGTCTTGTGTTCTTTTTATTTGTTGTTTTTTTTATATAGCCTATGATATTTTGTTTTTGAGTGTTAACATGTTTACGTGTGCTTCATTTCTATTTTCTATGCATGACACAAACCTGGGAATCGGGTTAGAACCCTAGATGTGTACGCTAGCATAATGGTGCATACACATTTCTGGGCAAACCCCATATTCTATTTTTATTTTATTTTTTGTTTATTTACTTTTTTATTTTACTAATGTTGTATATATATTTTTTATTTCTTTTTCATATGGTTTAATTTGCTATTTGTATGTATATATCTCCTTTTATTTGTTGTTTTTTTTTATATAGCCTATGATATTTTGTTTTTGAGTGTTAACATGTTTACGTGTGCTTCATTTCTATTTTCTATGCATGACACAAACCTGGGAATCGGGTTAGAACCCTAGATGTGTACGCTAGCATAATGGTGCGTACACATTTATGGGCAAACACCATATTCTATTTTTATTTTATTTTTTGTTTATTTACTTTTTTATTTTACTAATGTTGTATATATATTTTTTATTTCTTTTTCATATGGTTTAATTTGCTATTTGTATGTATATATCTCCTTGTTTGGTTTCTTTTCTTTTTAGTTAATAAATACAAAAAATGCAATTTCATTTCAAATAAGTGGCATACAATTTCATTTTAATTTGATTAGGATTAGTCAGAGCTTTTGATTAAGTTTTCCCAGCACGTTACTTGAATTTGTTGATGTACACTAGTTTAGAATTTATTGCGTGTGAGATATTACATATTTTGATGCTTTGACTATTTCCTCCTGAAGTGTCTTTTATAATCAAATGGGTAAGGATTTGAATAGGCAAGGATTTGTTTCCAACTAAAACTTATGCACGTGTGCTTGACTAAATGAGATACTATGGCTTAATTTCATCAATTCAAATGGCATTGAATGTGGTCTTGCATATTAAGGTGATATAGTAATTCTTGATGATCGATCAAGAGTTATTAGTTTCCTTTGCAGCATGATAATGTTTATTTCCTTTTATATCTAAACATGACAGCCAATGTATCTTCCCTTGCATTGTTTCCTAATTTAATCTTGTGCCTGGACATGCATAGCCAAATATCCTCAATTCCTCATGGAGTTTGGAAATAAATTATTGCATTTAATTGGGTAATCAACGACGATTAAAATGTGATTGCAAGATTTATTTTTCTTCCTTTTTAAATATGATTGACATGCATTATAATTTCCTTGGACATTGGTCTTGAAGATTTGAATTCGAATATAAAATTGATTGGTTTTTTCAAAAAAAAAAAAAAAAAAAGTTTGGTCAATTTAAGGGAAGTCTTCAGATAGCACTTAAAAGATAAAATCTTTCCTAATCAATGAGAATTAAATCTTTTCTCAACTATTTCAATGATGAGATTTTGAAAAGAAAGTGATCATAAATTCTTTTAATTCTAAAAGATTTTCTTTTGGAAATTAATTGATTTTAAATTAGAAAGGGAATTTGGCAAGTAAAAAAAGATGGTTGGACATTAAATTTTCACATGTCTACATGCTTTGATGATTAAATGCTCACATGCGCACACACTTGGATGATGATATGTTTATGCTTGGATGCTTACATGCTCGTGCGTTCACATGCTTTGATGATCGCGCTTAAATGCTCAGGTGATTGGATAGTAAGATGTATGTGTGCTTGGATGCTCACATGTTCGTGTGTTCACATGCTTGAATGGACACATGCTCACATGCTTCCTTGCTCATCTGCTCACATCTTTGGATGTTTACATGCTTGCACGTTCACATGCTCACATATCTAGATGCTTCTATGTTTACATGCTTGGAAATCTTGTACTCACATGTTTGGATGTATGCATGCTTACATGTTCACATGCTCCTATGCTCACATGATTAGATGTGTATATGCTTATACATTCCTTTGACCTTCACAAGATTGATTGCCTTTCACATTATCCTTTTTCTGCCTTCTGTTTTATCTTGACTTGTAGACGAACTTTAGGACTTAGAGGCATCCGTGTGTTCACATAGGTTCATTAGGTAGATCTCATTCGACCATTATCCAGTAACGATATATGAAGGCTAGCTATAGTTGGGTAGGCTTGGGGTGCCTAACCTCTTCTCATTCTATATCCTAACTCCAAACTTAGTTTGGTAGGTAGACCTTCATGAGTCATGTTTTGGTTCCCGGACCTATAAACAAGTAGCAACTCTTCTGCCTCTTTTTAAGAGGCTTAGCATACTCCCAAGCTTGCGCTAACTTTAAGTCTAAAACCGCTTTTAAGGAGATCAAGTATCGCATACCCCTCCTTTGCAAGAAAGAACCGACATACTGATGTGTCATAAATGAAGGTGACTATCAGAGGTCGTGATTTGGTAGTTATATGAAGTTCGTGGAGTAAATTGGCCAAAATAATAGTTCAAGGGGTGTTTGGATAACTACCTTAATGTTCAGGGGGGTGTTAGAGAATTTTTTCCATTGTATTTGTATATGGAATTGTATATTCTACCATTTAAATAACACACGATGTAGAAATATTCTAATATAAAATTTTTAAATATTAAATATAATCTAAATTCAATTAAAAATATATTAAAATAATGATGCATAAAATTCTTAGATCTATAAAACTTAAGTTGTACAAATTAAAAGGTCAACAAAATATGAAATGTCTTTGGTTTTATATGTATTATATATTATAGATTATAAATAACATTTCAATGTTCAGAATGGCAATACATTGGCTTATCGCCTTCACAATACAGTGGCCATGCACTTTAAGAAGCACATAAACAATTAAAAATGCATGTCACTCACGGAAGAACTAAGGAGCTCGATTAATTGATAAGATATGATATGTTTTCCAAATATGATGTCAATTTTTTTTAATGCACTAATCTACTAGAAAAAAAGTTGGCTGAATTACTAATTTAGTCGGAAGACTAAATTAGTAATTACAAATAAATTTGAAATTAAAGAGAGAACGCTAAAAATATTCTATCTTGAAAGGAAAAATTTGCAGGATTTTTCTCTCATTCTTGAGTGATAATTAGAACGAAATGAGTAAATCATAAAGGAGTGGAATCAAAATATAAAGAAATACTAAGATTTAAAGGGAAAGTGTTAATCAAATTCTATCTCAATTAAATTTGATTAACACTTTGCATAAATATGGTAACAAATAAATTTAGAGTTGAAAGATATAATTTTTAATTTTTCCCATTTTTGAATAGTTAATAAAGGGATCGCTGAATAGCCAACAGAAAATAGCAAGGTGGGATGACTGAAAAATTAATAAAAAAGGATACCTTAATTAAGTTATTAAGAGAGGGAGAGAGAGATTTGTCTTTTTATATATACATATATATATATATTAGGGAAAATTATTAGGTACTTCCGGAGTACCATAAATGTGTAGTCCCTTCTCTCACATAAATAGTGAGTTCTATTCTGAATTTAATTAGTGAGACCCACCATTCATGTGAGAGGAAGGAGTACGTATTTATGATACTCCAGGAGTACACAATAATTTCTCATATATTAGGTGGCAGACCCATATTTTTAGGAGTTTGATTAGAAGAATTACAATTAATGGTCATAAAATAAAATTTAAACTTGACATAATTAGCTGACGCCCATCATTTATAAGGTAGTAGTTTTTTTTCTCTCTCCCTTTAGTAGTCATTAACCCATTATTTTAGCAGTTATTTCTTCTTTTAATTATGAATTATTTTTAGAAATATTTTATTTAAGAATTTAGGAGTCCAATCATTGTGTTTTTAAATAAAATTTCATTTCCTTATAAAGAGAGAACCTTCGATGTAAAGTTAATGCACAACCTATGTGGCTTCAACTTTCACTTATATATAAGCTGTGGTGTATTTTTGAACACATAATCAAAGAGTGGGAGAATGTATACTAGAAACTTTTTTGAGGTACCGATTGTATATTGTTTCTTATTGACCTTGCTTATTTTCATGCTTACTTATCTTAGAGCCAATGGCTTTAGCATCAATCTCATCCCAAGGTACTCTATTGATTCAATGCTCTTTCCAGAAAATCTAAGCCTACTAGAAAAACGCTTAAAGAATTGCTAAGCTTTCTAAAGCTCGAGCTCTGCATTTCGAATCCATGGGTTTTGTAGATGCGATCAACTCAACAAGGCAAGGCATTGAAGCGCTACAACCTAAGGTAGAGTATTCTTTGGGAAATTTTTATATAGCTCAAATGAACATTGGCACACCACCATACTCTGCATTATTGCTATTGGATACTGGTAACGATAATACATGGGTTCAAGCTGCTAAGTGCGCCATATGTTTCCCCTTAAAATATGAAGGTTTCGATTACCGTAAGTCTGAAACATACCATGCTGCAGCTTCTAAACATCCCCTTTGTGTTCCCAAAATATGTAAAAATAACATGTGCCTTTATGAGTCCGCATATATTAGTGGATTTAGTTCCACTAAGGGTATTCTTTCGATTGACACATTCACATTCCCTTCCAATGAGGAATCTGTAAGCTTCCCAGATTTAGTTTTTGGTATGGGCTATGAAAATCAAAATATTAAATTTAGTCGAAAAATGGGACGTGAGAATGTAATAGCAGGAATTTTGGGTATGGGATCAGGAAGACGATCAATCCTAAGCCAACTACAGTCGGTGACCAACCTGCGTTTCTCATATTGCCTTCCTTCATGGAACAATGAAGCGTGAACCTACACATATTTACATTTTGGCGATGACACACAAATTAGTGGAAATACTCAAACAATGGTACAATCAACACCAATGTTACCCAATGTAAATAGATACTATGTGAGAGCGTTGAGTATTTTCATGAATGAAGTGCTGCTTCCAATAGATGTAACTGTGTTTCAATTGAGAGCTGATCGTACTAATGGATTTGTTATTGATTCAGGAAATGGAGCAACTTTTCTTGTTCCGAAAGCATATAACGTTATCAAAGAAGAGATGATTAAATATTCTTGGCATATAACTGGCATCCCATGGAGAAATCAAACCTAGTACCGTATGACCTTTGTTATAATGTCATACCAAGTGGAGAAAAAAAATTACTAATAGGACAAGAATGTATTAATTCCTTGTGATAAACCAATTAATTAACGAAGTTGATTAATTAATCAGATTAACATACAAGATACGTGGCAGCACAAACAAATCACCAACTAAAATAAAATACAGCGGAAAATAAAGTAGACACGGTTATTTGTTTACGAATGAGGAAAACCTCCAAGGTAAAAACTCCACTGGGTAATTTTAAGATCACAATTCTCGAGAATCCACTGTTATCACAACAAGTGGTTACAAGTAAAGGAATTCCAGTACCTTATACCAACCTACAGTTGAACTCTTACCCCAATACACAATTGGACTTGTTCTGTAGTGACTATCCCTCCTTTTAATGCATGGCTCCCATTACATGACTAACCAATAGATGTGCGGATCCCAGTACGTGACTTAATCACCAACTTGAGAAAGATGTTGGCTGTAAAGTTTTTCAGTTCATCAACACAACGAAGATGGTCACAAAATCCAACGGCGTACAAACGCAGTAGCTTCTTCAAGAGAAAGAAGAACTAGGGCAAATTAGGTTTTCAGTCACAATTTGCATGAACAACTCTTTGCTTCACACTCGTGCAACTGTGCTACCTGTGACGGCCTTTAAGATAATCCTTATATATGTTTAGGGTTGTGAGAAAAGAAAGCCTAAACATCTATTCACAAATTGGATGAAACCCAGAACTGAAAATTTGTTTTTCATAACTCTCGATAGATACCCTATCTATCGAGCAGCTGTTGAGCATCGGGTTAAAACAGCTTATTAAATCTCGATAGATACTAGCTGTCGAGTTTTAAAAACCAGCACTTCTTCACTTGTTTCTTAGACAGATTCGCATGGCTTTAACACTTGAACTTGAAACCTTGTTCCTTAAAGTATTAAATACATCTTAGAACCCAATTACAAGTAAATGGCGTTTTGTCAAAGGATTAGCCAATACATGATGACATATGTTCCTAACATGAAACATATATGTCCTAACAATTACCAACATTAAAAATTTGTTTTATTGGAGCAGACCTTGATCTAGATTCTAAACGAATCTTCGAAGTAATTGACAGTATGTTGTGCATGATTATCATGCCTATTAATGAACGAGGACCAAGTCTTCTAGGGGCGTTTCAACAAGTAGATTATCGATTCTTGTTTGATGTTAAAGCCTCTTTGTTATCGTTTGTCCCTGAGAAATGTCAATTTAATTAGAAGGAAAAAAATAAATTGAATAAAAAAACTCAGGAAAATTTAATATACATTGTAATTTCATTTTTCTTTATAAGGGGTGGAGCTATTATCATAAGTGTCAAATTTTTAGCAATGTTATTAATTTCGTTTCATTCCAGCCAGAACAACCGGAATATCTTGTATCGGTATACAATTTGGTATGGTAATACCACTTGTTCCACCTCGAGTCAAATTCCGGCCAATTTCCAGGCGTTTTGGCCATTCTAGTCAATTTTGGCTGTATTAAATTTTGGTTTTGAAAAAAGGAAAATTATTAGGTACTCATCGAGTACCATAAATGCGTACTTCATCATTTCACATAAATGGTGGGTCCCACCATGAATTTAATTAGTGGGACCTATCATTCATGTGAGAGGAGGGAATACACATTTATGGTATTCTGAGAGTACACAATAATTTCCCTTAAAAAAAAGAAAGAAAAACACTTTACAAACCCATCAATCTTAGGTCACCACCATATCTAGTTGCCGTTTTCCTAAATGAACCCCACCCTCTTCTTCTTCTCCGTTTTGTATCCACCGGTGAGTGGTGTTTACTTTTTTGTTTTATGTTGTCCTCTAGAGTCTAGCTTTGTTGTCCTCTTTTATTTGATTTCAATTTTCAACTTTCAACTAGTGTGAGCCACGTGAAATGACAAAGGAAAGTAAAAAAGAAAAAAGAAAAATCCACAATAATTGTCAGACCTATTTATTTTATTTCGTCCCAATAAGTTTTTATTTTTGTTTTCCCTATTATCTAGGTACAATGGTACATGTTAATTTTATTTATTAAAAAAAAAGAGGTATTATTATCTATATTGCTATTTAAGGGGTTTTTCCTGTTTGGAATCCTCAATTTTGAATATATCTCACGCATCACGCATATTTGATACATTTTTTCTTAAAAACTAGCAAACACTAAATCAGCAGTTTACTTCATTTCAAATTCTAAATTTTAGTTTCTTAAAAATTCATTCCTGTGTAATCTTACTAATTAACAATAGATAAATTCATTAAATTCAAAATAAAAAAAGAACCTCATCGCACATGCGGAGTGCGTGTGATGAAGATAATAGTTATTATTATTATTGTTATTGTTATTTAGTTTTAATTCCATATACTAATTAAAATATTAAGAAAATTTTTGTGCATGCTGCCAGTAAGTGCTTTGACTTTCACATTTATTGTATTGTATTTTTTTTTTTAAATATTGTATTGTTTACTATTATCCAAAATATGAATTTTATTTGTAGAAAAATTATAAATAAATAATTTTTTAATCCCACTTTAACATGAATTTTATTTGTAGAAAAAATTATAAAAGAAAATATTTTTTAATCCCAATTTAACATGAATTTTCTATGTTAAGTAGAAAGATAAGAACTCTGTTAACCCGGGTCTGAAAACCATCAAAGCACGTTTTTCATATATTACTTGCAAGTAGATTTTAGTCTAAACGTTGGGAGAGAGTTAGACTAAAATCTACTTGCGAGTAATAAATGAAAAAGAGTTTAACCCTCCAACATCCAACATATATGAGAGAAAGAAAGAGTGAAATTACCAGTGGATGGTGATTCCATATTTCCCATGATTATGTACATTAACAAAAATAGTATCTCCTTTGTGAACCAGAATGGTTGGCCCTGAGAAATTGTCATTTACAGTCTTTGTGCTGCATAGTCTTCTATAATTTGTCTCCAACTTCCACCCCAAATTCCAAGATAGGAAAAAGAAAAGAAAAGAAAGAAGTTTAGAAGATGTGCAAATATCAATGAATATCAATCATAAAACTCTATTTTGAACTCCTTAAATGTCACATAGGTTTTGACTTTTGAGCATGAAAATCTCATATGCGTTTGAAATGAAAGGAAAAAAAAAAAAAAATCAACCCATTTTTAAAGTTAATTGAATGAGTAGTAGTACAGGTATTACAAATTTTACTATATTGAGCTTATTAATTTATTTGTCACTAAATATAAAAAGATAATTTAAATATTCATTTATAAACTCATTTTTTTAATCAATTTTTCTAATTCAACTCACTAGAGAACAATGAGAGAAATGTGCCTTGACTTTGTGATCTTCTTGAAGTGTTCATAGCGTAAGTAGCGTGCACAAGTGGATTTTCCCGGCAGCACCATTAACACAACTAGCTGATATTCATTTTGATAAATTTTGTAAGAAATTATTTATGACCCATTGATTTCATGAATTCTATTATTGTCAGTTATAGTTAATTTATGAAATTTTCTAGTAAAACTAAATTCAAACTAAATACACGGGGAAAAATTCCTCTAATTCTGCAACCAACAAATGTCATTAGCTCAATGTTCACATTGTCACCTACAAACCTAGTGGTTCCTATGTGTATTTCTTATATGATTTATGCTTTATATATAGATTCTGTAGTGTTAATTTCTACGTTTCTTATGTCACTAAACTCTCCATCTCAACTGTATCAACACCTACAATTTTTATGTCAATGAAAGCAGATTTTCCTTTAGTTTCAGAATTGATATGAGAGATAAAATTATGGCCCATTAACATTTTAATTGAAAAAAAGTTTGATTTTCTAAGATCATAATTATAATAGGGTAAAACTGAAAGAAGGACATCTTAATCAATTAGATATAAAAACTGCTAGAATTTCATGATACAACAACATAAACAATAATGTCATAATGACGCAAAATATCACAATTTAACCTCCAAATTTTAATTGAACTAAAAGTAGCCAAAACACCAAAAATATTACAATTCCTTACCAAGTACATGCATCATATGGAAAACCAAAAATCTAAATTGACACATAATATGAAAAAACCCACCTAAACACATTACAATGCCACATTAGTAAAAATGTATACATAAAATTTTTAAAAAAATTTAAGAACATAATATTTTGGAAATTAATATACCTCTCCAAAAGGGAACCAAAGATATTGTGAGAGAAATTATGAAGGTTTAATATTTAAGTTCAAAGGATATGAGGATTTATATTGGACAAACGTGGAGACAAATAATCATATTACCCAATTCATTGAATCTGACTCTTGCAATTCAGCATTGAAGTTAGTCTTGTGAAAAAAATTGAAAAGTTTTCTAAATTCCTACATTTTCCACGATTTCTTAAATTCATCTATATCTATCCAAAGCATTTAAAGTTATAAATATATATAGTTTCTAAAAAAAAAAGTTATAAATGTATACAAATTCTTTGAATTTTATTACTACATTGAAATAAATGCATTTTTCATTGCTTAATAGTTTGACATAAATGCTAAATTTAGATGAGGTGAAAGTCCAAATGAAAAGAATGTCATACAATGCATCACTTGGTAGAACCTCGTGCTTTCCCGATGGTCACTCCATAAGGATAATTACTTGTGAGGTATGAGGGGCAAGGATCGGAGTTTAAATCTCCATGAGGGAGCTTCACACATATTTATACTTAAATTAGGCTAGAGTAGAATTTTTATTTTATATAAAAAAAATCACTTTTAAATGCCAAAATACGCATAAGAAAAATGAGTGTATACATAGACTATGGAAAAAATTGGCTTTTGCTCATTTAAAAAAAACAATCTAGCATTTTGCCATCTTTTTCAAACTAATTAGGGAAATGCCCCTCTTTTGTAACTCGATTTATGAAAATTCGAGTTATAAAAAAAAAAAATTTCTGGAGCCCTATAACGGCATTTTTAAGTACCTATATTGACGTTTTTATGACCTATGGTGGCGTTTTGTAACTCGACCTCCATGAAATCGAGTTATAGGCAATTTTTTTAATTTTTTTTACCTATAACTTGATTTCATAGAGGTCGAGTTACAAAACGCTATTATAGGTTCTAAAAACGTCGCTATAGGCTCCTTAAAAATGCCGTTATAGGGTCTAACTCGATTTATTTATCATAAATCGAGTTTCAAAAGAGGGGCATTTCCCTAATTAATTTGGGAAAGGGGGCAAAATGCTGGATTGTTTTTTTAAAAATGGCAAAAGCCCATTTTGTCCCTTAGACTATATATAGTGTGCCTTGTCATCTTCCAATTTAACATGTAGTTTATATGTGTAATAAACAGTAACGCAGCCCTAATTTTATTAGTTTGTTTTCATAACCACCTTTTGGGACGTTGAATTACACAATCGATTTCAGTCTCTTTCTAATCACAGCTTTCACGTCACATTAAAATAAGCAGTCCCATCTGTTTTTTAGTCAATATGGCTTAGAAAAATAAAGGTTTGTTAGATCCCCCCAACAGTAGCTCTAGATAAATGGAGAAGGGATTTTTTTTTTTTGGAAGCTATCTTTGCAAATCTAGTAGAGATTTTGACTGCGTAATCAACAAGTAATGTTAGAATATTGATTACATTTACTATTTAAGTTTAGCTTAAGTTTTTGGAATTAAGCTAGAAAGATTCTCAACTTTACAAGTGATGTAGAATAGACTACCATATGGCATTTCTGGACTCTCAAGCGCGCCTGAAATCATGCAAGGCAAATGGTCTTCTGGGCGACAGAGTCGGAATTGCAAGAAATTTGACCGGTTGAAGGGAAACGGTCTTCTAAGCAATAGTAGTTGTCTCGCCATGAGGTACCCCTAACTTTGGCGAATTCTTCTGTTTAGCCTCAAAAACAGTGATTTTGCCGTTTATAGTCATTTTTGTTTTTTTAATAATTTTTTTTTTCAAAAGTTAGAATAAGGTTCTGCTCATTTTGGGACGACTTTTAAGGTTAGTAGTCTAAGATTTTGTATTTAACTCGATTTTACAATTTTTAATAAAATTTGGTATTTTGCCACCTGATCTCGTAATAAGTGCGAATTAGGGTTTCAAACGTTTCCTAATCGTCCTAGAATTTTACTTTTTCAGTATTTATATGTTTTGTAGCCTCCAAAGGCAAATCAGATTATTATCAATATTATATAGATGTTTTGTCAATTTCTTTCTCTGGTGGATTCCAATTTATCACATTGTAGATTTAAGGAACCGCTTGTAGATTCGAGGTTTACTACCAGAAACTATTAACAGTTTAGTTTTTGTCCATCAAAGAGAGCATCATGTGTGCTTTCTTCAGACTTCCATGACATCAACAAGTCTACATCTTTTTTTAAAAAAAGACTTAGAAAATCATTGAACCTATTTATTAAGGGAGTGTCTAGATCTACACATATTTATAGGAGTGTTCAAATATGTTATATGATTAAATTTATGATTTCCTAATCATTTAATATTTTGAAATTTCCAAACATGACACATTTTAAAAAAAGGGGCCAATTAACTCCATATTCATACATGTTATGTGAACATCAAAATATCAAATGGGTAGAGCAATGAAAACATGACAATTTAAAGAATAGGCAGAACTTGTACTATATTTGCCTGTTTAATTTACCAATTAGATAGCAACAGTTGATACGATATGTTAACTTTAATTTGGCTAAACATTGGTGTTTCGTTGAGCTATTACTGTATAGACAAGGATCTTTTATATATATATATATATATAGATACCTAGGCATTCAACATTATATTTGGTTCCTCTGGGTATGGATCTTGTTATCTTTTATATGTATAGATAGATACGTAGGCTGGATTATAACTTTATGCGTTGACGGTAAGTTAAGTAGCCTTTGAGAAATCAAGACAATGCTCCTAGGCATGAGCATAAACTGTTTAGCCAGTCATGGGTGAATGCTCCTGGATTACCAAGCCACTGATTATAGCAGTTGGGGTCAGTTGCAACTGGCTAGAGACAAGTCCAAAAGGCTTTTCTTTAAAAATGATCCCTACATTATAAAAAAAGATAAGGGAAAAAAAAAAAAATTCAATACAACATCAGATGAAAGGAAATCCAAATGGAATATTTGTGCAAGAACACAGCTACTCAGTCTATGGAATATAAGATTGGTAATAAGCCATGTATTCTTCCTAGTTTGTTAAATCAACGACTTATACTTTTAATCCATCAACCTGATGGCTTTGTTGCCAAACTAATATGCATCCTTATTTTTATAGAATATACAAAAAGCCAAAGGTACAGAAAATATAAATTAACTTTACAACCGGTTAATATTTAAGTCACCTGTTCAACCTTGATAAAATATTCTTCCCAATGGTTGTTGTGAATAAGAAATTTCAAACATAGGGTCTATGAATATTGTTATTATTGTAGGTAGCAGAGAGTAATAGAGTAAAGAGCATCAAATTGACTCTCTCATAGGCAACCTATTTCACAGTTTTCACTAGCTAAACATACATAAGGAGGAAAAAGTGAAGTGAATTACGCTTGTAATATTCTGATATGAACAAAAAAACTGATGCTCCATTAGGTAGGTAGTGGTAGAACATCCCAAGTAGCAATTTCCTAGAACTGAAGCTATCCTTATGAAACTAACATTCATAGAATCTTGGGTGCAAATTAAGGACTTGTATTTTGATGCCAATGGAAAGAAAACAAGATAAGGATTCTCAATCAGACTTTTGCGAAAAGCTATGGCGAAATAAGGACTAAGATAATTCAGACTCTTTTTTTGCTTGAAGATGCATAAGTAGTACCAACTTGTTTTGAAGAAACGCCAACTCTAGCTGGTTTAGAAGTATGACCTTGTCTCGTATCTGCACACAGAATCAAATAATTGAGAGCCTTAACTAAGTTTTAACCAAGGAAAACAAGATAAAGTTGGATATTTGATTAACACAGAAGGATTGAATCTTAAAGGAGATGTATGAACCTATAGCAATAATGGAGAGTATGATGCTTCAAAAATCAATTCAGATATGAAGGATAATTGTGCAGTGTTGGAGTAGTCCCCTCCTATTTCCACCTGACATCATGCTGACAAGCAAGGAGAAGAAAATACTAGAAAATTTTTAATGCTATGTTTTATGCCGGTTTACAGAAAAATTCCCCTAGTTATTTGATTAAATTCACTTGGGTTTTAGAATAAATCATTCAAACTTTAACATTTCAGTTTATCATGAATTTTTTTTTTTTGGTAATTAAATGCATAAATCAATATGAAATTTAGTTCATTTCTAAGCTTTAAATTTCAAACTGTGCTTTTAATCCAATCATGCTCAGAACAAAAATTCAAAAAAGCATACAGATTTCTGTGTTAAAATATCTTAAAATTTGAGCAAAACATGGCAAGGTAGAAGCTTATACATAAAAATGAATTTCAGCAATTAAATACCTGATTGGTTATCTTCCACAATGTCACCCAATATCAGCAAATGGGACTTTCCAATCTGTTTAGGCACCTAAATCAGTGAACAAACCAAAGTGTATCACCTTAACAACTTGTTTTTGAGATACAAATTTTTTTTTTTTTTTTTGGGTTTATGTATTTTTCTTAATTTCTTCCTTTCAACTCCTGGTATGGCAAGAAGTCTTATGTTGTAAGACAAATTTTACAAGAGAAAAGAAAATAAAAGAAAAAGCTGGTACTCACCACTTCCAGCATAATAAAAAAAAAATAGAAAAAAAAAGCAAATTGCAATTTGATACAGAGACGTTGTGCTGCTACAAATACACTCAAGTTAATACCGCTTAGGGTTTGTTTGGATACCGCTTACGGTTTGTTTGGATATCGCTTATTGCTGAAAATTGAAAACTGAAAACACCATAACAAAATAATTTTTAAATGTGTGAATAGTATTGTGGGACCTAGTTTTAAAGTTGTTTTTGCTGAAAAAAAGTACTTGCAGGTCCTGTGAACAGTGCATGGGACCCACACAAAAAACGCATACACATGTCTGCTTTTCTTTTCAGTGCAATCCAAACGTGCAGAAAGTGTGTTTGGGAAGTGATGAAACCCACATCTTATTTTAGAGTTTTTTAACTTATTTTTGCTACCATTCATGAGTTTTATTGCACTTTTTGGTATTATTCATTAGTTTCATTGTATTACTCAGCTAGATTTTAGTTTTTTTTATATTCTTTTACAGTACTTTCAACAAAAAATTTTCAGTTTCAACTAAATAAATTGTTCTAAAACAAATTCTTTATCTATTTATTAATGGATATAATATGAGTCACTTGAACCTAAACTTTTGGCCCTCGAAAGCCATGTTTTTAATGCCATGATCAGACCATCGATATCGAACCAAGCACTATGTTGATGCTATGTTCACAACTCACAAGAATCACAATTAGCTTCTGTTATATTTTTGGGCAGCCCATCCAAAAGACTCATAATAATACTAAGTCAGTAAACATATAGATTCTCAAAAAAAAAAAAAAAAAAAAAAAAAAAAAAAAGGGTCAGCAAACATATAAAAATTTGGATCCACAAAGTCAGCCCATAGACATGGTCCCCATGGTTTCGGATTAGCACTTGAAAATTTGTTATGCCCAAAAATACTCAAGCGAACAGCCTATGATTTTGGTCTATGTGGTTGACCAATTAAACATTTGGAAGCAATTTAAGCTGGGCCCACAGATTCAACTCCAAAGGCCATTAACGTGGCCCACAGTTTAATGAAATCAACCAAAGCCCATTGGCATGGGAAACGAGATAAACATGTGCATTTAAAGGAGTCAACCGATTCATTTTCATTTTGGCATTTATGGTTGTCAAAATTCCGATATGAATTTTATGATTTTACGATCCCTGCCTAAAACAATTCAGATTTTTTAAGGATCTTTGCGATCGTTTAGGATCATATGATTCTGATGATTCAAATGATCCTAGTTTCTTATAATCTTCTTTAATTTGACAGAAGACTCGATTGGACCAAAAAGAAAAATAATATCTCAATAGACCTAGTTTTGCTATTCTAATGTAGAGAGATAGATTGTCAATTGAACCTAAATGAAAAATAATATCATAATAGAGTGTCACGTACTAAGATTTTTGGCCTCTTTAAATGATACTTATAGATGTACATCAAATGGATGCAAATTATGAATGAATGTATAGTTTATGTGATTATTTAATATACTAATGTATTTTTTTTCTCAAATAATATAAGATCTTGCGATCCATGATCCGATTTTATAATTCACGAATTTACTTACCTTCTACGATCCTACGTAAAATTCTAATTTTGACAGCCTTGCTTCATAGACTGAATACCATATAAACAAAAGCATTTCTAGTTTGTGAAATTAAAGAGTTTGCTTTGTCCTCCTACCCCAACCTATTGAAAGTCATAACGTGGCCCGCGGTAGATGTACAGCTAAAGAAATTCTGAAAAACCATTTCACATTTTTCACCATTTTGTGGAAAAGAAACATTAAGCAAGGGGATTACAAGGCCGTCCAAATCAAAGAAACAAGGACTGAAGCAACATTAAAACCACATCAAAATACAACTTTAACATTTTAATGTTCACCATAATTTACTTAAAAGATACATTTCATAATTTGGATAGGTGAATATAAATAGTCTCAAACATCCATATGAACTTTGATTTTCAGACCAGTGAGTAGTGAGTACAAAAACTGAATCACTAAGATTTTAATTATACAAAGTTACTGAAGCTATTCTCCGATGCTCTAGTTAATCAATGGAGACTGATTTCAAATTCTGAGTGCAATATGGAAATGCCAAAAACGCATTTTTTGCTGACTTCTGAATGACTTCTTCTACAGAATATTGTTATGAGAAAGCCTTGGTGTGCAGTTCTTCCTTGCCAAATTATTTCCTCAATGTAACAATATTTTTCTACCAGGGGCACTTGATCCTAGCAATAGCAGATATCAACGTAAGACATTAGTAGAAGCCAAAGGAACTTGATTTCCATAGAATTGAACTAATGCCTCATATTTCTTTATAACCATTTGTTTCTTGCTTGACTGCTAGCCATTGTTATTTCATTTGTTACCAACAAGCATTCAATTCAAAAACCTTTTTTATTACTAAAATGAATTCCTGGACCAGAACCTACAAAATTCCAAATTTATATGATTTTTATAGATCTCAAACAAAGGCTGGATTATACCTCTATGTCTTTATGGTTTGTTAAGCGCCATAATAATTCCAAGACCACATCAAAGATGAAAGGAAATTCATGTTATGTAAGTTCAAAACCACTTTCCAATTTCCATACAAGGCTTTAATGATGTCTAAATTCTAAAGATCCATCATAATAAAACAACCAAAATTGTCCAGGACTACAGCTACTCAGTATATGAAACATAAATAATCCATTTATTATTCCTAGTATGCCGAATGAACAACCTATGTTTTTGTATACAAATATGCATCTATATTTTTCTTGAATATACAAAAAGCCAAAGTAACAGAAATATAATTTTACTTTACAATCTGTTATACAATAACTCACTGGTGCAGACACCACATGATAGCACATCTGTGGAGATTATCTTTATCATTTATGTTATCTTTATTTGAGTTTATCTTTAGTATTGGATTAGTATTTGAGATTGTTAGGATTATTGTATTAGTATTTAAGGTTGTTTAGAATTTGTTTAGGAGAGTTTATCTTTATCTTTGTGATTCCTGGAAGCTGTATATAAAGCTCCAGATGGTTTCTTTTTTACTTTACAGACTATTATTATTATTATTGAGATTATTTTCATTGATTTGTTTGGTGGTGATTCCAAACACCTTAGGTGGGAAGCCTAAGGTTCTTCGGTAGGACTAATCTAGGTGGGAAGCCTAGGTTGTCTTGCATCACTCACCTACTGGATAAACATTTTTTTCTTAATAGTTATCGTGAATAAGAAATTCCAAAAATATATAGGCTTTATGAATATTGTTATTTTCATAGATAAAAGAATTATAGGGAAAATGTATCAAACTGAATTCTCATAGGCAATCTATTTCACTAGCAAAGCAACTTTAGGGAGGAAAGTGTGAAGTTACTACCTTTCAATATTCTGATATGAACGAAATAGTGACGCACTAGAAGATACTGGTAGAACATCCCAAGTAGCTATTGTCCAGTTGCCCTAAAGCTGAAGATATCCTTAAAAAGGTACTGGTAGATGATGAAACTTGTTACATTCGTAGCATCTTGCATGCAAATTGAATACTTCTTGTATTAAACAAAATCTGCCAATGGAGAAAGAACAAAAAGGATTCTTAATCTGACCTTTAGGAAGACTGTTACATATAAGGATTGAGAGAAGTAAGTCAATTTTTTCCTTGTAGATGCATAAGTAGTACCAGATTTTTTTTTTTTTTCCCTGAAGAAAAAAAATGGTAGAAACTTATACAAAAAAAATATATAAATAAATAATAATAATAACAATAATAATTTATCAACGAATTACTTGATTACTTTTTAAATGATCTCACAACATAGTGTTACTCCAATATTAGCAAGTGAGACTTTCTGATCTGTTTAAGTACCTAAATCAATAAACATACCAAGTATATCACTTTACCAACTTGAGTTTGAGATACTTTATGTGCATTGATGATTAGAAATTTAAGGAGGGCAGTTGACAGAGATGAGAGGAGGCTTTTTTCCATTTAGGGATTATTATAGAATAGAGAAGTTGTGGTTCTGCATAAATTAGTATAGGCAGATGGAGTTTGTCAATGTGTGGGATTGTTGAAGCGTGACACTGCAGAATAGATTTAAAGAAGACAAACCCTTCTTTTGGTGGGGTTTATGTTGAATTTGTATTTCGAGTGTATGACTAACCAGATGCTAGGAATTAGAATGCAGATACCAATAATTTGAAAATAATTTATGTTTAAAGGCATACCTATTGTTAAACATTTATCTTCAGAGTTCAAACATTAAAAAGCAAATCAAAAATAGAAACAAATATATGCTTAAGGGAATGGTAATATTTAAACTATATGGTTAACACTTCAACAATAAAGGAGCAAGTTGTGTACTTTAACAATTAATTTCTGATTAAAATACCATTTCTGTGGCAGATTTGGGACTATGCTTAACTAGCTGAAGACTCATGATACACAAAGGGACTTTAATTTTTTTTTTAAAGACACAAATTCCCACCCCCCCCCCCCCCCCCCCACAAAAAAAATCAGTGCAACAAGCCAACTTTACCATCTTGTGATTATTGGGTATGACACAGTTATCACAATTCATGTATTATATTGACATAGTGAGATCACAAAAGATCCTTTGTTTTTGTTCATATTACTTGAAGCCAGGAAAATTAAAAGTACTTCCAAGTATCTCAATTGGAGACTAACCCAAAATCCTAGCAAAAGAATTTCCAAAAATCATTATATCAGTCGAGTCATCATGAGATGCCATTAGGAATACATAACCATAGAACCATTATTAAGGGGAATTCCTTATCACACCCTGAGAAGACAGGAAATTTCAAAAGGCTTTATGAATATTGTTATTTTCTTAGGCATCAAATAAGCAGCCCGTTTCACAGTTTTCACTAGCAAAACAAATATAAGGAGGAAAAATTGAAGTGATTACCTATGTAATATTCTGATTTTAATAAAAAACCTGATGCTCCATTAGGTAATGGTAGAACGTCCCAAGTAGCAGTTGCCTAAAACTGAAGCTATCCTTAAAAAGATTTGTATTTTTAACTAAATCTGCCAATGGAAAGAAAACAAGATAAGTATTCCTAATCTTGGCTTTTATGAAAGCTATTACAAGATAAGGATTGAGATAATTAAGACTCAAGTTTTTGCTTGTAGATGCATAAGTAGTACCGGCCTTTTTTGAGGAAAACCCAACTCTAGCTGGTTTAGAATTCCAACCTTGTCTCACATATGCATACAGAATCAAATAATTGAGGACCTTAACTGAAATTAAACAAAAGAAAACAGGAGAAAGTTGGGTATATGATTAACACAAAAGGACTGAATCTTGAAGTAGATGTATGATTATGAACCTTTAGAAATAGTGGATTGTATGATCATTCAAAACTCAATTACAATCTCAAGGATAATTGAGCATGGTTGGAGCAGTTCCCACCTTTTCAACCTAGCATCAAGCTGACAAGTAAGGAGAAGAAAATACTAGAAAGTTTTTAACGCTATGTTTTATGCTGACTACATAAAAAACACTTCTGTTTATTTGTTTGAATCACTTGCGTTTTGGCCTCCAATTTCAAAAATAAATCATTCTAAATTTAGTATTTCACTTAATTCATTTTTTTTGGGTAACAAAGAAACAAGGACTGAAGCAACATTAAAACCACATCAAAATACAAACTTTAACATTTTAAACACCATAATTTACTTAAAAGTTACATTTCAAAATTTGGATGGGTGAACATAAATATTCTCAAACATCCATATTAACTTTGATTTTCAGACCAAATGAGTAGTGAATAGTAAGTACAAAAACTAAATCACTTAAGATTTTAATTATACAAAATTAAGTAGTCTGATCAATGGACTATGCCTCTGTGGGGAAAATAAGAAAAATGAAGCTTTTCTCCAATGCTCTAGTAAATTAATGTTGGCCAATTCCAAATTCTGACAGCAATATGGAAATATCACCTTCTATTTGAACCCAAAAGGGCATCTTTTGCCGAGTCCTGAATAACTTCTTCTAGAGAAGATCGCTGCAAGAAAGCCTTGTTGTGAATCCTAGCAATAGCAGATATCAAAATAAGAAATTAGTAGAAACCAAAAGAACTTGATTTCATTGCTTGACTGCTAGCCATTGTTATTTTATTAGTTACCAACAAGCATTCAATTTTTATTTTTTTTTAATTTATCATTAAAATGAATTCGTGGACCAGACCCTACAAAATTCCAAATTTATGTGATTTTTATAGATGTCAAACAAAAGCAGATTATACTTCAAGACTACAACAAAGATGAAAGGGAATCCATGTTATGTAAGTTCAAAACAACATTTCAACCAAGGCTTTAATGAAGTCTTAACTCTAAAGATCCATCTTAATGGAACATCCACAATTTTTTCCAGGACAAAAGCTACTCAATATATGAAACACAAAATTGGGAATAAACCATTTATTCTTCCTAGTATGTTGAATCAACAACCTTTGCTTTTGATCCATCAATCTTATTGCTTTGTTTACAGATATGCATCCATACTTTTCTCGAATATACAATAAGCCAAAGCCACAGAAAATATAAATTTACTTTACAACCTGTTATACAATAAGTCACCAACTGGATAAATATTTTTCTTTATAATTGTTGTGAATAAGAAATTCCAAACATTTATAGGCTTTATGCATATTGTTATTTTCATAGGTAAAAGAATTATATAGAAAATGCATCAAACTGATTCTCATAGGCAATCTGTTTCACTAGCAAAGCAACTATAGGGAGGAAAGTGTGAAGTTACTACCTTTCAGTATTCTGATATTAAGGAAATACTGATGCACCAGAAGATACTGGTAGAACATCCCAAGTAGATATTGGCCAGTTGCGCTAAAGTTGAAGATATCCTAAAAAAGGCAGTGGTAGAAGATGAAACTTGTGACATTCGTAGCATCTTGCATGCAAATTGAATATTTCATGTATTAAACAAAATCCGCTAATGGAGAGATAACAAAAAGGATTCTTAATCTGATTTTTAGGAAGGCTATTACAATATAAGGAATGAGAGAAGTAAGACTCAATTTTTTTCCTGTAGATGAAAAAGTAGTACCAGTTTTTTTTTTTTTTTTGGGAAGAAAACTTCGCTCTTGTCTGGTTTAGAATTCTGAACTTGTCTCATATCTGCATACAGAATAAAATCATTGAGAAACATAACTGAATTTAAACAAAAGAAAACAAGAGAAACTTGGGTATTTGCTTAACAGAAAAGGATTGAATCTTAAACGAGCTGTGTGAACCTTTCAAAATCCTGGACTATATGATCCTTCAAAAATCAATTCAAATCTCAAGGATTAGAGCAGTCCCAACCTATTTCCACCTGGCATCACGTTAAAGAGTAAGGGAAAGAACATACCACAAAGTTTCCAATTCCGTGTTTTATACCACTTTACAAAAAGACACTCCTGATTAATTTTGGTATCTCCAATTCCAGTTATTTAAAATTTTATATTTCAATTCATCCATTTTTTATAATTAAATGCATGATGCATGATCCATCTGAAATTGATTGCATTTCTAAACTCTATATTTCAAGCTGTGCTTTTAATCAATGAAGCTAAAGAACAACCATTTAAGACAGCATAGATATTTCAGAATTAAAATCTCCTACAAATCTAACAAAACTTGGTGGAAGCCCAATACAAAAAGAAATAATTTATGCAACGAAATACCTGATTACTTTTTGAAATAATCTAAGAACATAGTGTTACTCCAATGTCGGCAAATGTGACTTTTGAATTTGTTCATGCACCTAATCAACAAACAAACCAAGTATATCACTTTACCAACTTGATTCTAAGATAGTTTATCTGCAGTGATTATTAGAATTATAACGAGGGTAGTTAACAGAGATGAGAGGAAGTTGGTTCCAGTTAGGGAAGAAAAAAGAGTTGAGAATCTGAAGTTCTACAACAATTAGTATAGGCAGATGGAGTTTGTCGATGGGTGGGATTGTTTAAGAGTAGCACAGCAGGACTGAGTTAAAGAAGACAATTTTTTTGGTGGAGTTTACATTGATTCTGTAGTATGAGTGTATGACTGACTGGATACTACAACTTTGACTGCAGATAACAATAATATGAAAACATTAATGTTTAAACATGCACATATCATTAAACTTTATCTTCAGACATTAAAAAGCAACTGAAATAAATTTGCCATTTGAAACTGACGAGAATATAATGGCAAGCTCCTTCAAACATAATTGGCTTGTTGACATCCTTCTCAAGCAGCTCACAGGCATGCCTTGTAGTTGTATGTTGTTCCCAGCACTCCATTCCTTCCAGCTGATGCAAACTTAAGGCTGCCGCACAAAATTCTTCAAAATCCAATTTTCTATATTGAATAGAACTAATTCACATACACAAGTTGACAATCAGCTTCCACTCTTATCATTATATATTTTGGGAAAACCTTTCATTGACTACAAACAGAAATATGATTTTTGACAAAATTACCACGGTTTGTATAATCTAGGGCCTGTGAAACCTTCATCAAATTGGGGGAATTCCTTATCACATCCTGTGAAGACAAGACATTCAAAAGGCTTTATGAATATTGTTATTTTCTTAGGTAGAAGAGAGTTAAGGAGAAAAATGCATCAAATTGACTCTCATAGGCAACCCATTTCATAGTTTTCATGCAAAACAAATATAAGGAGGAAAAATTGAAGTGATTACCTTTGTAATATTCTGATTTATAAAAAACCTTATGCTCCATTAGGTAGTGGTAGAACATCCCAAGTAGCAGTTGCCTAAAACTGAAGCTATCCTAAAAAAGATTTGTATTTTGATTAACTAAATCTGCCAATGGAAAGAAAAAAAAAAGGATTCTTAATCCTGACTTTTATGAAAGCTATTACAAGATAAGGATTGAGATAATTAAGAATCAAGTTCTAGATTGTAGATGCATAAGTAGTACCAGCCTTTTTCGAAGAAAAACCAACTCTAGCTGGTTCAGAATTCCGACCTTGTCTCACATCTGCATATAGAATCAAATAATAGAGGACCCTAACTGAATTTAAACTAAAGAAAAGAGGAGAAAGTTGGGTATTGAATCTTGAAGGAGATGTATGAGTATGAACCTTTAGAAATAGTGGAGTGTATGACCCTTCAAAAATCAATTCCAATCTCAAGGATAATTGAGCATTGTAGGAGCAGTTCTCACCTTTTCCACCTAGCATCATGCTGACAAGGAGAAGAAAATACTAGAAAGTTTTTAACGCAATGTTTTATGCCGGTTTACAAAAAAACACTCTTGATTATTTGTTTGAATCACTTGGGTTTTGGTCTCTCCAATTTCAAAGAATAAACCATTCAAAATTTAGTATTTCACATCATCCTTTGTTTTTTTGTGGTAATTAAATGCAAAAATTGGAATCTATCTGAAATCTAGTGCATTTTTTCTCTCTAAATTTCAAGCTATGCTTTTAATCCAATCATAGTACACAAATAACGCAACAATAATTCAAGAAAGCATAGAGATCTATGTGTTAAAATATCTTAAATTTTGAGCAAAACATGGCATGGTACAAGCTTATACATAAAAATGAATTTCAAAAACTAAATACTGGTACTGGATTAGCTATCTAAGTTGATCTTCAACAACAATATCATTGCAATATCAGCACTTTTCAATTTGTTTATGCACCTAAATCAATAAGCCAAGTACATCACCTTAGCAACTTATTTATGAGATACAATAGAAATTATTTGTACGAAGAAGCAAAAGACAGGTTTATGTACAACACTTTCATGACAAGTTTTATGACCAACCCACCTAGTTGTTAACTATTCGCACAATTGCAGAGCCCAAAAGTTTTTAAGCAAGCAAAAGTACAACATTGGGACTTTTTCTACGATTCAATTGCTTTTGCATATTAGAACAGTGGTACCAGTGGCATGCCCCCTTCCCTGTTGGGTTTAATTCCTTATATATAGATGCAAATATGTATTTCAGTAGAAAGACCCAAAGAAAAGAAAGAATCGGGACAAATCATACTTGAAAATTTGAAGAATTGGGATCATACTTGAAAATTTGAAGAATTGGGTTCATCCACATGAGCAATTTTAGGCGATCCTCCCATGATTCCTTTGCTCCCTTTCAGTTGTTTGTTTAGTGCTTTGAAAATATCTGCAAATTAAATTGTCCACAAACATCAATATCGAAGACAAAGAAGTTGGCATAAAGGGGAAAAAAAGTTGTATTTTTTATTGCATAGAAAGTACAAGTAGAGTTGTGGTACCTACCCAAAGAAGCAGAAGCAGAATGGTTGCTGAACAAGAATTAATCCTTAAATCAAAAGTATGTGAACATGTGGGACATGAGCAATCCAATCCTTGCCAATTCTCTCCTGGTACCTTTCTTTCAAGTGGGGACAGTCAATGATTGTCAGGTTGTAAAGAGAAGAGGCGACTCATTTTTTCAGGAAGTGATATCAGATTGGGGCATTCATAAATTTGAAGGTTTTGAAGTGATGTAAGGTTGCTGATCCCTTCAGAAAGTGATATCAGAGTGGGGGTATTTGTGAATTTCAAGCCTTTGAGGTGATGTAAAGTAATCAAGTGGGGAACTATTGAAATTATGAGGCTTTGCAGAGTGGTAAAACTAACACATTGTGCGCCATCATCACTGAACAGATCAATCTCCTTGCAGCCCCAATCTCCAGAGACTTAAGGGAGGTGAGATGTTGTATGGATAGACATGGATTTTATTTTACGGCATTTCCAAATCCATAGATTTTGGAGAGAAGCCAAGTTATGAGAAAGCATTGGTGTTCAGTTTTTCCTTGCCAAATTATTTCCCCAATGCAACAATATTTCTTTCTAGGGGCACTCCAAATTTCCTAGAAATAACAGATATCAAAAATAAGAAATTAGTATAAAACAAGGAACTTGGTTACAATAGAATTGCACTAAGCACTCACATTTCTTTATAACTATATGTTCTTTCCTTGACTGCTATCTATTTGTTATTTGATTTGTTACCATTAAGCATTCAACTTTATTATTTTTGTTTGGTAAAAATGAATTCCTGGACTTAGCACATACAAGATTCCAATTTGTATGTTTTCTTTAATAGATGTCAAACAAAGGCTGGATTCTAACTTTATGCCTTTATGGTAAGTTAAGCAGCCCTGTGAATTCAAGACTACATCAAAGATGAAAGGAAATTCATCTTATGTAAGCACAAAACCACTTTCTATACAAAGCTCTTATGATGTCTCAACTTTTGATATCCATCTTAACGGAATATTTGGCCAGGACAACAGCTACTCAGTCTATGAAACATAAGATTGGTAATAATCCATTTATTCTACCTAGTTTGTTGAATCAACAACTTATGCTTTTAATCCATCAACCTGATGGCCTTTTTTACAAACTAATATGCACCCATATTTTTATAGAATATATGAAAATTGAAAGGTACAAAGAATATAAATTAACTTCACAACTTGTTAATATTATGAGTCACCTGTTTAACTTGGATAAAATATTTTTTCTCAATAGTTGTTGTAATTAAGAAATTCAAACATAGGCTTTATGAATATTATTATTTGCGTAGATCGTAGAGAGTTATAGAAGTAATGCATCATATTGACTCTCAAAGGCAACATATTTTACAGTTTTCACTAGCAAAACAAGTATAGGAAGGAAAAAGTGAAGTGATTACCCTCGTAAAATTTTGAATGAACAAAAAAAATTGATGCTCCATAGGGTAGGCGTAAAACATCCCAAGTAGCAACTAGCAATTGCCTAAAAATGAAGCTATCCTCAAAAAGGTATTGGTTGAAGATGAAACTAACATCCGTAGCATTTTGCGTGCAAATTGAGGATTTTTATTTTGATCAACTAAATCTGCCAATGGAAAAAAAAAAACAAGATAATTATTCTTAATTTGACTTTTACGAAAGCTATTACAAGATAAGGATTGAGATAATTAAGACAATGTTTTGCTTGTAGATGCAAAAGTAGCACCAACCTTTTTCGAAGAAACACCGACTCTAGCTGATTTAGAATTCTGGCCTTGTCTCATATCTGGATACAGAATCAAATTGTTGAGAAACCTTGACTGAATTTAAACAAAAGAAAACAGGAGAATGTTGGTTATTTGATTAACACAAAAGGATTGAATCTTAAAGGAGATGTATGAACCTATAGAAATATGCAGAGAGTCCACACCTATTTGCTTGAATTGACTTTTGAAGTGATGTCAGATTGGGGAGAAGAAAATACTAGAAAGTTTCCATCACTAAATTTTATGCTGGTTTACAGAAAAGCACTGACTTTTTCCTTGAATTCACTTGGGTTTTGGTTTCTCCATTTCCAAAGATTAATTTATTCAAAATTTAATGTTTCAGTTAAAGTGGAATACATAAAAAATCTAGTGCATTTCTAAGCTCTAAATTTCAAGCTGTGCTTTTTAATCCAATCATGCTACACAACAATTCAAGAATGCATAGAGATTTATGTGTTAAAATATCTTAAAATTTGAGCAAAGAGCTATGAAGCACAGGTGCATATTTGAGTTCGAGTGCGGGTGCAGGACTCAGTAACTTTTGAAAAAGTAAGGTGCAGATACGACATGATATGTTTATTAATAAATTATTAAATATATTTTCATGTACAAATTACTAAATATATTTTCATATAATGGTAAACATATACCAATTTAAGAGGAATAATAATTACAAATAATTCAGTAATTTTAATTTAAATTGTTTAACCTACAAATAATTTGACAAATAGATAATAAGTTAATAACTAAATAAGAAATCAACTCAAGTTTTTTTTTTTTTTTTTTAACATGTATTTTGGCCGATTTCGGCAGATTTTGGCCCAAATCGGAGCCGAATCTGCGCGTCGCCAAGTGTTGGGTGTGGGTGCGGCGGCACTAGAGCCGCACCCATGCTTTCTAGGCAAAAAGTGGCATGGTAGAAGCTTATACATAAAAATGAATTTCATCATCTAAATACCTGTTTAGTTATATCCAAGTTGATTTTCCTCAACAATGTCACTCCAATATCAGCAAGTGGGACTTTCCAATCTCTTTATGCACCTAAATCAATAAACGAATCAAATATATCACCTTAATAACTTGTTATTGAGATACAATACACTAGAAATTACTTGGGTTTATGTATCAGGCTTAATTTCTTCTTTTCCCCTCCTGGTATGGTAAGAGGTCATATCTCGAATAAAAAAATTTTACAAGAGAAGAAAACAAAAGAGAAAAAAGGAGGTATTCACCTCCTAGTTGTTGACTTTTCTATGATTCAAGAGCAGTGGTACCCGTGGCATCCAGACCCGGGTGGATTTAATTCCTTATACTTCACAGTTTACACCCCTTTCATTTGTTTGTACAATGCTTTGCAAAAAAAATCTGCATATTGAAGCAGATAAAGAAGTCAGCACAAAAA